>JALQBC010000034.1:0-481249 GCA_023375675.1 Cytospora piceicola | reverse complement strand
ACTTACTTACTTACTTACCTACTTACCTACTTACTTACTTACTTACTTACTTACTTACTTACTTACTTACTTACTTACTTACTTACTTACTTACTTACTTACTTACTTACTTACTTAATTCGAATCCAAAGGCTTATATAAGCCTTCGGTAAAGAAGAAAGGAGGGAAAGGCTAGGGTTCGGGTTAAGAACCTTAAGAACTTACAGAATTAGAACTATTAGCTTTAATAGTAAGCCCACCTTAAGGGCTACGATTGAATTAAATATACCGTTTAATAGCCCTTTTTCTACAGAATCAGATTTAGGTAAGTACGTCTTAATCGGATTTAAACTCGAGCGTGCATCTTAGTTCGAACCTAAGGCCTTCGGTAGAGAGAAAGGGAAGGAAAGGCTAGGGTTCGGGTTAAGAACTTTAGAAACCTAAGGAATTAAGACTATTAGCTTTAATAATAAGCCTACCTTAAAGGCTACGATTTAATTAAATATACCGTTTAATAGCCCTTTTTCTAAAGATTTAGATTTAGGTAACTACGTTTTAATCGGATTAAAACTCGAGCGTGCATTTTAGTTCGAACCTAAGGTCTATTACAGACGGCCTTATCGTAGGTCCGACCTTATCGTAGGCCTTAAAGTGACCGTAAGTCTTCCGGCAGGCATTAAAAGCCTTACAATCTCTAGTTCTCTTAGCCGTTCGACGGCTAAAAACACTGCTTTCAGCAGCTAATCAGATCCTCTAGACGGGTGCTACAGCGAATCAGCATAATTGTAATTCAGAGCCAATCAGAATCAAAAACAGGTGGCACAATCTCAAGGGCAACAATTTTCTATTATGCTCGCCCGCCTTGTAAAACAAACATCAACCTTCCTAACGGAAGGCATATTGTTCAAAGATCTTGCTATGAGGCATTGGACTGGAGCATGTTGCCAGGGGATGGGGACAGACGTTGATGCACGTGCGGCCTACAGCAGAGTTCATCCCCTCCCCCATGTCTCCTGATGTGACCAGAAAGAAATACCTACCTCGTCAGCAGGCAGCCGACAGCCACCATCCAAGCTGTCAGTGTCCATTGTCAGCACACCGTGGTTAGATTCGCTGAGCGTCGCAGCCAGAGGAAGCTCACCTGAACAAGTACTCAAATTTGAACGGCAAGCTGATGATAACCTCAGCCCTCCATCTGCCTAACATCCTGGTCTGATACAGAGTTTTATACAGATCGAGGTATGTTATTATGACTGGTCCTGTAGCTGTTAAGCTATGTACGCCAGGCAGGCAGCAACAGGATGGGACCCTCATAACTGGGTAGCTCTTGAACGCGAGCCTGCATCTTGGACTCTGAATGAACATTGGCGTTCTCGGGTACCGGCTCGCAATCCTTAACCCCGAGTTTGGATGGGAACTGCTTGACTGTCGTGGCGATGGCCTCTGGTTGTGCTTCATAGTGGGTGGATTAGGCCTTAAGTCTGCCGACCTGATAGCTTCTTTGCATCCCTTATGGGCATCCATTGCTCTAGAACATGTCGATAGGTCTTGTCCGCCGATTCGGCATCGAGATGTAAGCCCAGCACCTCATCGTCGTCTGTGACAACTATGAGGAGCTGAGCTTGGAGCTCGCAGTGTTTAACGGTGGTGAGATCAATGAAGGCGTTTTCTAGGGCCTGTCGGTTCAGGACAAAGATACATGCGCGTGAAGTCACACGGCCGGTAGTGGAGTCTGCAGTCTGCATACAGACGAAGAGAGGACCCTTCACGCCGGACTCCTCCCACTGTTGTTCATTGTTCATCTTGTAAAGAGTGGCATTGTGAGACATGGCGTTGTACCCCTGTATGGTGGGATCGTAGCGACGGAGGACGGCGAGGTTCATGTCGTTGATGGTGCGGCTCTCCTGTTTCTCTGGCTGTAGAACTAAGGGTAGGGGCAAGGCTGGGGCTGAAGGTTCGAGGTAAACGGCTTCGGACTCATAATCCGAGGCGCTTGTGGGCATCCTATCGGGAAGACGACTGGCCCCAGTAGAGCTTAATTGATATTGGGGCTTGCGGGACGTCGAGGAAGCCATGGTTGGGAGGAGATGGATCGGAAGAAGGTCGGGATGAGGCCGGTATTGGAGCAATGGTAATATAGGGGAAAAGAGGCCAGTTGACTGATGGATGGAACTGAACCTTGACGTGTCAGCCTTGGACCTTTCGTGTATGTATGCATACTGAGTACATACCTTAGAGAGCAATGGTGGTCGATTGTTGTTAGGCTCAAGTTGAGATTGGTTGAGGTTCAGGCCTGAAAGGAAGAGGCGGTAGATGATGATTCGCGGGTGATGTCGCAGAATGCAGGACGTTGTGACAGGACTGAGATTATAACTTTCCCTGTATTGCTAATGCGAGTTTTGGCACAGTAGTCTTTGAAGTCGGTTGCCTGGATAAGAGGTGAAGGAAGTGAGGAATTACTTACTTGATGATGCTGCGTGCGGGAAGACAACCTTTGGAAGACGGTCGATGCGCCCAGGTACGTACCTTACAGATCTTATCGATAAGATGCGGGGCGGGCATTTGACATTAGCTAGGAGGTGTACCTAGGTAGGTAACCAGGCAGGTACCCACCTGGGCAGGTACTTGGCATGCATGGTACATGGTACGTGACATTCAATAGGGGTGCGCAGGCGCTCTTATCACACGTAATATATACTCGATTGATATGTTAAATATATTATCTCGTACCCCGCTTACTCGGGTATACTAATTTCTATATTAAATACATCCCGAAGTTAATTATATAACTTACTTATTTATACAGACCGAGGTATTTCTGTAAATACCTCTACTGCTATTTAATATACCTTTTAAAGAAAGCTATCTATAAATAGGTTTCTCTACGTAAGCCCTTTTTTTAAGGTGTTAACCCTTATAAAGAGGTAAGGTAGGTAAAGCCTATTATAGCTATATAGCTAACTATATTTAGTAGTATCGCCTATAAAACGCGCTTCTTTTCCTTTTATTTACTATTATATAGTTATTACTACTACTACTACCGTAGTAGTAACAGTAATAATAACTAGTAAAGCTTTAATAGTCCTTTTTATATATTCTTTCTTAATCGTTTATATAGTACCTTTTTATTTTAAAGAAAAGGTAGTTAAAATAACTAATAATATATTTTAAACTAAGTTTAGCTTTAGTTTAAAATAAGCTACTCTTATATATTTTTTTATATTTTTATCTTTTATATTCTTTTTAATTAGTATATAGCTTAATAATACTATCGTCTGCTTAAATAATAATAACGACGATAAAGATAAAGATAAAAATAAAGATATAAATAAAGATAAAGATAAAGTTAAAGATAAAAACGAGGAAAAGGATAAGGATAAAGGTAAAGGTAAAGGTAAGGCTAACGTAAAGCTTACTATAAGTACTTTTTCTATAGTTCTTCTTATTAAGTTATTTACTAATACTTTTATTTTAAAGAAATAAAAAGGTCGAAGGCTAGCTATAGCCTTTAACTACTCTTTATACTTTATATATAATACGATCCGCCGGAATTTATACTATACTTTACCGGCGTTACGTTTACTAGTAAACGTATTAAAGGTTTATAAACTTTTATTATAACTAAGCTAAAGGTTATATAAAAGTATATATATAATATATATAAGTTAGCTATATATACCTTTTTATACCGGTTAGTATAAAGCTTAAAATTTATACTTTCGATTTTTTTTATAAAAGAATTCGAGAAAGTGTTTAAACCGATAAAAGTAAGGTAAAAAAGGTATATCGTTATATATATACCTCTTTTATTAGTATTATAACTGTTAAGATTACGTAAAAGTAAAGGGCCTTTTTAAACCTTTATCTTTAATCGGTAATCTAGCTATAAAAGAAGGCTGCCGACTTTAAGTATAGTAGTTTACTTAAAAATAATATAATATAATCTAAACGTTTTTATATATAAGCCGGCGTACTTTATAACTCTCTTTTTCTCTTTAATTCTATAATATATATTTCTATATATTTATATTAGATTAGTAAGTCTTTTAGCTTATTAATTATATTATCTTTTAAGTCTTTTACCTTTCGTTTTTAAATCTTATCTTCGATATTAACTAGCTTAAGTTAAACGATAAACTTTTAATAGCTAATAACAGAAAGTACTTTAATTAGTTTATTAGTAACTATATTTAAAGTATTAACGTAATTAATACGTAAGTATCTTTACTAAACTTCTTACTATAATTAGTAATTATATATATTTATATAGTAAAGCTTTATATTAAGTTAGGTAATCTCTTTATTTACTAGCTTAATCGTTTATATATTATTATACTATAGCTAAATAGTTTACTAATTAAACTAAACCTTTAGTTCTCGTATAAGCCGATACTAGAAAAAGGCTTTCTTTAATACTTAAGTAAAAAAAAGTAACTTAACCTTTATAATAAAAATAGTTATAGTATTTTACTTATTCGCTTTCTATCCGATATATCTATTAAATAATCTTATTATATATACTTATAAACTTCGACGGTTTAAGCTATTATCGGTAAAAGATAAGTCGCTTTATACCTTAAAAAAGTCTACTCTTTTTAATTCGAAAACGAAAGCTAATATTTAAATAAGATATATTAAAACCCGGTCGGCTACTTTATAATACTATAGCCCGGGATTAATATTAAACCGTATAAGCTTAAATACTATAAAAGCTATATCTAGCTTTATAATTATTACTATATATAGAATTAATTCGACTTTACGTTAATATAAATAAGCTAATATAATAAATACCCGGTCCGGATATAATAATAGTTTTACTAAGGCTATTAGTGTTTTATATAAAGCCTGCTATTAAGTCTATATAAAAGATAATATTTTATCTATATAGTTTACTTAAAAAAGCTAAATCTTTTATATAGCTTTATTCCGAAGTATTATAATACTTAGAAACTATTAAAGATTATCTCCGCTTATAATTCTATATTATAACTTTAGCTACTTAATAGCTTTTTTAACTACTTTCTTATTTTTACTTTAATATATAATAACGATATTATTTACGTAAAAGAAGATTAATATATTATTCCGTGTAAAATAATAAAGCTTATAAAGAACTAAGGTAAAACCGATCTTTTTAAGTATACAAGTAAGTTCTTTTTACTATAGTAATAGAGATTCTTTAAGTTTATAAAAGGCTTTTTTTAATAAAAAGACCTACTTTAGTTTTCGATATCCTTATAATATACGTATATAGATCTCTTTATTAAATAATACGTTAATAAAAGTATTAACTATATTATATTAAATAAGTTTAAAATCGAACTTAGCTATAATTACTATTACTATTTTAAATAACTTTTTAATAAAAATAGCTATATAAGTTTCTTTTATATTACCTTTTTATTATTAATCCTTTTAAATAACTAGCTAGGCTTTATATTTAATAAAGAACTTATACTTATTATATTTATAAATATATACTTATATATAGTTTAGTAAAGTCTTTTTAGCTATTACGTTTATTACTTTTTCTTCTTATAACTATATTTTCTTATAGCTTTAAAAATAGTCTTTCTCTACTTACTTAAATAAGTTTCTGTAAATATATCTGTAGCGTTTATAAAACGTCTTTAAAGCTAAAAGTAGCTTTTATCTATATATTTTTTATTTTTTTTATAAGCGGTATAATATCGTATTTAGATTTACGTTTTTTATCTCTCGGGATAATCTCTTTATTTTTCTTTATATTATACCTTTTATAATAGTTTTTTTATTTCGCTATTTTAACTAGTTTTATAGTCTTTTTATATTAAACGCTAAGATCTATAAACATACTTTATTAGTTTAAGGTATTATTTTATCTCTTAAATATTTTTCGTTTATTTTTATTATAAAGGCTATAAAGATAAAGCTATATAACAGAAAAAAAGATACTTTTAAGGTTAGCGGATATATATACGTTTTATTTAAAAGGTAATTAGTTTTTTTAACGTACTTTTTTACTATTTTATTTATACTTTTATATACTTCCGTTTTTATATTAACTTTAATATAAACGATACTACTTTTAAAATCTCTTACTTCTTCCTCTTTAAGTAAAGCACTTATTAAGTTTTTTTATAAGATTATCTGTTAATATAGGTATTCTTATAATATATCGGTATTTACCTTTCGGATATTATTTCGTAAATAGTTTATTTAATTATTAAACGTTATCTTTTTATCGAAAATAATATCTTTTAAAGCGTATACCTTATTAGTTTAAAGGTTTTATATCTTATAGATATTAGTCGATTTATATTTTATAAAATAGCCTATTTAAGCCTAAAGGTTTATTTTCTTTAGTCGCTTTATTTTACTTTATACCGTAAGTATTATTACGTATACTGTATAGCTAAATACTTATAAATAGTATATTTAAAGGCGGAAATTAGTATAAAACTTAGCTATAAGTTTATTTTATTTCTTTAATAAGGTCTTTTATTACCTTTAAATATATTTTAAAAGCCGGTTATATAAATATACGGCTATTTTAATTACTTTTCTTTAAAAGAAATTTAAAAGTTTTATATAAACTATTATATACCTTACC
Source organism: Cytospora piceicola (assembly GCA_023375675.1). NCBI lineage: Eukaryota > Fungi > Ascomycota > Sordariomycetes > Diaporthales > Cytosporaceae > Cytospora > Cytospora piceicola. Next base: position 474,675 of record JALQBC010000034.1, on the reverse strand, counting down.
TTTATAATAACTATACTTTTCGAACGTTCGGCAGTACCGTTTTATACTTATATCTATAATATCGAAAGCTCGATTTTAACGTTATTATCGTTTTTTAGCTAGTTTTTTAGCTACTATAGTTTAACGATTTCCTTATTATACTCGAAGGTTTTAAGTATTACTCTTTTATTCTTTATAGTTTTTATAAATAATTCTAATAAACGTTTTAGTATAATTTAGTCTCGGTTTCGAAGGTAATAGTTATATATTACCCCTGTTTTATAATAGGTAAAGAAAGCTACCGCTTTATATTCTTTAAAGTCTTTTATAATATCGGTAAAATCTAAAGTAAAGCGTTAGATTTCCTATAGTTCTTTTCGAAAAACCCGGGATATTTATCTTTTTATCTTCTTTATACTATATCCGTTATATTCGTATATATAAGGCTTTTACTTTATTTAAACATCTTAATATAAGCTAATAACCTTACTAAGTCTTTTTAGCTTTAAATATCTTAGCTATAAATATTAGAATTTATCCGAAACCTACCGTCTTATCTTTTATAATATTATATTAAATAAAGCTGTTTTTTCCCCGAACGTAACCTTAGTTATAGTATTTAAAAGCTTTTTTAGTATATTTTATTTATATTTTATAAAGAAAATATATAGAAAGAAGTTATTATAGTTCCGTTTAATAGTATTTTAATCTTTTTTATTATTTTAATAATATCCTCTCTTTTAAAACTAGTTAAGTAGTATTAAGTTATATACGAATCCTTTATAAAAGGCTACGTTTTTAACTTTAAATACCTTTAAGCCGTTATCCTCTTATACCTTAATATCGACGTCTTTTTATATAAAGATAAGTATTTCTTTATTTCTAGTAATTATATACTTAAAAAGGTTTACTACCTTAACGTTTATAAACCGATAAATATTATTAAAGATAGGTATAGTCGTACTTAAGTCTAACAGGGTTAATTATATAAGTAAGTAGATAAATTCAATCTTTATATTTTAAAACGTTATCTATACTTTAACTAGAAAAACGGTTAATATATACCTTTATACTAGTTATTATTTACCTGCCTTTTAAATCTTAAGCCTTTCGATCCGATAAGCTAAGTCTTTATCTTGTTAAATCTTTTACTTTATTATTAAAACGTTAAGATAATATAATTTAAACTATAAAACAGCTTTTTTAAAAAATACTACCTAATAGTTCTATAGGCGGTATAGTTTCTTATATACTTTATATAACGTTTTATTACGTTTAAGTAAAGATTCCTTTTTACCTTTTTTCTGTTTTAAGCTATTTTAGGCTTATTTTCTTCTTAGCTTACTTTTACTTTATTCTGCCGATTTCTTTATTAAAGTTTCCTTTTAACTATACTAAATATTATATACTACGTATATATTACGTTTTATCCGGTTATATAAAACGACCGCCTTTATCGTTAAATATAGTTTTTAATAAAGGTTTATTACCGTATAGATATAACTAAAACTATTATTATTTATTTTTAACTAATTAATAATTCTATAGTTAGTTACTTAGCTTTTAAGATAATTTATATAACTAAATACTATAAATAAATAGTTTATTTAGTTATAGGCTTTAAAAATTTAAAAGATTTAATATTTATTATTTATAGCTATCGCCTTTTTCTACTCTTTAATTTAAATTATAAGTTATTTTTACGTTATTTTATAGTTTAAAGCCGCTAATATTATATTATAATTATCCGAGGTATCGGCTTCTTTATTTCGTATTTTTAGCTATATTATTATTAGTAGATTAACGTATTAGTTATTTAAATCCCCGGTATAGTAATATATTAAAGTATAAGTTTTTATAACCGAATTTAGTATTTAGCTTTATACCGTTACCTTTCGAGTTTTATATATATTTTACCTCTTTATATTAAACTTATAGTCCCTTTATACTTATAAATAGTTTATACAGCTAGCTATAAACAGTTTTAAAACTTTAATAGCTAAGCTTAAAGCTTTACGTTATACCGCCGTTTAATATACTAAAGTAGCTTATTCGAACTCTTTTAATAGTAGTACTTATAAGGAAAATAGTTAAGCTTTCTTTATATTACAGCTAGCTAAATATCTGCCTGTTCTACCTTAATTTTAAGCTAATTCTCGAAGGTATTTTAATCCTTAAAGGTTTTATAAATAACTATAATACTAACTAAGGTATTATAAACTATTATTTCTTTTTTAAGCAGGTATACGTACGGTATAATACGATTAACTCTTATAACGTATAAGACTTTTAATTATTATACGTAATATATACTCGATTAATATATTAAATGTATTATCTCGTACTCCGCTTACTCGGGTACGTTAATTTCTATATTAAATATATCCCGAAGTTAATTATGTGACTTACTTATTTATACGGACCGAGGTATTTCCGCAGGCACCCCTACTGCCGTCTGACAGCTCTGGTGTGCCCTGTGAGGCTATGTCAGCCAGCTGCAAGATGGCATCTTGACCTTCTACACGACGTCACCTGCGCTGGAAGTCCTTAGAGACTTGTACCACCGTACCGCCACCGTACCTGAGTACGAAGGTACAAACCCTACCACATTCGGTCTATTATCTATTTCCAGATAGGTTGATAAGTAGATTGCTCGACATACCGTGACATTGTCTATCCACCAGCATATATGCATCTAGTAGAATCAATCACTTCGAACAGATATTGATCCCAACGACCAGGGCGAACTGGGTCGACTGGCGACGGTGGCGGGCGGGTGGTGCGACGTCATCCTCCGATTTGAATTACCCAGTTCTCTGCGTTCTGAATCAACGACAACACGCGAGCGACCATGCTCTTTTGAATCGCGACCCGTCTCTTGGACACGCCCATGACAAGAAATCGATTCCTATCACCACTGAAACCACAAACACAGACCCCCCCATAGTGAATCACTTCACACACCCGGTGCTGGCATGCTGTGAGTATTCTCGAGTCGATTTCCCTGGCACACCACATACCTAATGCTGGCTGGCTGACCCATCCGCCATCAGTTGAATATACCGACAAATACAGATAGACAGGCAGATAGACGCCTGTGTTTTTCTCTGTACCAATCCTAGATCGAACCGAGACCTTAGTCGCGAACCAACGAGATGGCTGCTTCACCACCCGAGCGCTGTGCCTCCGACACCTCCGATCCTGTTGATCTCGCGCTCTCGAACCCTCAATCACTAAGTCGCGCTGTATACGCCCGTCGTACCGAGTATACGAGACCACGTCGCATAAAAGTCAAGGTCGGCACCTGGAACGTTGCCGCTTGCCCTGGCACTGACAAAGACCTGGCCTCCTGGTTTATCGACGGAGAGGGCATCGATACGAAGCTGGCCGGTTTGGGCCTCTCTGAGAACCCTGCTGTCAAGATACAGACTTCAGGAAATAGCGCCAAGCAGGATTCAGGATCCGCACGGTTATCTGGAGACGACCACATCGGTCTGTACATTCTGGGCCTTCAGGAGGTGGTCAACCTCAACCCCGTTACCCAGTATGTATATTCAGAATCCAACCCTACCGACAAGTGGCGCCTTGCCCTGGAGGCTGCCCTCCCACCAGGCTACCAGTTTATCGGTTCAGAGCAGATGTCCGGTCTTCTCCTCTTGATGTACGCTTCGCCCGAAGTGGCGCCCTGCGTTGCTAATGTGAGCACGCGAGCAATTGGAACCGGTGTGGGAGGGTGGTTGGGCAACAAGGGTGCCACGGTTTCCCGCATTGTGCTTGGGGAGACAACTAAGCTGGTCTTTGTCAACTCGCACTTGTCGAGCGGCAATGACCCCGCCACTGTCGAGCGTCGCTGCTGGGACGCGAGAACTATCCAGGACAGGACTCGCTTTGACCCCGTCGTCATTGCTGGGGACGCCCAGGAAGAGATACAGGACCGGATTGGCGACGCTGACTTCGCATTCTGGTTTGGCGACCTGAACTTCAGGCTGGCCGGTATACCAGGCGATGATATCCGTCGCTTGCTGATGCTTCATACAAGTGGCGAGTACGATCTTAACAAGCCTAAGAAGGACACCCTAGACGGGGAGGAAGGCATCATTGTCGCGAGGACCTCGGACAGCAGTGATGACCAGACAGATGATGCCTCTGGGAGGACTGGCTCCACCGCCGCCAGGGGCAGCGATGACGACTCTGTTTCATTACCCGATCCCGACGACTTCGAAGCCGACCCCCACGAAGACCCGGCCTCACTACAGGCCATTCTAGACTCGTTGCTCCCGCACGATCAACTGCTACGCGTCAGGAAGGAGCAGAGAATTTTCCATGATGGATGGCAAGAAGGTCCTATCACTTTCCTACCCTCATACAAGTACGATGTAGGCACGGTGGGCATTTTCGACTCTAGTGAGAAGAAAAGAGCACCAAGCTGGTGTGATCGAATACTATTTCGAACAAAACGAGACAGAGAAGAGTATGCAGACAAGATTCGTGAGGATGAGGAGGCGCGCAGACGAGACGAAGAGATGAAGGCACGCGGCATCGATCATGCTGGAGATGACGATGAGGTGCTCTTTGCTTACGATCCCGAAAACGATGGCGATACAACACCTGCCGGTGAACCAGGCTTGGATTATGACGAATATGATGAAGGCGGCGGCGATGCCGCCGTTGCCGGTGCTACAGAGATGGACATCACGGACCGGATCAACCTCGATGTCTACACGTCCCACCAGCGCATCACATCTTCTGACCATAAACCTATCGTTGCTGTTTTCACACTCGACTTTGACGCCGTTGTCCCGGACCTCAAGGCTGAAATATATGCTCAGGTAGCTCGAGAGCTCGATCGCGCTGAAAATGAAGGCCGACCGACTATCACTGTTGCCATGGAAGGAGGCGAATCCGGCGATGCCTCTGTTGATTTTGGCGAGCTTAGCTTCTTAAAGAAGGGGTTCGTATCCTTCACTCTTGCCAATACGGGTGGAGTACCAGCCTCGGTCAGTTTCGTTGATAGGCCCACGGTTGAGGGCGCAGATGGTATGGAGTTGCCCCAGTGGCTCGCAGCTTGTTTTGTGCGGACTCAGGCGGGCGAGGTTCGGGACGAAGCCGTCTGTCTGGGCAGGGAAGTCACATTGGAGCCTGGCGAGACAGTGATCGCTGCCCTTGAAATCATCGTCGATGAGATTTCACAAGCTACCATACTGAATGGCGGACGAGCGAAACTGGAGGAGGTCCTGGTACTTCGGGTTGCCGACGGCAGAGATCACTTCATTCCTGTCCGAGCCAGTTGGGTGCCCACCTGCATCGGAAGGTCCATGGACGAGCTCATACGTGTGCCCGATGGTGGCATCCGGGCATTGGTCGCATCCTTGATTCACAACAACGGGATGCACTCAGGTGCCATTTCTAACGACGCCGATATACACCGTTCTGCACCCAAGGAGCTCTTCAAACTGATCGAGGCCGTTGAAGTGTTAACTGACAGGACACTGGCGGACGAGGAGATGCTTGGGTCCTACACTGTACCCCGAGACAAACCAGGATGGCCATTCGAGCACTTCGTTGGAGGTTCCCATGCGGACCTTCTTGGCAGTGTCATTGATGTTCTCGACACAGACCGGCCAATCGCAGATGCTTTCCCTCCTGAAGCAAACCCGTGCCAACGCCTCGAGACAGTGGCAGAAGTGCTACTGTTCTTTCTCCAGGGCCTGACAGATGGTGTTATCAATGAATCCATCTGGGCGAAACTCGAACAAGCGCCCATACGATGCCTGGGCCAGGCCCCACCGCCGTCCTCTCCGACCGTGGACGTTTCTGAAGACGACAAGTCCGTGATCCTCGACATCCTGATGACGGCGCCGAACCACAACATCTGCTTCGTCTTCCTGACCACTACCCTCGCCAAGGTCATTGGGGAACTGGCGCCGCTGCGGAAGAGCGAGATGGATGCGCTAAGCACGACTACTGTCCCACCAGTAGGTGGTGGCATGGGTGCCATAGGGGCTTTGGGCCGTAGGTCGTTAAGCCTTCGACGGTCACTGACAGGTACGACTCCGGGGACGGGAACGGGTACGGGTACGTCCACGTTCGAGGCATTTGCGTCGTTGGAAAGACGGAAGACTCGGGAGAGGAGGGTTGCGCAGATATTTGGAAGAGTTGTATGTCGGGTGCCTCTGCCGGCGAGAGAGAAGGAACGTCGAATATTGGAGGATAAGGAGAAACTCATTGTTGAGTTATTCCTGCGGCGGAGGGATGGTAGATAAGGAAGTATAGATGTTGGAAATGGCCGAGGACAAAGCTTGGTGCAATTTCAAGGACAAAAGCAAATACCATTATATATTGATACCCATGTTGACTTTACTCTTGTTGGTTTTGTCTCTTATTACGTGCCGTCCTGCCGTCCTGCCGTTCTGCGAGAGAGGTAAACCATTGGTCATCACAGGCGAACCATGGACACACACCCAATCAGCAATGCAGGCACTGTGGCGACCTGGTTCTGCTCTCTCCCGAGGTCTAATTGTCTGGCTACAACTCTTAATGGCCCACCTTGTGTTGGTTAAAGACTGTAGGCCTTCCTGTGGCAGCTTCCTTTGCAAAGAGTTAATATACGTTGGGGCCTAATGCTGCATATGCCATCGAGTACCTACATGCAGCCACTATGACCATAGAGCAGTAGTGACTGATACCTTGACAAACACCCTATCTATTAAATGACAGTTTTTGTGTCTTGTGGTATCAGGCACCGAGGCATCAGGACTACAAAGCAGCAAACTACAGACAGGAAGGCACCAGTTGATGATTATATACAAGATTAACTAATTATTGCTCATCATGTACTGGAATAGGCCCTTGGTCTATTGAGGTGAATCATACCATTTTCGACCCCAGACACCTTCTTTTCACCATCGCTGTTGCAGCCCCTCGAGTCACACCCTCCAGATGTTTACCCGTGACCTAGTACATGAATAATTAATACTTACCCAGGTACTCTCTCCTAGGCCACCAGACAACGTCTTTGGCAAAGTGAATAAGAACCGTATTATTCGAGGGTGAAGCTGACTTTTTGGCCGAACCATTCACTTTCACTACAGTTCTACGGTTGCAAATACTAAACACCTTTCACACCTATGAATACTACATTTAATAAGCGCCTGCTTCTGGCTCGCCTTGACAGCTCTTGAGTTCGCTGAACACAATCACAATCTTCCACCACGGCATCGATTTGAGCTTGTAGATCTATCTGGCTCATAGCATGCCACTCCTCCTCACCATTCACACCTGATCAACATGTATCTTCCGCTAGGTGTCAATCTCCTCAAGGCTTGGGATGTTCCACGGATCCAACCAGACAAGAGAGTCGCACCTTCAGCCTCCGAAGAGGCTCGCAAGATCAAGCGTGGCATCACTAAAAGGCACTTGGAATCTCTCTGTCGCTATGAGGAGGATCTCTTTCATAGAGTCGATCGTGGCTCTGTCGAGGCTATCTACAACATATCAGGCTTGCCAGTGCCAGTCGAAGCCAAGGAAGAGGACAAGAAGGGGAAAAACAAGGATACAGCAACTGGCACCGGCACATTGCGCAAGCACGATGCTGACTACAAGACCATCCAGTCAGCTCGTAGCAGGTTCCACCCTGTTAAGACGGTACGGGAACAGGCAGCCGCGAACCTGGTACTGGTGGAAAAGCAAGAGATAGAGGAGTGGAGGAAGGTTGCTGCAAATTGGGAGACAACCACGGCGTACTGTGATATTATGGACCCTGAAGAGTCTTACCTGAGTGGATGGACAGAGGACAGCTCGAATGGCAATTCAGACACCGACTCCGAATGGTGGGATTCTGAGGATGACGAGGTGGAAGAGGACGACGACGAACAGGATGAACATGCTCAATGGGAGGATAGTTTTTCGTCCGGGGACGAGACAGAGGGCCAGCAAATCTCCAGCACCGAGCATCACGGCGCTGAGAACTTCAGGCACTCTGATTGCGCCGCCTGCGACCTCCTTGTCGGCCTCCCGACTTCGGCCCCATCTGAGATGTCCCACCCCACGTTGGCTCATAGCTTTGCCAAGGCTGAGCTGATATCCGACACCGTATGCTCCAATACCGACCAAGAGAGCCCTAGCGAGGAACCCCCCCATAGGAAACCTCCCCTTGCCACAGAGGAGCTGGCCATGGTATTGAACGACAAAATGATACTCAATGTCTACCTCTCCAAAGTCGAAGAGGGTATCAAAGAAGCTCGGAAAACGAAGGCCGAGAAGAATGCAGACAGGGAGAAGGCCCGCCAGTACTACGCCGGACCTACCGAGCGACCTGGACAGTTACAAGGATGGGACAGACTGCGGGAGCGAGAGGAGGGCCAGGGGCCCATAGTAGGAGAGAAGCCACTTCGATGGTTCGAGTATGAGAATTTGCACATTTACAATGAGCTCTCCGGGAAATGGGAACTCACAGTGGAGAGGCGAGGACGGAATTACAGGCTGACAAGGGCATCCGACACTGAGACCCTAGATTGTACCAAAGAAGAGATGAAGACTTTGGGTGTCGGGAACCAGGACTGGCTCACGGACACAGTGCCTGAATGGGTAGGCGCCACTGGTTCTGGCTGGTTCGACAAAGTCTAATACCCAAGACCGAAGTTCATTCGAGCGTGGTACGCTCACTGAAGGAGGGGGACTGGCGTTGACTGCTTACTTACCCGTGTGTACAATAGGGGGGGGGGGGTAGGAGAGGCCATCGCAAGCGCAAAGGGATCTCCAGGGCCAAGGACCTACCTATCAGTCGGACGCCCATGTGAGCAGCCCATGGAGACAGATGCCCACTGCCTTTATGTTGTGGGGATGGTTGCTGCGCAAACACGTTGCCTTTGACGTTTTCGCTCAAGGCCCAATCCTCTTGGGAGGGAGAAGGGAGCGGCTGTCCAGCAATCGATACTGTTCTTGCTTTGCTCAATGCAACCAGCGGTCCACATCACTTGCATGACCAATGTGTAATTGCACAGCCAGTTTGCGACTATGACCTCCCCTGCTATATACGTAAGTATGTAAGTATGTAAGTACATATATATATATATATGTATATATGTATATATGTATATATGTATGGATGCATTCTGGTGCACAAGTCAAACATTCAATACTGGTCCCTGATGATCATAGATAGGATCTTTCTCAAACCACTCAACCTTCTCGATAGTTTTTATCTTTCCCTCCTCCCCTTTCCTCCCATAGCACATATCCCAGCCACAACCCTTGGGATAACACCCAACCATCTCGAAGCCCCCCGAATCCTCCAACAGCCTGTGTGCCATTCCCGCCGGCAGTACCATCACATCACCTGCCTCTACCGTGGGCTCGACCCTCTCGGGGTTGTCCTCGCCGCCGAAACATAGCCGTGCTCTTCCGGAGCTGACGCAGAGAACCTCATGCGTTGTGCTGTGGAAGTGGGTTGTAGGGTACATGCCGTATCGCCACTGGGGGGTCACGACGCCGACACTGTCAAGGTGGGACTCAATGACTGACGCGGAGGGGTTGGTGAAGACGCAGTGATAGATCAGCAGTGGTTTGTTCAGGATGCTCGAGTTGGGCAGGTGCCCGTGGGAGGGGATCCAGTGCTTGCTGACGCGGAGCGTTGAGAGGGAGGCTGGTGATACTACCGTCGAAGGCATTTCGGGATTATTGTCGACGAACAGGGCGGCGACTGATGAGAGGACCAGAGGAGTGAGTACCTGGGTTCCAAGGTTAGTAAGGCCATTCTAGGTAGTAGATATGGGTAAACAATTACTGAACAACCATACTGGGGGTATACTGTCGTGTAGTTACGTCATTGGTCTTTGGCTTGCTCGTGTGTCCTCGATGTGTGTGTTCCGGACGGTTTGAGGATATAAACAGCTCGCGACACAAGACTAACACATGCGACCATACCCAGTGGAAAATTCGGGATCCCGTCCGCTCTCCCATAGACAAGCCGCTGAGGGCTGGATTAGTAGTTGGGTCGGTGACGACCAGCGAATACCCGGTGTTGCATGTTGTGATTCTTTTTGCTCCTCTTTTGTCATGTCCGCCTGGGTTATGGATGAGAGATCCGCGTAGCCAAGGCGAGTCAGGTGGTTCGGTTTGGTTCGGTTTATCAAGCGATAGACAGGCTATGGGGCGAAACAAGAGACAAGAGACGATCATCCAGAGCGGCACAAGTGAATATGGACTCTAGCCATTTCCAAACATCCAATACATGCATGTACCTGCCCTTGTATGTGTTTTAACCCTATATCGGATGGTTTGAAAACACAATTAGACCGCATGGAGATGGTCTTGGGAAGGCAGAGTGCGCCTACCTGGACAATGCTATGCTAATATTCTCATCCATACCAGAACCCAGCTGCGCCATTGCTTGTGAGCCAAACGCAAAGTCTTACCACCCCCCCTCCCAACTTTCCTCCTTAGCCACTTGTATGCCAGCTGCCCAAAACTCCGATTGCCCCCAGGCCATGCCCCTGAAATTCTGGGATAATCCATATATATATGTATATGTATAGATGTTTGCGTCCGTCGACAGTTTGGGTATCAATGATGCGTGAGAGGAAAGAAAAGCCAGGAAGAGGAAAAAAAACAACAAAAAAACAGAGGAACAATATGAAGCATCCTCCCCTAGGGGGCCTGATCATAGATGAATGGCATGTGCCATCCTGTACCAGAACTTCACTGCGATGTTGCCCAGGAGGCTGAAGATGCCAACGACGACGAAGATCTTGAGAAATTCCCACCAATACTTGGTGCGTACTTCGGTTTCGATGAAATCAGGCACGTCGGTCTCGGCCTTTCCTGGCTCGGTGGGCAACCGTGGGAAGCGACCGGTTGATACGTACGTCTCCATCAGCGCATCCTTCTCGTACCATCGCTCTCGCAGCCATGCCTCGAAGCTCTCGTGGTCATCCAACGGCATGTCGTCGATTAGGAAGCGACGCCAATAGAAATTGACCGACTTGGGCGCCCGGCCCTCCAAGTAGGTACTGGACAGGGTGAAGTATTCCTCGCCGAACCTTCCGCGGCTGAGAGGGAGATTGGTTGGTCAGCCTACCAATGGGAACGGATATCGCATGGAGGACTTGGACTTACGGGACACCTTCATAGGCCACGGTGCAGTCATAGACATAGTCGACTGAGCCCTTCAGCTCTTTCAGGACGAAATACATGCCACTGCTCCGGGGCAGCAGCATGTGTCGGCAATCCTTGATACCGGACTTCTCTGCCCACTTGGCCGACTTGACCCGGCCGTTGTCGGACACGTTGGTGCCTTCAGGGAAGAGGAGGAGCCACATGGGGTTGAGATATTTCCTGCCGTCGGGAGCAGTGTGCTGCATCTTGAGCTTGTTGAGACGGTAGGCCATGCGGGGCTGGTCGACCGACATCTTGCGGGACATGAAGATGAAACCGTAGAACATCATGCCGGGGCCGATGACGGGGATGTACTTCAGCGACTCTTTGAGAATGATGTAGAGGTAGCCGTGCATCTGCGGGCCATTGGCATAGCCGACCCACCACAGGTATAGCCAGTCGGTGTAGATCTGGTGGTTCGCAATCATGACCATCCTCTCGGGGAAGCTGAACTCGACGCGGCCGTCGGGGGTGCGCCTGATCTGGCCGGCGACGGAGTGGTCGCCGCTTATCCGTATAGTCGTGGGGCCCCAAATCTTTGTCATGGTAGTTATCAAGAGGCCGAACGACTCCTTGGTGAGTGCCATGTAGGCATAGTAAAGGTCGTGGTTCACAAGGTAGAGGAAAGCACCGCAGAACTGTGTGGTGTTGATGCTGGGCAGCAGAGGATAACGTCAGTTCAGTTGTGCCTGCAGGGGAAGGCGTGCAAGTGGAGAGAGACGTACGTAACGCAGCAAACCAAGAAGTAGACGATCAAGCTGCAACCCCTCAGTATCTGTGTGGCCCGGCCCTTCTTTTCCTTGCCGGAAGGGTGGGCGAACTTGGAGTCGTCATCGTCCTGGGCGGTCAAGACGGGAGCAAGCTTTGGGGCCGGTAGCTCGTCGGAAGAGGGGACTGGTCTTTTGCGCACTTCGGCTGTCATGATGTCGCCCATGCCCGAGTTCGACAGCAGTTCGAAAGGGAAGATGAGGTCGCTCGAGCAGGTGATGTGGACGAAGCGAAGGACCGAATGGATACCCAGTAGTGACTGGCAATGCGGAACAGACGGTGTAACAACCGTGGTCGTGTGCTCGGTCTGGGGACTAACAAAGACAGCGAGCGCAGAAGGAGGAGCAGAGGAAGGAGTATATAGCTTGTCGTGGTCCTTCAAGGTCGGGAACAAGAGTCTTAGACATCAAAACAGAAAGAAAGGGATGGATATAGATAGATAGGTACCAGTTTGGACAGTTTTGGGGGACCTCGGGAGATGTCAGCAGACGTGATGAAGGTCAGTCGGGCTGTTCGGGCCCTAAGGCTGCAACTCGGGTGGTTGTGGATTTCAGTACTTTGGTAGAGTGTTATTGATGTCAGACATTCAGACAGTCACAAGCCAGCCGTAAATGCTCTGCCCTGCCCTTCCCTGCCTTGCCGTGCCCCTGCCTTGCCTGTGACCGTGCCCGTGCCCGTGCCCATGCCCGTGCCTTGCCTCGGCTTTGGCTTGGAGCTCCAAGCTCCGTGCTCCGTAACAATCAAGCTCCGTACATACAATACCACAGTAGAGTAACGCTCAGGCATCGACTGATCCTGGCTTGATTACGGTTGCAATGAGCTGATACGGTCGATAAGTTTGTTACTGTCGATACGGTGTGGGGTCCTCCCCGGTCTCGGAGCACTAACCGACAACCAATCAGTTCTTTTCTCTTTTTTTATTTTTTTATTCTTTTATTTATTTCGAATTTCATTTGGAAGGGAGCTTGGGCCGCCTAATAACGGGCACCCAGAACAAGGGTTGAGGACTGACTTATGACGAAGCTGGGGTAGTCAACACTTGCTTCTCATTGGCGCGTAGGGGAAGACCTAAGGTACTTTCCCTCCACTTACACACCGATTCGGACCTTACTTTTCTTTCTTTCCTCTCCTGCTCCTTACCTTTGCCTAAACATGCTCATCATTCACACACCAACCACCTGCCTAATACCTACCCACTTTGGCAACCCTCTAGCATATAGAGGGCCTTCGAAATAATGGACGAGCCGATCTGATACGCATTTCCCTTCCGAAAAGTTGAGCACCTTGGTTCAAGAAACGGTTCGATAGACACAGACACAGACACACACACACACACAGAGAGAGAGAGCTCCTCCTCGAGATGTCGCGTCCTCGCCAATGCTCCATGCTCCTCCTCTGCACACACTCTCAGCCGCACAACCAATCCCCGTCCGAGCTGGGCTGGTCAACAGTTGTTGTCACTTGAACATCCAACAAAATGAACACTATATTATCGACGAGGCCACTCGCAAGATGGCTAAAGCCCCCCCCATGTCCATCCCGAAGTCCACATCTCATCCGGTGCGCATTCTCGACATCGGCTCGACTACGCGACATCCGTGATGTCGCACAACTCCCACACAGGATTACCCCCTTATATCAGGAGACCTCCGTCGGGCTGCTCACACTCCACTGGCCACAGCCCCCGAGGAATATCCTCTTGATCCCAAAATTACACTCACCGAAAGTGGTGGAGGATGCTGTCAAGTTTGCCCAGCACCTACACGACAACTATCCCGACATTAGTATCGTCTTCGAGAGCCGCATAGCCGACCGTGTCCATAAATACCTGCCCTTCCCAATCTTCACGGCTTCCCGGAGCGATCCTTCCATACAGTTCCCCAACAAGATCGATCTGGTCACCACCCTCGGCGGAGATGGCACCATCCTGCGAGCCGCGAGTTTGTTCTCCCTACGATCAAGTGTTCCTCCAATCCTGTCATTCAGCATGGGCACTTTGGGTTTCTTGGGGGAGTGGAAGTTCGAGGAATTCAAAGATGCTTGGACACACGTCTACACGAGCGGGAGTACGACTGGGGCTGGGAAACCGAAGATCCTCCTTCGCCATCGCCTCAAGGTCGGTGTCTTTGACAACGAGGGCAACAACATCAACCATTCGTTGATGCCCACCTCAACCGCCGAGGCTCATCAGAGACTGCGCCTCATGCCGCTGAGCGCCGAACAAGAAGCTGCCCTGGGCGACCCTGACTGGGTGCCACCGGTCAAGGTCCCCCCGACCATCCATGCCGTCAACGAACTCCTCCTTCACCGCGGCGGTCAGCCTCACCTCGCCATCATCGATGTCTATGTCAACAATCATTTCCTGACCGAGGCCATCTGTGACGGGATCTTGGTCAGTACACCAACCGGCTCGACCGCTTACTCCCTCAGCGCTGGAGGCGCCATAGTCCATCCTCTTGTCAGCTCGCTGCTCATCACGCCCATCTGCCCAAGAAGCCTCAGCTTCAGGCCGCTGGTGCTGCCGTTGGATACAAAGGTTGTTCTCCGTCTCAGTGAAAGAAACCGAGGCCGCGAACTTGAAGTCAGTATCGACGGCAAACGGCGGACGGGGGCTAGCCCTGGAATGGAAATACGAGTCCAGGGAGAGAGCATCATCAAGTCAGAATCCGGGGATTGGAGTGGCGGAGTCCCCTGTGTCATCAGGGATACCCAGAAGGGGCAATTGCCTTCTGAGGGCGGAGATAACGACTATGGGTGGGTCGGTGGGCTCAATGGCCTACTCAAATTCAACTATCCATTCGGCAACCCAGACGGATGAAGAAGGATTGGGCTCTGTTCAATCACCTCTAGCAGGGGCGCAACACATGGGACGAGACAGATGGGGACCCCAGTATACGGCCAGGAGGACAGTCTCAGCTCCAGCCAACAAATGCCGGTTTTCTGGTGGGCAACTATCCAGAACTGCATCCCCGGCGGTTTTCCCAACAACATATGCTCTCGCTCGCTGGTTGCCTACACGTCCGAGCAACGTGGATTATATAGCGATGCCAGATTAAGCGGCCATGACGTGCCACTCGCCTGTCAAGTGGAAAATTCGGGCCGGAAGTAGGAGCACTAGACAGACATGCAGCGCCAGCAGCATTGTTGGAAGTGAGTATGTCACTCTGCCACTTGTTTCCAGCCATGCGGATACCTAGCCTAAAAATGGGGCCTTGAAGCAAGTAGAAGCATCAAATGAAAACACGCATAGCGGAAGGAATATTCATCCGCAATATCCCCGGCTTACTCGCGACGTTCCAGCCAGAACCCGCACACTAGACCTCATCTTGTAGATTGGGGGCAATCTGGGCATTTCGCTGTACCTCATACGGTCAACGTGCTTGCTTGCGACGGGGTGGACAACAAGCTTCTCTCATGAACATAATCAACGCTCTCAAGCTCCAGCCGCCAATATTGATAGGTATTCGAAACCCGCATACACAGCACTTGCGAAGCTGTGAAGCCTGAGGCAAGCGAGTGCACACTTGTATGCCCTTCATGGCGTCGACTTCGAATAACATCATTACCCTCCGGCGTCACGACCTGGACAACCTCAAAACCTTCCTTACAGGCTTGGTCGTGGTGCATCACACTGCTATATCTTATGGCGGGGAAGGGAACATGTTCCGTTCTCGACTTATCCCCAGTGGCCATCTGTCGTTGCCACTCCTTCTTTTCAATGGCTTCAATCAGTCTTTCTTCATGGGCCTCTTCTTCTGGATTTCCGGTCGTATGTCTGCGCAGGCTCTGGCCAAAAAGCATGTATCTCTCACTGCTTTTGTGGAAACCAAGATGGTAAGGCTGCTTGTGCCGACGGTCGTCTATACGATGCTTGGGCCACCCCTGGCGAGCTGCCTGGTACAGGGTCGTGTCGAGGGCATCTTCCAGGCCTATTGGAGACAGGTGCGCGGTGCACGCGGTGTGACTTGGTACACAGCCACGTTGCTCGCTTTTGATGCCGTGGCCGCGCTGGTCCAACAGTATTCGCCGTCCCCCAGTCATAACGGGAAAGATGGCAGGGACGATTCGCATGCCGTTTATGATGTGTTGAAGAATTACGGGTGGATTCTGGCCGCGACAGCAAGCTTTATTATCCGCCTCGACTACCCAGTGGGAAGGTCATCTACTCCTCTCGGTGTCCAGCCTGCATATTTAGTGCAGTATATCCTGGCCTATACTTTGGGGCATCTGTCCCTCGAGCATGGGGATCTAAGGATGACGGGGCCGTTCGAGCAGGCATCGTCAACCGGATCAGACAAATCAGGCCTCCTTATATCGGCAAACACTGCAGTCAAGCCTATCATCTCCCTGCCGGTGGCCGTCGCGATATCGGTCTTGACAGCCCCCATCTGCATTCTGGGGCCCGGAGGAAGTACAACGTGGAGCGGCGGCTGGAATCTCAACGCAGCAGTCTATGCAGTCTGGAATGAGTTGTCCTTCATGCTCATCGGCCCGGCCTTGATGGATTACTTCCAAAGACACCACAATAAGGCGGCCACCTCCTCGCTGTGGCAGGCCAGGTACACATTTTCCACATTCCTCATTCATGTGCCGCTTAGTGCCGCTATTGGGTCTGCTGTGGACAAAGGACTTGCTGGCATTTCAGGGCTAGCGATGATCATGGAGAGCCCTGTTTGCAGAGTGCTATGGCCGATCTTCTTGTCGGGTTCAATAGGTTATATCAATACTGCTGCGTCGTTCGCAGTGGGGAAATGGTTACTTGAGGCGTTTCCATTGTTGAGGAGAGTCTTGTGAGTGGGACGAGGCCACCACCCATGACCCGCGGTCCGGTCTTCCACATATACATCAACACTAGCACATGACGGGGCGTCACACATCATGAGGAAGAAAAATAACATTGTTTTCCCCGAGGGGCTTGAATTAACTCGATGAAAGAATTGTATGTTCCCTCCCACGAGACTCTAGGAAAATCGCGTTGACGGACGCAAGCAGTGGAGGGGCAAAAAAATCAAATCAAGCAAAAACGGCAAAGGAGTGTCAAGAAACGAAATCGGCCCATCCGTACCTTGCAACTCAGCACTGTCCGAAAGTCGAAACTTGCACAGGCCACTGAAAGACAGCCAGTGAAGTCATTACATTCACAGGTTCATGTACCATCTCTTATGACTACCACTCTGCTGGTCGTCCGACTGTGGTTCACCTCCACGCGACGGTGGTGGAGGAGGAGGAGGATTGTCATGCCCCGGATCGTTGCTTCCTCCTGCATGTCCCTTAGAACCTCCCCACGACCAAGGCCATGGCCAAGATCCACCGCCCTCGCCTGGTTGACTGCCATACGGAGTTGGTGTCCAGGCCGCTGCGCTCGACGCCGAGGTTCTTGTCTCAAGTGTCGTCGACGAAGATGGGACGGAAGGCGGCCAGGTGTAACCTGGCGGTGAGTAGCTGCTAGTCGTGGGTGGTATTGTCAGTGAAGAGGCGGAAGAACCACGAGAGGCACTCGACGTTGGCAAAGTGTACGGGGCCGTGCTGTTGCTGACTCCTGACGGGCCTGTGCTGCTGGAACCGCTGATGGCAGTGGTAGCAGCGGTGGACGAGAAACCTCCTGAGCTCGAAGGGGTGGTGACTGTGTGGGTATTGGTGTGCGTGACCGTCAAGGTGGATGGCTTGCTGGGCGTGGACGTGGACGTCGAGTCTGTATCTCCCCCAGAACTGGTTGAGCTTGACACGGAACCACTGTTGCTCACAGGCGGAATGGGAACTGAAGAGCCACCGCCTGTAGCTGACCGTCGAGTTGTTGACCCTGACAGAGGTTTGGTTGTGGTTATAAATGGTGTGCTACTGATCCTTGGCTCCGTAGTGATACTAGTCGAGTTCCCGTATGGGCCAGTGGAGCTGGCTGAGGCAGAGCTGGTGGCTCCAGTCAATAGAGTGATAGAGCTACTTGAGGATGTTCTGATCGAGGTGTTGACTGGACTGACGGAGGTAACAGTGCTATTTGGATTCAACGATATGGCTGAGCTCCGCGTCAGAACGGACGTGACGGTTGAGCTACACTCACCTCCCAGACCACCACAAAGTGGACTCGAGGTGGTGTTGGAGGTAGGCGAGGATGAGGATGCAGGGGCTGTAGCCGACCATCCGGTTGTAGCCCACGTCAAGGGCGTCGTGGTGTTGGGATAGATCGCTGCCGATGAGCTGAGGGCGCTCGACTGGCCCGTGCCAGTTCCGGTGGGCCGAAAGGATGCTGAGAATGTGCTTGTCGAGACACTTGTGGACCTAGCAACTGACCCAGTTCCCAGGGCGGAACTCGAGGAAGTGCCATTGCCGTAAGGACCAGAAGGTGAAGAGGAGGTACCTCTCGTACCAGTAGACAATCCAGAGACGCTCGAGGTAGAGCTGCAGCCGACGTCGATCGAGACTGTGACAGTCTCCTTGACCGTCACTGTCTCTGGCCAGCCGTACTCTTGTCTGTGCTTGAGATGCCCCTCGTGGCTGAGGACACTGGCGGCTCTGTGAGGAATGTGTCAGTCATGTCTCGACGGGACGAAGAATTGGGACGTTTATGTTGGAAAATGCTTACCCCAAGCCCAGGAGAGCCAGGTGATAGATTCCACGCATGGTTTGCAAAGGTCTGACAGTAAAGATATTGGGGAAGACAATTCAAAAGAACGAGTGAAAATCCTCAAGTCGGGCTGGTGGGAGCCCAGAGATAGTGAGAGGAGAGAGCTTGAGGGGTGGAGGAGAAGCGACACTCACCAGGTGTGACGAAGTGGACTTTATATCCACCAGATATGAGTTGGGTAAACTCCCCTCCCCGGTCTCGCCTTCTTCGTATCCCACATCATGCAGCCCATGTCTCCGGAGACATAAGAAACAAGCTCATGGCCACTTGGGTTTGGGTTGGCTGTATGTTGGCAGAGTTGACAGGGGGAGCATCCAGACATCCGGGTGGCAGCATTGAAAGTTGGCTAGACTCTGCTGCAGCGATCCATGTCTGCATAGATTTCTCCACGGTCCGATCGAGTTGGACTGCATGTGTCTTCCCGCTAGCCTGTGGCCATGCTCATTATGATGATCAAGATCATCGTTGAGCCGGGCGGGAATGCCTTTGATGCCTGGTGTTGTATCTCGTCTCCGTATTCAAATAGACTACTGACTGGATGGAAAATTCTGGGCAAGGCGAGGTGGAAAAATAACAACACAAACAGGGAATTGTTCGAGGCTCCAGACGAGTTTGGTTCAGCCACACGTGTGTAATTGTAGTGACATGGTCATCACCGACTGTGTTGCAAGAGGCGTCATCGTGGGAGCTCAAGAGCCAGCCAGCAGCCCGCATAACACAAGATGATCAAGCCAACGGAAAAGAAATTTCACGGAACCAAGACTGGTCTGTAACTACCTTGCCATACTGATAATGGCATGCATGAGGATGTGCATCTTGGTAGACGAAGGAGGGCTGGCTAATCTCCCAACCGCCTCCCTGCTAAGACGGCATATAAATTGCATCTATAGCTAGCTGATTAGCAGACGACAACGGCCGAGGAGGATAGAGCTGTGGCGACTACCCATCGAGTCAGTGCGAGTTAGATTGGCCAACAGAGCTTACACCGCCCTGGGTTTCGGGAAGCAAACGACGATGTACTTGGGCATGTTGCTGATAAGCAGCAAAAGCAGCTTGCTACTGGAGTCAGAGCAGAGCCCGCAAGCCGTCCGCTCGTTTGCTCGAGCCTGGCGTCGGTTGTTGGAATCCACAGATGGGTACACCAGCTCAGGATGACCCATGGATGTATGTGGTGCAAGCTGTCTAGCTGCGGTGCTCCGATGGAAAACCTACCCGGGCCGGGTTGCTGATGGCTGGCTGCATCCCTCGACTCGTCAACTCGACTCTCTCTACACTCCGTGGACAAAGAGCCCGGGAAGTAGATGGAGCCTCAGAGAACATCGGAAATATGTAGCTGAATCTGGCTGTATGGGCTGTGGTCCATTTTCTCCCTGTCATGTCATCGATATGCTCGTAAGTACCGTGTAGGACAGTCAATCACAACAACGATAGCAGTCAGCATGCATCTGATCTGCCATCTGCAGGGTAGACAGGTAAAAAAGGCTACAGCAATAACACCTGCATTGTGCCTGCAGAAGTTGATATATGCAGGCGGACCCGAGCGTGCGTGCATTGGCATCGTATCACCCACCGTACGTGCTAAGTATTTTACGCAGTGGCATAATCAGTCACGCAACCAAGTACATACCGGTGGGATATAGATGTTATGGGTGAACTCGCTCACATGCAAGGTGACATGCGGGTATGAAGTTAAGGGATGACACAGTAGCATAGACTTATATCTAGTGATTGGTTTGGAACATACGAGGTAGATTATGCCGATCCCACCAGTTGACATGCTACCAGCCCCTGTTCGTGCTTCGTGCACTGCAATCTATCCCAATCCTTGGCCCTTATGTCATACATGAGTGGCTTGTTGGCTTGAGGGGAATGGCTAGGGGATTTCATGCAGTAAATGGGATGCTGTACCATGTTATACTGTAACGGGGCCCGGAATAACGTTTCCTGGTTGTGTTTGTATGCTTATTTGTGCTATGATATAGTTATGCACTAATTTATATACTCTAGACATTTGGGACGGCACGTGCCTCGAGACGGGACACGTGCAATGTATTATGCGGCGTCCATTACTTTATATTCACTTGTACGTGTATGCGTAGGCGTGTGTCATGGAAGAAGGAAATATTTCTCCGGATACATACCCTCCTCGTAGTTGCAAAGGTCCCTACACCGCGCGACGTGATGACGAACCTTGATGTCTCATTAGCACCCCGTGGGATAGACATGATTCTCTGCTCGGCCAACACCAAGCAATAATCAAAGCTACGAGCGGAAGTTAAAGGAATCAGTGATGAGCTCAGATGGTCGTTTTCTCGGACCGTGAAACACGTCTTGCACAACAAATCCGCATGTTTTTCTTCCCGTCTCACACATATCTCCCTTCCTCACTACTCAGGTGGCAAAAATTGTCTTACCTTTTTCTTATTCACCAGCTCAAGGCGAAACAGCCTCCATATCCTTTGTCACCTGGAGATAGAGGGTGCCAATTTCCGCGGGAAAGCATCCCGCAAGCCCGCTTGCGCCGGATACTCACCGAGTCGGCCATCCGCGACAAACAGTCTTGTCCCCCAGTGGGACTCAGCCATGAAAGCCACAGAATCTCGGAAACCAATCAGAGGAGGATGAAAGTGACGGCTAAGGACGTTAGATGCATTGGCTTGCCCACGGTGGGAATTTGCTTCTTCCACAATCCCCCACCTGTTGCTTCTCCAGAAACCCTCCGAACATATGCAGCATCGCCCGCTCATATACTCGTTCGGCGTGGCCAGACCAGCAAGCACCGTCTTGTATGCGTCATATGCACGATGCGTCAACAGAGCCACAGCCCGTTGCTTGCATGCCGGTAATATGCGTTCTCCCAGTCTCCCACATGTCGACATGAGATACTATCTTGCTTGTCAAGGACATATGTAGCATACACAGCAGCTGCAAGATGCTTGACACTCTAGGAGCCTTGGCCAGGTTCGTAACATGGGCCTCGCGATACATTGGAGTGGTGCGACTCTACGATTTGCCCCGTGATGCTCAAGTCAAAAATGAAAATTCTCTATTCTTGTCGTCCTCTGTTCCATATATCGTCAGTACAGCATGAGTAGCCAGCGTGCGGAGCACATGGGTCAGTGATATCGTGTGTCTAAGACCCGGCTATAGGAACCGGCAGTTTGGCTCGGGCTCCCTCCTTGAGCTCCTAACCGGAAGACGATGATGGTCGTCATACATGCGAGGGTGATTGAGGAGGAAATAAAATAAGATGGGGAGAGAGAGAGAATGACGTGGAAAGATGATAGAATAATGAGTGGTCATCATAATTATCACTTACCTAGGTTATAGGTAATGCCCACCACACATCACGACTCGTGGGCTCGGGTCTTTGGCGGTAGCATCATTCGAGAAGAAGTCTAATACATATGTCACGTTTCGGGGGATTATTTAGTCTACATATCTAAGTAGTCTAGGTTTGTATGTCGTGGAGCGACGTCTGGTCTGGGTGCACCAGACCGTATAAGTGATAAGGGGTACATGGATGTTGTGCAATGATTACGATTGTTGGCAGGTCATCACTAACAGACTCCACGCCAGTCCGCCTCGTGGCCAAAAGCTCTCAAAACTTGCTCAAGAAACATGCTCAGTTACACGATTGCGGTCCGCCATTGACTGACCTTGGCCTATAGACAAAAAGGGATCCGGTCTGGAAGTTCCTGGAAATGCGCATTTTTTGCCGTCTTTGATTGGCCACTCCTCATTCAGAATCAGTAAAGATGGATTCCGTGATGACCCGGGCGATCACGTTGACGAGGCACTTACCTCAAGGACCGTCTTCAGACATGGCCAGTCTCTTGGTCTTTATCATTCTCTCGCTGTCATGTGGATCATTTAAAAGCCTGCGGGATACTCTTGAGAACGTTTTCAACTTCGGTCATCTCCAAATCGTCATTCCAGCGCCCAGCGTGCTTACTATTCATCAGTTGTCACTCGCCTCCGTTCCGGAGCAAAACCTACATTACCACCTCAAATTCAAGTAGCTCTTGTCGAGCCAGTATGTGCGGCGGCAACGAGAAAGACCTCCAGGACCCCAGACGTTTTGGGGCCCTGGCGGTGTTGAGTGGCACTTCGGGACTTGAACAAGACCTCTCGGGCCAGCTCATGTTTTTTAACAGATGCCACCACGAGAGTTCCGTGGCTACACACGTGAAATTCATCCCTACCAGGGACCAACTCCCGGACGATGCGACGACGGACTTAACGTTGACCATCTTGTGAGTGGCATCATGGCCTCGTCGGCAATAAGTTCGAGACACTGATCTCACATTCCCAGCTCCACCGGCGATTTGACAATTCCTTCTGCACAATGCAAACGGGTTGAAGAATTCACTGTCTCAGAGATGGAGTCAAGGCTAGAACAAGAACTCCTCCTTCAGGTGGGCGGCGATGGTATCATAGGAAGGCGCATATCAATATCTTCACCAGGTATTCCAACGCCTTGTGTGGCAGAGGGTATTGTCGGTTTCAACCACGGTCTCATCGCTTCAGGGGTATGAAAGACGAGAGACACGTCGCTAATTCATACTTCGTCAAATGTGACAAACACATGAGAGGAGGAATCAGGCAGGGCCTACAGAATTGAACTGCGCTACGTTGAGTCAACTTGACAACAGAGCCAGAACATATAGTGAGGCACAGAGGTACATGTAGCCAATCTGGCGTTGGCGACATCTGGCAGAGGTACCGGGGGGCGGTGGAGATGAAGGAACTCCTTGGAGCCCGCCCAATATGCTCATCAACAGCTTCTGGATTCCCAAGAAGCCTTCCCCATGGCTGAAAGGCGGTGCCTTCTGGGGAACAGTCGTGGAAATTGGGGAAAGGGACGGGTTTGCATGGTGATCAGTCCTCAAGATGGATACTTGCCCATGTGGATTTGTCTCTAATTTCGACCAAATGATAATGTGTGCTGCCTTGTGCAAGTGGTTCTTGTAGCCCTTATCCTCCTTGATATTCCAGAAACATTACGCAGCTTGTCGTACGAGGGCATAACTTAATATAAGAGTGATGGTGGGGACCTGTGTGTGAGTGAATAACTAGAGGGTCCGTGGTCACACACTCTGGTGATTCGAAAAGAATTATCGATAACTCTTGGCCCTGAGAGTGTCCTGATGGGATGGTGTATCACGCCTTTGCTTGAAGTCGTCGTCAATTTGTCCCTTCACATATAGGAGTGAATCGCATATGTAACCAAGGGATTGTGAGAGAATCACATAGGAGCCGTATTGACACTTGTCTTGATGTTGCTGGGAAACACAGAGCCGATCAGGCCTCTGCGTGCTCCCACGTCTGCTCAAGTGCTCACTCACATTACAAAAGAAGAGACTATACTCGACCACATTGATGCTACATATTCATACACCAGAAGCGCCGCAATACTTTTTAAGTTATTGCTGATAGACAGATTCATCAAGCCTATCTTGCTCCAGTACTGATAGGCAGGAACCTTCAAGTGTCATGGTCCTCTGCAGCCTCGATCAGCCCACCCGTCGTCTGCGGACCCTCATATCCCTTCCTTGCGCCGAACACCCACCACAACCCGACCAGGATAGTCAACCCTCCCCAGATCAGGCAAGCATAGTTCATGCTCTGCGCGTCCGTCGGCAGATAGTACGGGAACGAGTAGATCACGAAGAAGGCTGCCAGGTACGCGCAGGCCAGACCATTGACCAAGAAGCCAACACACCCCCTCATCCTGAAAGGTCCATATGTAATTCCCTTCCTCCCTCTGATCAGGTGGGGCAGTATGGTAGCAATGTAAGAGCTGCTGAAGAACAATATCGTCGACCCGATGAAGGCGTTGAAGGCCGTCGTGCTGCCCACGTAGATACAGCCGAGGATGGTGATGAGCACCGCTGTCGCCACGGTCGGGATCATGGGCATGTTGAGTCTGCGATCCACCTTCCCCAGGTACTTGGGGAAGGGCGTCGCGCCATCTCTTGCCAAGGTCCAGAGCGTGCGTCCAGTGGTGATGAACAGTCCCACGACACAGAGACCGATATTGATCATGATAAGCGCTAACATGCCACAGGCACCTGCCGTGCTGCCCGTGGCTTGCTCATAGATCTTGGCAATGGGATAGGCCGACTCCGAAACGGCGCCGAGGTCGTTGATGGCGTACATGATGGCGACGAGATAGCAGAACCCCGTGAGGAAGCCGATGACCATCTGGATTGCCAGGCCGAGAGGCACATTCCGTTGCGGATTAGGAATCTCCTCGCTGAGATGTGTGATAACATCCACCGCACCGATACTGTAAGCCCCGTTGAGCATTCCCGCGACGAAGACGAAGCCGTCCGGGTAACCCAGCTCCTGTGCCCACTGCGTCCAGACAAAGTCGTTGGACGCATGTGGTGCACGGCCGTCATGGCCTGGCATGGCGGCGACCACGACGATGGTGATCAAGAACCCGCCCAGGATGGTGCAGATGCCCACCTTGTTGAGATGGGGCATGGCCGAGTTCGCCAGACAGACTGCTGTGCAGCCGAGCCAGACGGCGATCACGTAGACGACAAAGACGTGCCACGGTTGGGCTGTGAATTCCGGGTGATTGAGGGCATACATCTGTACAATGGTGTTTCCGCTTCGAGAGTATGTTAGTGACCGGCTGAATTCCTGCGTGGTAACGACACGCGCAGGGAGGAGCAGAACGTCACCTCACTCACAAGATAGCAGACATACTCGCACCGCCCATCGCCCAGGCAAGATAATTCCACCATCCAGCAAAAAAGCCAACGATGCGTCCATACTTGGGCCCTGGTGTCACACTGGCCCAATGATACACTCCACTACTACTCGGAATCGCAGACACCAACTCTGCCAGACTGGCCGCGACGAGGAAGTAGAAGATGGAAACGACGATGAATTCGAACAGGACGCCCGGTGGCCCACCGTTGGAGATAGCCACGAGAATGGTACCGCCAATGGCAGGCCAGACACTTCCCACAGTGAGGCCGACTCCTGCGAGCGAGAGGAGGTTGAATCGCCGGGTTAGTTCCTGGACGTGGCCGGATGCGTTGACTAGGGGTTTCTCCTGGTATACATCGCCCGTTTCAGTGTCACGCAGGACCTGGCCGTCAGGATTGGTTGCCCCCTTGATCTCGGAACCGGTACCGTCCATCTTGAGTAGGAAATAAACGAACAAGCTGAGCACGGGAGAGGGAGAGGGAGGGGAGGAGGGAGGAAGTCCCCGGTGTTGTGGAACGGAGAGAGGTTGGGATTGCAAAAGAAGACTCGTTGGACACCAAGCGATTCCTAGAGCATCTTATAAGCCGATACGAGAGCCCGCAGGCGGATATCCCCAGCCGTGATAGAAGACATAATAGCTGCTCAAATATCTGAACATATGCCGGTTCTGAAAGCCTTGCGGGGGTTTCATCTGGCTGCTCGAGGATGTTACTGTGTGAGCCAGCCCCATGTTTGCCCCTGCGATTCGATTGGTCCAGCAAGCGTGGAGAAGCGATAAGGAGGACTGCATTTATTTGGTAAGTCGTAGATCGTTGCCTGTCAACTGGAGGCAAGTTCATGATGCAGCTCGATGCTATCCCCCTTTAGCAGTTGTAAGCGAGAATGAGTGTCTCGGGGGCTCTACCTACTGGAGGTACTCTACTTAGTAAACTTGTACTCTAGTTAGTCTGTATGCAAGATATCTCCGCAGGCTGAGCTTTGTATGCATGCGTTTCGACGTCGCACGAACCAGCCAGGGTTAACCGTAAGTCTGTCTTCTATCTCATTTCTATTCCTCTTTCTACATACCAATGCTGGCTATAAACCCCCGATGAGTAATGCAGCATGGATGGCTGGAATTGTGGAAGCATCGAGGCCATCATTATTTACCAGTCGACAAAGAGACCACAGCCCACTTGCCATTCCAAGCCCATTTTCTCGCACCAGAGTCACCTCCACCCCCTTCAGTGGCTCGCAGCTCGTCATCCTTGCCGGGCTGCAGGTCAACGACGACATCCGCCTTGCAAGTCCGTAAGGCCAGTACATTGAGGCCTGAGCCAGGACCCAACGGGCCAATGGCCTCGACGAAGGGTGTCGAAGCGTCCCATTTCGCCTGCAAAACGTTAGCCACTCTGTTTTCAAGACGTTCGAGCTCGCTATACGGCAGCAACTCACATCACCCGTAAGTTTCCTGTAGTTCAAGTCACCCTTGAAAATAACCAGGTTACTCGTCTTGAGGTCCTGGAATAGCTCCTCTGCCACATGAGGTAGCCTCCAGAAACTTCCTGGATGTGTCCAGAAGCGGTTGGGCCGCAGGATTACTTGGCCCTCGGCATACATCTGACTCCAACTCTGGAAGAGGAAAGACATGTCGTCGGATTCCTTATCCGACAGGGGCTCGGGCGTCTTGTCCTGCAGTTTGTCGTCCTCGGACGGGGTCTCGTAGAATTTCTTGGGGTTTGCCAAAGCGTTGAGAAGCTCGGAGAAGTCGCTTGGCAGGACATCCGAGACGAACCACGGTATGTCCTTGGGATGGAGGACGACGAGGGTGGCCAGGCCGGATGAAAGAAGGTATCCGGCAAGGATGAGATCGACGAATAGCTCGAAGCCGGCATTGTCAAGAACAATGTCCACCCTCCGTTCCGTCTTGCCTTCGGCCTTTGCCTTTTTCAATACCTTGTACGCGGCGGGCAGATTGTTGACCAGGATGTTCTTCTCCGCGGCCTTTCTCGCTTCGGATCCCTGCAGTTTCTGGATGTCTTCGTAGGTCAGGTTCGTCAGGAGGGAGAGGTCGGTGGCATTGCCCCAGAGACAAATCTCGCACATTTCGTGGAAAATAATCTCCTCGGCCTCCTCGTCCGCCGGCTTTCCGCGCCCCTTTTCTATCTGGTCCAGGAGTGACTTGTACCGGGCAGCGAGCTCGATGACGGCCGGACGCGAGGAGCGGAAGGTATTGATCTTTTGGCGGGCGAAGACGTCGTAGTTCTTCCAGTGATTTGAGAGGCTGAAAGAGGTGCTCATTCTCCTGTTTTCGTTGTTTCAAGCAGCTTAGCATGTTGCCCTCTGGTCTCTGTATCTCACTGACAGATGGGAATGGAGGGGGCACACCTGAATAGGTAGCATTCGCAGTACAGCCAGTTCACGTTCAGCCAGCCTGGGTTACCCTGCTGCTGCAGCTCCTTATTGTAGGTTTCGACGTCGGGGAAGCCATCGTCACGTATGGGGGTCAGCTGTCTGTCGTGCTGGACCTCGTACTTCAGACGAGCCAGTTCGTCCACAATCTTTTTTCCCTCCTCGATCTTCTCGTTGTCGTCACATTTTATGGTGGATCGGTAGACATCGTCAATGGCTTGTGTCTATTTCGAACGAGTCATATATATGTCAGTCAGGTTGTCCATTGGCAAAGCCTGGAGCGGCAAGCAACATGGGAGCAAAGCAGAGCAAAGGGCAGTCAGTCCCGGGTAGGGCAGGTTGGGGGGTAGACATACTATGATAACCGGCCATCTTTCCCTTGCGGTGGTCCATCCGAAGGAAGTGTTGTCGCTAGTTGAATAGCCCGCTGTTACAATCAAGAGAGAAGTCAATTCCGGAACCAGAGCGATTGTCATTTGGATTGGACGAGAGGAGAGGGGCGAAGGGAGAAGGGGATGGCATCACAACGTACGTGTTTTCGTATCGAACTCCATTCCGCCTGTATCCTTTCTGTGCTTCTGCTCTACTAGCTATCCAGTTGTCTGTTGTCCAGAGGGGATAGGGAGCATGTGTTCCTCGTTGGGGTGGGAAGACGGTCAAGATGTATGCATGTAGACAGAACTATGGAGGGGCAATGTTAATGATGGACTATGACATGGTGGGGGTTCTGGTCAGGGTTCGGTTCACTATCAGTGATAAGGGTTAGAGTACTCAAGGGAGGCATTGTTTGGAAGGCATCCTAGTTTAGTACTTAAGTACCTAGCATTCAGTCTTGGGGGGAGAACAGAGATAAGACACGACAAGAGACAAGATTTGCCTGAATGAAACAGCGCTGATGCTGCTTGCTGTAAGGAACACGTGTCGGGGGTATCATGGGGGTATCATGGGGGTATCATGAATCTATCTATTTATTTCATTATCCATATACAAGCAAGCATCTTGTTGACACTGAAACTCATCCCGAAGCTGCACTGCAAATGCATCGTATCGTATCGCATCGCATCGCATTTCTTCGCATTACATCGTTTCCAACCCTCAACTGCTCAACAGTATAGACATAGACGGGCATCAGTTCCTATCCCGATGCAAGTACTTCTGTGCCTTTGCTGAGATTCTCCGGAACCGCGACACGTGCGGCGATGGCCCATCGAAGTCCATGTATGAGGCCGAGTTGGAGCTCACATTAGAGCCGGGACCAGGGCTGGGACCTGGGCCTGCACCCAGACCCGGACTTGTACCGAACGTTGGCTTCGTTGCCATCGGAACCGGAGGGGGATCAGATGAAGACGCCGCAGCCGCAGCAGCAGCAGGAGGAGGGGGAGCACGAGTAGGGAACATCCCATTGCCGACATACGCATTGCTTCCGCCCACGGCCACGATGAACGTCTGTGGGTCACCGGCATTCACCTTGCCCGACTGGTCAGCCCCCCCATCCGGCTGGACATCATCGTACGCAAACGCGTAGCCCTTGCCGTCGAGGTTTACGTCGTGCACGATCCTGCAGTAGTGATTCGTTGGGTCCTGCTTGTAGAACGTCGATGGATCCGACGGGTGGTCGTCCACACTCAGCAACGCCGAGCGCTGGAACGCCGCCGCCAGCCGGGGGATGATGCTGTTTCGATATGGCGAGGGCCCCGTCGTGAAGGGTCCGCTGTTGCAGCCGAAGATGTCTGCACTGTTGGGCTTCTGGAACGGGTCGCTGCCGAACATGAGTTGGCCGTCGTCGTTGATCTTGCCCGTCACGACGCCAGCTGCCGCCTGTGTGTTGACACGCATCTGGTACGGGCTGAATGACGAGTAACGCGACCACACCTGGTCGACATACGGCTCGTAGTACCCTGCGAAGCTTGCCCCCACCGCGTTACCGTGGGTTGGGTTGAGCACGCGCAGTACTGGCTGACCCTTCGGCTGGACGACCAGCCTGTCCCACGGCCAGCCGTCCTTGGCAGCTTGTGCCCGCAACCCGTCGCACATTTGGTCGATGCCGTTAGCTGCCATGCCCGACACGTGCTGCACCGCACCGCCCATGGTCTGGAGCGTCATCGCGATGGGCAGGCGCGAGACAAAGTCGACGTAGCTGATGTTGGCAAACAGCTGGTCGCCGTTGAGGGTGAACTCGGCGAATGCGAAGTTGACATTGGCGTTTGGGTCGCTGGGGTTCAGCACCGAGGGCTCGACGACTGCCGGGCCCGGGTTCAGGAAGAACTGGAGCTTGCTGTCGCATGCGAACCATATGCGGCCACCAGCCATCTGAGGGATATGGACTGAGGTTGTGCTCCCCGGAGGACCAAGAGGGATGGCACAGTCTTCTGCAAGAGGCGACCCGATGGCTGAGACCTGCTCCGGGTAGTATATGTCCCTGCCATTGGCCTTGATGAACATGCGCCGCCAGTCGTTCTGGATGGCGATGCCAGTGATGTAGGCCCAGACCTGGCCGGAGTTGGTCTGGTTCTGCAACTGGATGTCCAGCGAGTTCACCATGGTGGGTGATTTGGTGGGGTGTAGGTGGTAGGGAAGGGCAGAGAATAAAGGGTATCACAGGATCAATCTCTCTTGTAGGTGGAGTAGGTTGTAAAGTCTGATTGAGTAACTGACTGTAGGTAAGTATGTATGTAGGTGTGTATGGATGGTTGGCTGTGGTATTCCGTTGTGGCTGTATCAGAGTTACTTAGGTGAGGCCGTGTGTTAGTGTATGTGTGTTACGGGCGCAAGGATGATATTTATCTTGAATGTTGAGTTGATTACAGTATGGATCCGAGCGTAGGAGTCAGTCGTGTCAGTCGTTGTTGACCCGGACTGGAGTCCCAATCGCGATCACAATCGCAATCGCAATCGTATTAAGTGGTACTGTAGCTACCTAACTACCTACCTAGGTACTTAGAATACTTAAAGTACACCTGGGCAGCAAGCACCCTCAGCGGACACTCAGCTGGAGTGAAGTCGTCGGCAAGCTTGGAAGCTTGGAAGCTTGAAAGCTTGAAAGTGCAGTAACAAGTGAGTAGGGGAGTGAGTACCTGCGGATGTCGTCATACTGTAGATGCACCACCAAACCACTAACACGCTGGGTGCCTCACAAACCTGTTTTCGACGTACGTCGTGTCCTGTATTGTTTTGGATTTGTACTTGGACTCGAACCTGGACTGGAACCTGCCATCTAATATATGCCCAATCCTTAAAGGGGGAAATGAATAGCCGGGCATCTTCTCTTCACCGTCTGGGAACCCTCGACCAACCACTCAATAATGTTATTGCTTGGGAAGCTTTCACTCACTCACTCATCGACTCACCGACACTCCCCAGCACATCTCATCCGAATATGGTCATTTGCCGTTTCCCCGTTGAAGATTGGCCAAGTAAGTACTCATGCAGAATGAAGCAGGAAATGATAATGCGAACATAACACATACCGAGGTATATACTTGACTGAAGTAGGTCGTCCAGGCTGTATAAGGAATCTCGCGCCCCATCTTCCTGTTTCCTCTAACTGACACACTACCACACACAAACACACATACCACGACTGCACACAGATGCCACCCACTTCAGGGGTTTCACTCCACCATTGGACCACAAGACGCTGTGCGTGCAGCCGTTCTGCTTGCTTACATGTGTGGCTTGCAGTAGCCTACCCTGCCCCTTGATTCTCCAGCTGACAACCACACAACCACTCCATGGATTCCTTGGATGCTGGGACGGGGGTGGGGCAACGGCTGGAGATGGGAATATGGGAGTGCCCATTTGGGTACATTCGACTGCACCCAGAGGGAGGCAGTACGAGATATACGGTAGGACAGTACATGGATGCAGCATCACATCCCCCGGAATACGAACTATTGTATCTCACGCTCAGAAGGGCTATAGGCTCATAATACCCCTGGCCGTTGCTGCCCCCCAGATTGCCTGGCTTGCCTCACTTCGCAGCGATCCGGGGGAATGACATGGGTCGACATCCAATGTGCGGAGAAGTTTGTCCACTGCTTCCGGCCAGAACCAACAAAATCATACGAATCATACGCTGCCTGAGGTCACCCATGCCATGTCCGCCTGGGCCATTGGCCAACCTTGAGGACCTCATTACCACCAGGTGGCTGGCCTCGACGCTACATAGTACTTGTGTGTGTCAACCACTTCGTAATGGCTGCTGCAGTACGACGAAAACAGTGAGTATCCGAGTTCACCGGCTTGGCGAACTGAGGAATAAAGCCTGGGACCTTCCCGGCCCTCCTTCGTAGATGACTTGACCTTACCTTTCGTGTCTTCTATTCCCAGCACTGGCTGGTTTCAAGATTTGAATCGTATCCTCCTCCCAAGTTCGACAACATGAAGCTCTCCATCATCTTCACCCTCGCCACCGCAGCCGGCCTGGTCTCCTCCCAGTGCGTCTCGTCCATCCCGGAATGCGCACAAACCTGTCTCCTAAGTGCCGCCCCCTCGGCCGGATGCGCAGCGGACGACTACTCCTGTCAATGCAGCCCTGATAATCAGAGCAAGATCCAGAGCGCCGCCACCAACTGTGTCGTGTCTGGCTGTGGCGCGGATACTGCCCTCAGTCAGTGTTTCCCCTCTGGGCCCATGGCCCCATGGCCCCATGCCCTTCATCGTCGTTCCTTCCGAGTATCAGATCAGACGTGCTGACCCCCTTGCAGATTCAGTCCTCCCCGCAGCATCGTCGTTCTGCTCCGCCATCAATGACGGCCAGACGTGCTCAACTTCTAGCCCCTCCGCCGTTGCAACCACGACGGCCACGGTCCCGACAGCCACGGCCACGGTCCCAGAGCCCACGTCAACCTCGACCGAGCTCACTGGTGTTGTCACGACCAAGACGGAGTCCTCTGTCTCGAGCTCGTCGCCGAGCACCACGCTGTCATCAACCATCAGCCTTATTGCCACTGTCCCTGGAAACGCAACCGTCACGACGACTAGCTCCTCGTCGACCTCCGACTCCGGCTCCTCGGCCACAGGTGAATCGGGATCTTCAAGCGGGACTGCCACGGGTGCCTCCTCCTCCTCGGCCACAGACGAGTCGGGATCTTCGAGCGGGACTGCCACGGGTGCCTCTTCCTCCTCGAGCTCCAGCGCTGCTGCGGCTGCGGCTATTGGTCCGATTGGGTCATTCGGCATGATGATCCTTGGTGCCTTGGCCCTGTTCTAAAACAAAGGCTCGTCAACCATCGGTACATATGTAGAAAATTGTCATGAATGGAATAAAAAAACGTGTCATGGCCGGTAAAACTTTGCAAATACGGCAAGGACTTAATATGAAGGAGGGTGTCATATGTACCTAGGTAGTTTATCATATTCGAGACGACTTGGGCATTACAGACTGAGTTTGAATCGGGGAAATGTGGTCAAAAGGTCTGCTTTGCAAGGTCTGGTCATAAAAATACTATTAGTATCAGAAGTGCAACCGTCAATCAAATGATCGTACGTAATGGCTATTGACTTGGTATGTTACTACGTGAGTAGTTCTAAAGACCACCGAACGAGAAAAGTGTATAGCATTGTGTACCGAAATATGTCCAACTGTATACAATGCCATCGTAGACTTTTGAGAAAACATCAAGGAACCCAGCTCATCTAATCGGTTATTCGATGAGGAAAATGTTGTTTGGAATGAATACCATACCGCTGTGAGTCCCGGTAGCAGCTTGGGCTTGAACGAAGTGTATGGGTTGTATACTAGGTACGTTTCGAACTTCCCAGACTCAGACACTCAGATAGTGAATAACGCCGAGGCATACAAAATACCATCCCGGCTGGAGACAAGGTATTCCATCTTCCGTTGGTTAGTTGAAAATGTCGTCGTCGTGGACTGACGCAGTAATTTATGTGAGTAATAGTCTGGGGTGACTGTCAGGCGCACTCTAACTACACGGATGGCATGCTCTTCAATATCAATTCTGAAGCCAGAAACAGAACATAAATGACATTCACAACCCAGTACCTCTTCCTTCACCAAAATCATCCTATCAATCTTGCCTCGGGACAGGCGTCCCCGTACCAGTCCATCGTAGATGCAGAAAAACCACTTCGCCCAGGCTACCACAGCACCATGCCCAGCCCCGCCTTACTTTCCCAGGAGTCACCCAACAACTTCCCCCTTTCCGACGTGGAGGCTGTCGAACCTGTCGATACCTGCGTGGATTGGGCCACCATCTCTGTCCCGGATTCGCAACTGTATGCCCCCGATGACACGGGACAGCTCACCATCAAAGCCCCACTCCATGTCACTTGCGCCGTCTCCGAAGATTACTCCTTTACAATATGGCTTGAGGCACCGGACAAGCCGAACTGCCTTCGAATAGCAAACGGTACGAATACCAAGGTCATGGTCATTTGTTGTAAGCCAACGAACTGAAAGTGGACAGAAACCATCAAGAAGAACAACCTGAATGGGCGTCCCGTCATGGCGTGGTCATATATATGGACGGTACCCAGCGAAGTGAGACTCGACGTCAACCAGGGCTACCAGATCAGCTTCGCCGTTGACCCTGACCAGCATAAGGTGGCCACGTCCCCTGTATTCTTCTTGCGCCCTGATGCCTCAAAAGCATCTTCAAGCCCAGTTTTGGGTTCAAGTGCTCAAACCCAGACTCCCTCGGCCTCCATCTCCAGCACCCAAGACACAACGCTGCCAACAAACACGTTCCCTGCTTCGAGCACCACAAGTGCGGTCTCGCCCTCCGGAAGCACACCAATAGGTATCTCCCCAGCAACACACCACTCCGGCCTCAGCAAAGGAGTCTCAGCCGGGATCGCCATCGGCACTGTGGCGTTACTGGCCCTTCTAATCCTCGGAGGCTGGAAGCTCCACCGCTTCTTCCATAAGCGTTCCAAGGGAAAGCAGACAGCTGAAAGCTTGGACATACCCTGGTCTGGACTGAAACCTACAAACATCACAGGAGATGAGAGGGAGCAAAGCCCAGAGTCTCCTAGAGACACGTCGGATGGCCGTACAATAATACATCTGGGACTTCAGCACCCGGAAGTGTCTCAACTCGGAGGGGTTGAGTTGCAGGCCATGAGCACTAAGACGGCGGCGGTGCTTAGGCTGGAAGAAGAGAGAGGCCCGTCGCGGGTAAGGAGTGGGAGGGAGGATTTGAAGCCTGCAGGAGTTGCTCGGTATCCTCCCCCTTACTGCTCTCTGTCGCCTTCTTCACTGCCACCGTACTCCACACAGCCCCCGAGGCCACCGAGATCGAATGAGGCTTTCGGTTCTCCGGAACCTTCTGTCTGATGACGATTCACTCATCGTGAGAGTCTGGAATGGCCCATAGATGGTCATCAGGACAGAGGAGCTAGGGGATCATGCCAGAACGCGCAGTGACGGCCTCAAGTAGCAATGGACACTTGTCCCCAACGACTTCGGTCCAGTCTTTAGAGCTAGAGCCGGAGTCCTCCCGAAATACGTGTAGAAGGCCTTTTTGCGAAATTTGCCAAACCTTGGAACCTGACCCGCCCGGGAGACCGGCAAACAGACCAACAACATTTGAACCTATCTCGATCGAGTGCCAAACAAAACCCAAGTTCAAGGACGTGATGACCATCGCAAGTACTGCCGTTGCAATCTTTGATTTACCCTCCTTCCATTCCTTTTACACACACGCACACACACAGCAGCCATCTCCGCAGCAGCAGAATGGCCCAGGGACGGCGGCGTTTGTCGGTTCTTGAGAGCTTACAAAGCCTGAACAAGCCCTATAACACCGGAACCACGAGACTCACTCTCGGGCTATTTCTAACCACTCGACGGTTTCTCATCAAGCAAGCCAGGACCGCCATTTTCCTGCTTGACGCCATTTGTCCCGTTCCCATCATTGCTAGCCGGCTCTTTGTTGATGCTGGCCCACTTCTCCTCCATCCGCAACTTGATATCCTGACCCGAGACCTCCCCGTTCCCGGCAACCAGGCGGTACACAAAGTTGCCAGTGACGTATGTACCGACAAGCCAGATCCACGCCAGGGTGGCGAGTGCGAAGGTGATGAATAGTGTGGAGCCAAGGACGAGACTGAAGACACCGATCCAGAAGAGGGAAGAGGCGATAGCAGTGAAAAGGGCGAGAGTGAGGGTGCCAAGTACGAAGGAGGCGAAGAGGAGGACGGGGACAAGGGAGAAGAGGAGCTGGGCGACGATGAAGGACTATCGAACGAAATGTGGGTCAGCGTCGACACCTATACTGTGGGAAAACGGAATAAATTGCCCAGGTGGGCTGCACTGGTCTGGAGAGGAGAGGTAGCCTACGAAGAGCAATGGTCGGTCATTGGCAAAGGCATTGACGCTGTCGTAGGCCTTCTGGCGATCGTCCGGGCTCACGATGCGGTTTGCCTGACGACGCGCCGAGTCGACTGTGCCAGTGACGTAGTCGTAGACGGCCATGGTATATGCTCTTCTTGTTTGAATCGGGGTAGGTTGATATCAGGGTAGTACTTGTCGAGTGATTTGAGTAACAAGTGGGAGGCGAAGAAAGGCGAGCGAGCCTTGGTGATTAGTAGTTATGGCAGATGGCAGGTGGCAGGTGGTAAGAGCTCCCAAACATCCAAGCTTCCAACGCGATTGACCGTGGAGAGCAGCTTCCGCGTGTTTTGGGAAAGGGACAAAAAATATACAAGTACCTAGGTACATGCAGTATCCGCCATCACTTCCAAGGTTCCAAGGATATTATTACTTAGGTAAGTACCTAGGTACCGAGTACTTACAAGATTCCAAAGGCCACCGCCCCCCAACTGACCTCTAGCCAACCCACCCCTTGCAGCTGCTCATTCTCATTGACACCCATATATACACGCTCCGAAATGGACAAGATCCAGGCCTCATCGTGCAAGACACAGTCCACAGCTATACACAGTATATCAAGCATAGCAGCCCGGCTCCATGTGAACGGGAGATTTCATACGCACGCAAGCACTTTAGTGATATCCGTTCGACCCTCACGGCCGAGAGTGTGCAGAACCAGTGCATTAAGGATGCTCTACTGTGGTACCTAAGCAGATGTGGTCATCCGTCAAAACGAACCACTCGTCTATATTCACACACAACATCATTCCCACCGCAAAAGCATCAAGAAATCAAAAAGGCTCATGAAGAGGAAAGTTCAGAACGCCGTGCACATGATACATGGCGAGACATGTCCAACCCGGTGCTCCTTCTCTGGAATAACGATAACGATCAATTCCGCGAAGGCCAAACGTCTATATCCTACATAATAAAATGCCACTATTTTGACACCGCCAACAGCAGAACACGACACGTGCGGCGGTGTCGGATATCATCGCAACGCCCCCATGCAGCACCTCGCACCTCTTCTCCTCTCCTGCTTCCGACTTCCCTGTTGGCTAGAGCTTGTCGTCTTCCTGTTTTACAGAGCAACCATGGCACCACCGGCGGCCATGGCCACGGCAACGTACAGGCCAATGGCCATGTCACCAATGCTGAAAAGAGACTTCATGGACATGGGAGTGGCCAGAGAGCTGCTGGAAGCAGTGCCGCTGGCAGAAGAAGCCTTAGCGGTGGAAGCACCCGTGGCAGTGGCGGCAACAGCGTTGGCAGAGCTGGCGCTGGCGATCTTGCTCTTGCAGCTGGAGTCGTTGCTGGCGTCCTGGGTGGTGGCAGAGCCGTCGAAGTCGCAGGCGGTTGAGGCAGAGTTCTGGGCCTTGTAGTACTGGTCGAGAATGTAGCCCAGCTGCTGCTTGGAGGGGCACATGGAGTAGGCACCGTAGACACCAGTGGTGGCGTTGGTCTCGATGCCAGCGCACAGCGAGTCGTCAAGACCACAGACGGTACCGAAGATGTCGCCGTAGTCAGAGGAGTCCAGGCTGGAGGAAGGAACGCAGCTGAGGGACTTGAACATGCAGTCGCACAGGTCGGAGTCGGGCGTGGGGGGCAGCTCGGGGGCGGCCTGCCAAGATTTACCGACAGCGGGGCAAGCAGCAGCAGAGTTGCTGGGCGTGTAAGCGGCCATCTCGGTGGAGGTGGGGGAGGCAGCGTTGACACGGGAGCTCAGGGAGGTGTAGTCCTTGAGGGTAGAGACGCTCTTGGAGTTGATAGCGCTGACCAGACCTGGAGAGTTACAATTCCGTCAGCGTTGTGGAACAAGACAAACTCGGTTTGGTTGCGGAGGGGAACTTACCATAGTCGTTGGCCTCCTGGAAGTACATGTAGACGATACCACCAGCAATGACCTCGGTCATCTCAGCGGTGTACAGCTCGGTGGTCTCCTGGAAGATACGCTCGGCGGCGCCATCGTTGTTGCAACCGTACTCGGCGAAGAAGACAGGGATGGAGTAGTTGCTGAAGAAGTCGACGACGGACGAGTAACCAGAAGACTTGAAGCTGCTCTGACCGCACCACTCGTAGATGTTGTATCCCCAGAAGTCGATGGCGCTCTCCTGCTCACCGCAGTTGAAGTACTCGGCCATGTTGTTGCGGATGGTGCTGTCGTCGTTGGCAGCGTAACCGACACCGACCCAACGGTCGAGGGTGGAGTTGATGTAGGACTTCATGTCACGAACGGCAGCCTTGACGAAAGCGGAGGCATCGGTGTTGCTGGCATTGTTGGTGACCTCGTTTCCGGCGAAGAAGCCGATAACGTTGTCGTACTTGCCCAGGGCGTCAACAACCGAGGTGTAACGCTCGTACAGGGCGACGTTCCACTCGGGGTCGGAACGGTCAATGGCCTCATCGGGGGACGACAGGTCAGAGATGACGTAGATGCCAGCATCGGCGAGCAGCTGCATGCAGGCGTCGTGGTCGGCGGTGGGGTCGATGGCGTAGGTCCGGATGGTGTTTGTGCCAGCGGCAGCCAGGATGGGGACATCACGCTTGCAGAGGGTCTCATCGGACAGAGGGTCGATGTAGTCCAGGCCAGTGTCCCGCTTGGCAGCCTCGGAGGAGCTGGTATCCTGCTGGTAGGCGATACCCTTGATGTAGAACTGGGTACCGTTCTTGTAGAAGAAGTGCTGACCCTTCATGATGACGGGCTCGACATCAGCGGCGACGGTTGCGGCAGAGGCCACAACGGCGGCCAGAGCGAGTTGCTTGGCCGAATACATTGCGTATCTGTTATGGATGTGGAAATGGGCCTTTCAGAAAATGGTCGTAATGGTTGTGGGTGTTGAGAGAGTGACGGGAGTGTATTAAAAATAAAAGAGGTCTAAAGTAGAGAATCGATTAGCCACGGTGAAAGTTATTATGCCTGAAGAGTAGTTGGTGTTGTTCTTAGTTGGGTTGTCTGGAAGGTTCGTGTGCTGAGATGGGCAGTTCCGTTCGGTTAAAAGGGGACCCAAGTATGGAGTTGCTGGATCATGAACCGGTTTGTGTTGTTTGATCCTGGTTCCACTGTAGAAAAGGCATTGGCTGGGTGACAAGTAGCGAAGACCTTTGTGGACTCTGGACTCGCGGCTGATGACGTTGAACACGTTGGACGTTGGAACGTTGATGTTGCCGTGCCAAAGTTGGAACTTGAACGTTTGAGTCGACCTCGGAACAGACACAAGACACCGAACACAGACACACAGAGACAACCAGACAACCAGACAACCAGACACCCAAGATAACCACCACAACACACGACTCACGCACGACACCATACACACATGTGTTTGAAACGTACCTTCAGCAGAATGGATCCAGGTCTGGATTGTAGCTGCCGAGTTCAACGAGAGTGGTGAATGATCAAAATCAAACAAGAATGGTTATTGAAAGAGGCAAGAAAGGGCCTTGATCAATTGCAGAAGGGGGTTTTGGGTTGGAGATGGAAACGGAAATGGAAGAGAGAAAAAGAGAAATCAAAAGAGGCGTGGGAATTGAAAGTGGTTTGTTCAATGCTGTCGTTTGAGCCGGAGGACATTAAAGTGGGGGCAGCAGGGCAATGAGATCCAGAGAAAAAAGGGGTGGGTAGGGGGGGGTTGCAATACGAGGGGTGCTATTCACATACTGTGGTACCTGGGTACAGATGTACAATGTCGATCTGACAGTCTTGTCTAACAATCGACTGTGTAATCTCTCGGGACGTTGTGCCCATCTGGGCACTTATGCTCAGGTGCATACAGTATATCCGTATATCGGTACAGTGCAGAATCTAGACTAACAGGGTCTTGTCACGTAGCGCCGAGGTGGGTCTGACTTCTTTTGGATCTGATGCTCAGGGGCGTGGCTTCTTAATCTGCCACTCTGGGGCAGTGCACTTTTTGGGTCTCCAGTCTCCTGACAGGCCTTAGGGTGTTCAGGGGTGTTCAGGGTGTCAGGGTTGTTATTGGCCTGCTGGCTCACTGGCTCACTGGGTGTCCCAACACTGAATTGTGACTGGGCTAACTGACTGGGCTACAGAAGGCTGGGGTACCTACCTGCCTACAAGCACGACATAGCGCTGCTCAGAAAACTGGAGATGGCCAAACCTTGGAAGCGCCAGAGACTCTTCACAGTCAACACAGTATAAACTGCATTGGATAATGACTGCAGAATATCCAAGCAGCCAAGATGTTGATGTTGCAAACCGAATTTCCCTATGGGCCCACCTGCCTGATTGAATGCCATCTAACCCTGACAGCCAGACAGCCAGCCAGACAGCCAGACAGCCAGCCAGACAGCCAGACAGCCTGCCCAGGTAGGCTGGTAGGTTCAGATTTGATTGATTGGGATTTCTCCAGAAGCACAGGGGCCCTTGTGCAATGCATAGTACTGTGTACAATCCATTTACATAAAGTCTAAGCCCACCATCAAAGTACAGAGTACACATCATCAGTCCATCAATCCCAGACCATCTTCATCAAAAACTCACCCATCGCTATTCCTTGAACCTTCCAACAAACCCTGGAAACCTTGAAAACCTTGGAAAACCTTGGAAAATGTTACTACCCAATCGACCCGTCCTTTCAGCAACTCAAGGCAAATAATAT
Source organism: Cytospora piceicola (assembly GCA_023375675.1). NCBI lineage: Eukaryota > Fungi > Ascomycota > Sordariomycetes > Diaporthales > Cytosporaceae > Cytospora > Cytospora piceicola. The sequence goes on along the minus strand of JALQBC010000034.1, from coordinate 434,081 downwards.
CAACATGGTCCGGACACGCCATCAACACCTCATCAAACCCATCTGCCCATCAAACCCTCCCGTACCGCAAGCCCAGAACGGACAGCAAACAATCCACCAGGTCCCATGCCGATCTCCCGAACCTCAATTTGGAGATGGAGAAGGGTACGAATGAATAAATGCCTTTCAGGAAAGAACCCTCGCAATCTGATAAATCTCCAAAGAAAAATAACAATTTGGCTTCTTCAAATCTGTCTCTCAGTCTTGGACCCTGACGAATTGATTGATACCCGCCCACTTCGATGAGGTTTTGCCGATTGACCGGATCTCACGGCTGCACGGCACCCACTTACCCACCCACACCAATGAGACATCCCAGCTCTGCGGCATCCTCGCCATTCTGGAATTTCTGAATGGGCAAAGGGGGAGGGATCAAGCAACTTTGTACATATGACTGAGGCGGGCCCCGGGGCGAACCCACCTCCTGTCCATCCACGCCACAGCCCATCGAGACAGCCGTCTGGAACAACTCTTTAGGTACCACGAGTATCTAATGATAATATCTCCAAACTGGCAACTGCCGACGCTATCGCGACTTGCTGTGTAGGTGACACCGAGTGGTGGCGATGGCGATGGCGATGGCGGCGGTGGTTGTGTTGTTGTTGTTGTTGTTGTCGTCGTCGTCGTCCTCGTCGGCGATGATCTTAATGATGATCTCCCTCGCCATTTCATCTCTGATCAGCTCCAGCCTGCTACAACACTGAAATTGATGTGCAACTGGTTGGTGTTCAATGCTCAGTCCGTCCGACATCCTCAAACGGCCTCCTCAGACAAGACTGTCTCGTATCGGGCCTTTTCACTCATGGGCCCGCCCGAACAATGGCACCCGCTGAATACGAACTCTGACGAACAAGCTGCATATTGCGAGCTTCATGATCCTCAACGTATCCCTTCAAGCTCGTCCGGTCCGATCTTGGTCTTGACCTTGACCTTGGCCTTGGCCTTGATCTTGGTTTCGACCTTGAGCGCGACCTTTTTGGGGGTTTTGCTTTGTAGTACGCTTTTCCGACCTGATGGAGGACTTCGTCCCACAGCTGATACGTCTCCAACCAAAGCGTCTTCGCTGGGTTGGTCATTTTCTCGGCTTTTCGTTGTCTTCTTGTACGAGTCGTTGTGCTTGTTGATGATTTCTGGCATTATCCGGCATTCCCACCACCGACTGGATGAGGAACAGCCATGGGCCCGTTGCACTCTCTTATACCCTCGCTGTCCTCCATCCACCAGCCTACCAACACTGTCTCTTTCCCCGCCATTCTTGGCATCGATGACTCTTCTACCCAGTGTCATCTGACAGGCAGGACCGGCAAGGCTGAGTCTGACCACCGAGAGGGACACCTGCAGTCCCCGGCCACTCGTGTCGGCTGTCAGTAATTCTGCCCACCCCGTGACCGTCAGAGCCCACCCCCTCCCCCCCGGGCGCCCGGTGACTCCCTGTCAGGCTTCAGGCAAAGCTGGAACCGAGACAGCGGACTATGCACCGCAGTGACCGCAGTGACGTCCGGTGCCGAAAAGGACGGATCGCCCGCAGATCCGTCGGGGAAGCCGACTCTGTATCACACGCTGGACTCTCTGCGCCCCCTTTCTTCTCCAGATCGCTCATCCTCATCTCGAAATATCACCAACACTTTAGCGCCGCAGCTCCATCAAGATCTCCTCCCATCGGTTTCAGAAACCACCCACACACTTGACACACCAGGCGGAGCACTCCCTAGTCAAAGAGAAACACCTGTGCAAATCCACAGCAGCCCGTTGCACCGTGACTTGGTACTCGTACAGGTGACACCCTGATGCGACAGTGCTACGGCTGGATGTTGTTGTCTCGCCAAAAGTCCTATGCCCGTTGCACTGTTCCGCGTTGTGCGCATCTACAACCGACCGAGCTAAGTATGGGAAACCATTCGTTCTCGGCATGAAGGCATACTTGCTTCCTCCGAAGCATCTTTACACATCTCTTATTTATGCCATACAGTCCTACATCCCTACATGCATACTCATCACAGTCAAAGTCACCATGAGCTCAGGGAATCAGCACTGAGAGTCAACGGCCGGCTTGCTTCTCAACTTCGAAAATTTCCCCTACAGCCTCTTGCATGACTGGTCACTTATGCACACACGTATCGAAGACGCCGTCATTTGGGTTCAAATCTGCATGCATTCCAGGTGACCGTGGACTATAGACAAGAAGTTGGCGCAACGCCGAGGGCAAGGCCACACCATTGTTTGTCAAACATATATACACTTTAACACTGCAGTGAAGCAAGGTTCTTCGAGGACCTCCAGAATCCCCCGTCACAATACCATCTTATACGCATTGCACGCTTCTCCACCTGCCCGCTTAGTTGCGGATGCCCCTGACCTCGCGAGCGTGGCGGCGAGCCTTCCTCGACTTGGTGCACGAGCTCCCATCATCAGAGCCGGTGCTGTAAGAGCCAGTGGAAGCAGAGCTGCTAGTGGCAGCCGCGCTCGCGCTTGCACCCGTGGAAGATCCAGTGGAAGTCCCGGAGCCGGTGGCAGTGGCAGAAGCAGAGGATCCTGTCGCGGAGCCAGTGCTGTTCGAGGCACCGGTAGAGTCGGAGCCACCAGTGTACAGCTCAGGGCCAGGGATGTCGTAGCTAGTCAGGGTGGTGTAGGGGTTGAACATGATACCAGCGTCAGTAGGTGTGTACAGCGCGGTGCCAAGGGTACCCTCGGGGCTGTCAGAGCCACCACCGGTGATGGCGATGTTGATGCAGAATGGGTAGTTCTGCGCGCCATCCTCGGACTCGGCTCCGTGCATGGCGATGATCTCGTGGCGGAAGACGTAGCTACCGGAGGCCAGCGTCGAGGGGACGGTCACGGACCAGGTGTTGTTGTTGTTGATCAGGTCAGTGGTTGCCCAGGTCTGGGTGTCCAAGTCGATGCCGGCCTCATCGATCTTGACCCACTCGAGCGTGGTCTTGTCGACAGTCGTGCAGGCGTCATCGCCGGTGCCACAGTTGGCCACGTAGGTGAGGACAGGGCCGATGTGGGAGCTCGGCCAGCTGGTCCAGTCTGGCATATGGAGTCAGTCATCTTGGCCTCAGAAACAAATTTGATTGAAACATGGAGGAAGGAAGGAAAGGTTGGCGACATACAGAAGTCGACAGTGCCGCCGGCAGTGACGGAAGCAGTCGCGTTGGCGTTCTCAGCGTTCTTGTTGCAGATGATATCGCCGGTAGTGTACGCGGTGGGTGAAATGTACCCGTTATCGGTGGACTCCTCGTACCAACCGGCGATGTCAGGGTAGCTGCCACTGTTGATCTTGTCATAGTAGTAGTCGAGGATGTAACCCTGTTGGTAGACACCATCGGTGGCGAAGCCCTGGACGAGGCCGTGGGCAGCAGCCTTGGTGGCGAGAGTGGCGCCGGCGAGGGCGATGCTGGTGGTCAGAGAAGGCATCTTGGAGAATATCCCTGTGGAAAAGTGATCAATCTCGAAGTGGATATAGGGAATGGTGGGTTGAAGAAACGAATGCGATTGTCCCAGCTTCACTCAATGAAGATGACAAAAACAGTTAAAAGAATGTAAGGGCTTGGAAGAGAACAAATGACTGTGACCTGGCAACGAGACGAGTGCTGAACAGGAGAGAGGTGAAGCCATTTTGGTCGACCAGCGTGGTATGGTATATATATGTACATACATGGACGTTGATTGCCTCCTGCGTCCTGGCCCATTGTACTCACTCGAAACGTGGGAATACCCTCGCGTATTTCGACGTGCACCACGGAGACTACTACCCCTCGGAGCATATTAGCGGAAACATGTTTCTGACAGGGAATACGACCATGATGTCCGATGTGTCTGAGCAGGCGCCGCACGGAGTGAGCCTTGGAGCTTGAAGAGTATAACGGCTCTGGACAGAGCCGGCGGTTGAAGCGGCTCCCAAGCCCCTCCAAGGGCCTCACTCCAAAGCGTTCATCCTGTCGAATTTCCGAGCGGCGGGAAGGAGAGGCCCCCGGGAGATGCATGCAATCGGAAACGATGCTTGTTTTCTCGAAACGTCAAATACCGGGGGAGGCTTGCACCGGACTGGTGGAAACCGGGGCGAGGCCCTCCAGCGCAACTCCACCCATGACCGTGCATATGATTAAAGTCGGTTGCAGGGAGTCTTGGCAGCTTCGGGATTGGATTGAGGAGGGTGGCATTCCGCATCTATAGGCCAGACCATCATTGATACCACCAAGGACGGTATCACAGTTTTGGCACACTATACAATATTACTTATTAACATATTAACACTGAATCCCTTCTCGTGTGGAATATGTCACGGATTCTGAACGTGGTCACGTCCTCAATCGTCAGTGGTAAAGAAGGGCTGGCGACATACACATATATGTATTCACGTTATACTTAAATTGAATTGAGGATATAAAAGTATATGACGCCGGACTCACGAACCATCTTCTGGAGTTGATGATCATATGCACACGGCCGAGACATCTGGAAGATATCAGGGCTCCTTTTGGCCTGGTCATCCTGGAGCTATGGAATCATGGAAACTCCGATGATATTTTGGACGTTTACATAGTTGGTCTATACCAAAAAGCGGCCATGAACCAGAGCCTAGTCTCTCCTTCTCGATCAGGGGAACAGGCCGGCAGCACATATGTATATGTATGAAAAGCTCATAGATCTTCTAAGTGGTTGTCTCTACTCAAGATAGGTGTCGATCGGGGAGGCTCCACGCCTGGGAACCTGTGTACTGTGATAGTACGTTGGTGCAGAGGTAAGACCCTCCATCAAGGACATGGGACATATGTTCAAGTCTGTGTAGGCTGATTGGTAGGTTGAGTACGATACTTTGGATGTATATGAGAGAGAATGAGAGGGAGCATGTGCCACAGCTGATGAGTCAGCCAGCCACCAGCCTTACCGGAGAGACTACTGGGTACCTACAGTACAGTACCTAGGGTAGTACGGATGCGGATCCAAGCCAAGAAGTACTAGCACAGAATACACATACAGCCTTACGGACCATGATCAAGAAAGATTACTTACTTAAGTAAGTAACTACCAAGAGTCCAGAGACCAATACTTCTGTAGGTGGCCTACTTGGCCTGTAGCCACGTCTGGAATCAGACTGACTGGCTTGGCAGGGAGCAGACACGCGGTTTATAAGCAGGTGGGATTCAAAAAATATTATTACTATTACTCAGTACTCTCCCTTGTCGTGATGACCTCTTGGAAAGAAATGGACAGTCTTGTCAGGGGGTAATTAAAATATGGAGTAGAAGAAGCGGACACAGCTAGGATACGGGACATGTACACTACATACGTACTCTTGATGTTAGTGATTGTCCAGTCAGGACCATTTGGAAGTAATCTGACGCGTAATTATTCAGAAATCAGAATCCCAGCTGGGCGCAAAACACGTAAGCCCGACTCGAACTTCGGATGTCGGTCGGTCGACCTGGACGAGTCCGCAAATCCGTCTCACCGGTACCAACCGATAGGGCGTATGTACCCTGCACATTGCTACCTGCTTACCTACAGTAGGTGCCTAGGTAGACCGCGCCATACATGCATACCTAGGTAGCACTAGAGACCACCTGGGCCTTCCCTAGTAGCCTCTAGCAGTGCCTGATAGCCCCAGTAACCTCGCTCACTCATTCATTGACATTGCCTGGGCCGAGCGTTTTCCTTTTCCCTTCCTTTCCCGTTCGCATCGCATCGTAACCCATCACATCGCGACTCAAATATAACCACCAACCGACCCTTTCTCATCCACATTCCCAAAATCAGCCAATTCCTTCGATGGACTGTTGATTGATCGATCGATCGCTTGACTAACCCCTCTATCTCTTCGTAGGGGTCAGCCAGTATCGCTACTGATAACCGACCTGTCCCCTTCTCCTTCTGCTTCGTCCAGCCACATACCAGTTGGTGGTAGGATTCTATCTATAGTACATATCCCCCCATATACCGACCACCCACCTACCGTTCCGTACCAATGCGACAGCGGCAGCAACAGTAGTGATCGCCCCAGCGAAATCAACTTCGGACGGGCCCATATCCGTGTGTTCTCCACCAACCACTCTCACATCTTCTCTACATCGAGACTTTGTCAAACCGCCCCCTCGAGCCCCCCTCGAGCTCCCCTCGTCCTGCCGAAACACTGTTGCGAAACACCCACGGCGCAATGCCTTCCACTTCGCCAGCGCCCGCTGGCGCCTCTGCCTTGTCATGTCTCGCTCGATCTCTGCGCTTACCCACGGCGACATCAACAACCGCCCTGTACTTTGCTTTCGCTGCATTGCTCGTACCGATGGCCATGGCACACGAACACGCCGCCGAGCATATTCCCGATGACGCGGCGGTATCACCAGAACCTCTTGTACGTTTATGTGGAACTCGCCTGTCTGGGCAGGAGGAGGAGGGGGAAGAGGACGAGAAGGATTGCTCGGGCCATTCCGACATGTTACAGCTTGCTGACAAGGCCGTGGACTATACAGGACTCGATATTATGGGTGCATATCTTCATCAGCATGATGGCCTTTGGCGTCTTGTACCCCATCGGCATGGTGCTAGGCGTGAGTAGCCCCAGTCCCTTTCCGGATGCTTCGGAGCATTTCCAACGACAACGGAGAAGACTGACAGCTACCTGTCCAACAGATAACCAAGAGCCGATGGCACGTCCCTGTACAGGTCCTAGCTACAGTCCTCGCCCTCGTCGGCTTCGTACTTGGCCACAAGCACCGCGGTAGGGAGTTCCGCCACGACAACGTCCACGCCAAGTTTGCCAAATATCTCTACCTCCAGTTGTTTGTCCAGCTCATCCTCGGCGTCTACCTCAGGTTGCACCTGGAAAGGGGCATCAACAAGCGCATACGGCCTGTCATCAGCACCATCCATAGTATCAACGGCAAGGCCTTCCCTATCGTCTGCTGGGCACAGATGCTGTTTGGAGGCATAACCGCCCTGGGCTTCTGTCAGGGCGACCACCTGGGCCAGTGCGCGGCCCACTTCATCATGGGCAGTGCCTTCATTGCCTACGGCATCCTCATGACCATCACCATGCTGGTCGGTCAGCTCTGGATGAGGCGGATGGGCCGCTCGCAGGAGTTCTTCGACAGCGTCGTCATCGCCGCATGGGGCTGCGTCAACACCTTCACCGAGCACAGGTGGGGCACCGCCTGGGTGAAGAACGACTGGCAGCACACCACCATGGGAGTAGTCTGGTGGTGCGCCGGCCTGGCTGGTGTCTGGCTCAGCCGCGACAGGCACGGCAACCCCAAGAGGAACTTCATTCCTGGCTTCGTCATTGCTATTACCGGCTGGGCCATGTCTGCCCACCCCCAGGAGCTGATGATCAGTGCCATGACCCACAAGGCTTTCGGCTACACTCTGATGGGTGCCGGGTTCACCCGCATCATCGAGGTCTCGTTTGTGCTCCATGACAAGGTGGGCATATCGGAGGACGGCTACGAGACGCACAGCTTCCAGTACATCCCTCCATTCGTAAGCCAACCCAGACCCTGTTCCCCCCAGCCCCCAGCTCCCGCGGCCCACCCGTCCGGCGTGATGGCTAACATGGTCCAAACTACTAGCTTCTGTACGCCTCCGGGTTCCTCTTTTTATCCGCCACCGAGGAACAAATGCTCCTCATCGACGCTTCTGGGATCGACCACGTGGCCTACGTCCTCATTATCTACAGTCTCGCGTTCCTCCTCTTCCTCTTCACCAACGTGCTTGTCGGCGTGTATGACCGCAGCGTCAACCAGACTGGCTTCACGAAGGGCGCCAAGGGCCATGCGCAGGGAGGCAACGGACGGGCTGTGGGCTCGACCACTGACGAGCGCCAGCTGCGTGATGCCGAGGAGTTCGAGCTGGACGACATGATGAGTGATGAGGAGGACGAGGAGCAGGCGCAGAGGCGCAATCTGCTGAAGGAAGAGGGTGGTGACAAGGACGAGGGCGAGAACGAGGGCCTGTCGAGCCCGAGCACGGTGGGAAGGAACAACGATCGGGTAGCGTAAGAACCGCAGACGGTCTGGAAATATTAAACGGGCACCTGTGCAATAGTACGTACCACCCACGAATAGCAGGGACTATTTAGATGATTCAGAAGGGAGGGGAGGGGGGAAGTGGAGGGGGATGGTGAGTGAGGGTTGAGGCGAGGCGATGAAGGTGGTGTTTGCTTAACAGCGTCATGGTGGGCGTTCAGGGGTAAATTGGCACGGCTCTCTATATCTGAGTAGGTCTTGTGATTTTCTAGAGGAGAGGGGAGGGGAAATATGTCTCTGTTCACGGGGATGGCGAACTGTCTCAGTCCTCTTAGACAAGGAATGGGTATGAATCTCGACCTATTTATTCGACATGACCTTGCCCTCGCTCCCCAAGCCGGTACTTATAAATGAACATATATATATATACTATACCAGTTGTCCCCTTCTTCAAAGGTGACTGAGTAATTGAGTACTCATATACTTTCTCAAGTAGTGCCTTGTATACTTTGGTTGAATGCGTAGAGCGACGAGGAGAAGATGGGAGGAGTACGTACGAAGTAGGCATGTACGTTGGTACGTATCGAGGTACTTGATACAAGTACTAGTGTACAAGACTTGGAGCAGCTGATAAGGGGAGACTTGATGGCTTATCGTTCCGCCCCACTAAAAAGTTTCCGCGGACAATCGAACCAGTCTGGACCAAACGGATGGATGGATTTCTCAATTGATATTCTCTTCTTTCCTCCTCGTCCCTTCAACCCCATATTCAATTCTCTCACCCCCTCCACCACCTCAACCAACCCACCCCCAGAACCAAAACAAACAAACAAACAAACAAACAACACATCCACCAAACCGCCCAAGATGGTCTCAGTCAAGAACCCCAACGTCACCTCCCAGAACCGCATGAGGGCCCGCGCCTCCAAGTCGCGCAAGCTGGGCCTCAAGCACGTCAGGGCCGCCAGGCTGCCCGACCTCGAGGCCCAGGCCGACACCAGGCGTGGCGCGAGGACCGGCATCCTGCCCACGAGCGGGCCCAACGCCGCGCTGAGCAAGAAGAAGCAGAGGAAGGTCGAGAAGCAGATCGCCCACGCCCTGAGGAGGAAGCGCGAGGCCGAGGAGAAGCAGAAGGAGGTCGACACGAAGGGTACGTCTTTGACTTTTATCTACATACCCGATTGAACAGTTCGAAGATGTAGGAGATGTTTACAGAGTATTGACATTTCATTCCGGGCACAGATGCCGAGGCCAAGGCTTCGAAGAAGCAGCTCAAGACCGACAGGACCGATACCACCGACGCCATGGAGAAGATGGAGCTCTCTTGAGTTACCCAAGGGCGGAGTGCCTAAAACCACCGGGGACAATATCATCGTGGAAATAGGAACAAGGAGGAGGATCGAGGAGGACCGAGGGCCCAGGCACATCTGGACGTGACGCTGGAGCGACATCTCCCCCTCCCCCTCCCTCAGTCTCTTTATCGGACACAAGCCATACCATACCGGCCAAGCTTGTCCAGGCCCCGAAACAAGCCCCCTCTGGCCCGAGGCCATCTGGCCAGCCTCACTCGACACTTTCCACTGCACCTGCCGTATCCGATGACAAGGCGGGGGTTGATTGTATGACGATGGCCCACACATCCTGCAACACGCCAGTTCAGGTGTGCTGACGGACTGGCTGACTGGTTCCTGTCACGAACAAGGCAGATCTTCCGGGGTCGTTTCCGTTTTTCTTTCAAGGAGAGTGATTGTCGAGCGCCACAAACACGCAGACCTTCACGGAAATCGGTAGCTACTTGGCGGCGGCGACAGTGACGAATCTCAGGTGTGGTGGGAAGGACGAACGAATCACAAGAATGCTACTTGTCTGCATATACCCGGGCAGATAGACATATCTCCCATAGCAGGCATACTAGCAGGTATTTCAGCGGGCATATCAGCACAGTCAAAGCACATTCGTGTTTCGGGAAAACGGATTTACATATTTTTCCAGACCCTCCCATAATTCAGAAGCGTTTATCCACACAAACGATCCATCGTGTTCCATCTAACCACATTCATAATCCTTACAAAGTCGCACCCAAGGCGATCAGCCCAGCCACCAGGGCCCCGAACCCTCTAACGTAGTTCATCCACCTCCACCGCCTCAACAGGCCCTCCACCTCCTCCTCCGGGGTGGCCTTGGCCCCGGCCCGGGCCCCGGCCCCCCTCGAGACGCCGAGGAGCCTCTCGTTCACAGGCATCATGACCACCCTCGTCCACGCCAGCATCGCCACCACCGCCCCTGCGGCGGCCGCGAAGGCGGCCCTCCGCCGCAGCATAGGCACGACACTGCCGAGGAGGAAGAGCGAGGGCGGCTTGGTGCCGCCGCCGCCGCCGCCACCGTCGCTGCTGTACGCCGAGAAGGAGAAGGAGGCGATGGCCACGGCCGCCAGGGGCACGACGGCCTTCATGCCGTCGTGGTACAGCCCGTCGAACATCCTCGCCGACGTGCTGGCCGGGAGCTTGTACATGAGCGGCACGAAGAGGTGTGACGAGGCGAGGTTGAACCCCGACACCGTAAAGGCCGACGTGATGCCAACTAGCGTGGCCGTGTTGCGGAGGGTCATCGTGGTGTCTGCCATGTTGTGTTGTTCTGTGTGTATGTGACTGTGTGGTTCGACTTCGTGGCAGACTTCCTCCTTTCTACGTTATCTTGGGGTAGTAAAGATCCGTATGTCATATACAATCAGCCTCCATCCAGGATCCTTCAGCTCGCACTCGCACTCGGGAAGCTAGGGCTTACCTACCAGTGCCTACGCGGACGAGATGTATGGAAATGGTTAGCCTCGAGATGGCTTCCATTGACGATAATCCACAGGGCTGGCTGACACCTCACTCGCTCACTCATCCTCCCCTCCATCAGCTGAGAGCTCCATCCATACTTCACTTGTCCACGAATTTCTGCGAGTAGTGTTATAGAACAAAACGCCCGTGCTTTTCCTTTCACGCCGTCTGTCTATCATTCTATCGATACATCTCACAGCGTATGTGTGTGTGTGTGTGTGTGTGTGTGTGTGTGGGCTGAACCGGCTCCTCTTTATTGTACCTTTCCCTTACGAAGACACTCCCAGTCTAGAAGTCCCCCCTCCTTGAAGGCCCTCTCCGTCTGCCAGTGCCTCGCATAGCTAGATACGAAACGACCGGCTCCGCAGTTCCTTCAGGTCATCAGACCACAGCCACAGGACTGCTGTAAATGCGAAACCCAACATCTCTCTTCTTTTTGCTGAGGGCAGTCGTGCCGTTGGCCCTCCCCGTGCAGAAAAATAACAGAACAACAAGAAGACAAAATACATCGCGCGCGTGCATGTGCCTGTCACGGCCAAAGTCCATTTCCATCTCCCCCTTGTACCAAAACAAAACACCGTAAATAGAAAATTCAACAGAACTGAATCCCTCATTCCGGATCATTACCATGCGTCTATGTAATCCACTGTGGCTCCCAACACGCAAAAAGAGGCCCGTCTAATCAACCATACCATCGGCAATAGCAAGGCGCTGTTTGGTGGTCTTGGCTTTCTTACTGGTTTTACCCTTCTTCTTGCTGCCCGCCGGAGCTTCCTCGAGGGGAGTTGCTGTTCCGGATTGCTTGTTATCGTCGAAGTGTCCCTCACCTATCATCGAGAGCGTGGTTAGCACATCAGTCATCCACCAACAGTCTGTCCGCCCATCAGGGTTTGGGATGATGGGATTCTTACCTTCATGATACATGTCATCCAGGGAGACAGCCTCGTTCTTCTTCTTCCTGCTACCCTTCTTCTTCTTCTCGAGCTCACCGCTAGCAATCAGCTGCTGCTCGCGCTGCTCGATCATCTTCTCCACCGCATCGTCATCGTCAGCCAGCCACATGGCGATGTCCTTGTTGCGGTTCTCAGTCGCCCTACGACCCGAGAAGTCGACACCAGCACCGGCACCGCCACCCTGGATGACCACACGCTGCACCTCTTCCTTCTGAAGGGCACGCTTGCGGATGCGCTCCTCGATCGTACCGCGCGTGATGAGACGGTAGACCGTGACCTGTTTGGTCTGTCCCAGACGATGGGCTCGGTCCATGGCCTGCGAGTCGATGGTAGGGTTCCAGTCCGAGTCGTAGAAGATGACCGTGTCGGCCGTGGTGAGGTTGATACCGAGGCCACCTGCACGGGTGGACAGGAGGAAGATGAAGATCTCTGGTCGGGTCTGGAAATCGTGCACCGTGTCACGTCTGTCCTCGAGCTTGGTGGACCCGTCCAGCCGGCAGAACTTGTAGTTCCGGTAGGTCAGGTACTCCTCCATCAGGTCGATCATGCGCGTCATCTGGAAGTAGAGCAGCACACGGTGGCCCCCTTCCTTGAGCTTGAAGAGCAGCTCGTCCAGCTTGGCCAGCTTGCCCGAGTCCGTGACGAACCGGCGCATTGACGGGACGACAATATTTGTGAACCGCTTCTTCTCATTGTCGGGAGGCGGCAAAAGCCCAGCCACGGGGATCCTCTCAAGAGGAACCTTCTCGGTGATGAAGGCCTTGTGCTCCCCAGGGGTTGGCTCGTACAGTGCCCTGCGCATGGGAACATTAAACAAGGTGTCTTCCCGCTCAATGTTGGCACTGCGGCTGTTGCAGATGACATCGATGGGTGGTGCCGATGTGTTAGGCCGGCCGGCTTGTTCGAGACGGCCAAATCCGGAGTCGTCGTAGGACATACTCGCCACGTTCATGAGGCTGTTCAAGATGCCCTTCTCGGTGATGTCTACCAAGGGCTTGCGGTCGTTGCGACGCCTGATCTCGAACAAGGCATGCGCAGGGGTGTAGTTCTGGTCCTCGGGCTCATCGTAGGCGACATTCATGTGACCAAGACGATCCTGTCGCTCTGCCAGCTCGACGGCGCGGGTAAACACATCCTGGTGACTAGCCTTGTATACTTCCTGGGGACTAGTGTCGGCAAATCGGAGCCACGAGAAGTTTTCGGTATCGCTGAGGCTCTCACGAACGTTGTCCGGCGTCCAGATGTTCAACAGGTTGTTCAAGTACTTGTTGCGGAACCCGGCCTTCTCGTTGTCCTTGCCGGCCTTGTACAGCCGGCCACCCTCCTGCCAGACGAGCTTCGGCAGCTCGTAATCGATCAAGCTCCGTGTCGAGTACGCAACAGGAACGTTGTTGCCCTCACGCACAAAGGAAGCCGTCTCGGCAAAGTACCCGCTGAAGAATGGCGATGTGGTGGCGGCCCGCTCGAAGAGATCAGGATGATTGCAGACCTTTCGGAACTGCATGACAAGGTTCATGAGCGTGCCGGAGTCGCTGTCGTCCCCAGTTGTTGCCTTCTCGATGAGGTCCATAATGCTGATCTGGTTCCGCAGGTTGCTGTAGTAAGCGCGCTGGCGGTATGTGAGGTCGCAGAACACATCCAGCTCGATCTTGTCACCAAGTTCCTTCTGAACATGCTTCTTGACACGACGTAGCATGAAGGGCTTCAGGATCATGTGCAGACGCTTGAGCTGGTCTTCGTTGAGCTTCGTGTTGCTCTGCGCGTGTGACTCGATGTCCTTGGAGAACCACTCGCTGAACTCGTCATGTGAGTCGAAAAGCGAGGGCATGATGAAGTGCAGGAGAGCCCAGAGTTCTTGCATGTTGTTCTGGATAGGCGTGCCGGTCAACAACAGACGGTTTCGGCAGTGGAAGCCAAGCAAGCACTTCCACCGGGAACTCTGAGAGCTCTTGATGGCCTGTGCCTCGTCCAGGATCATGTACTGCCACCTCATCTTCTGGAAGTAGCTGACATCCGAGACGACGAGCTGGTAAGATGTGACCATGACATGGAAGCTGGCATCCCTCTTGTATGTGTTGTGCTTGCGGTCCCAGAACTTCCGGAGCGTCTTTCGATCTGCTGCGGTGCCCCAGTAGGGAAGAATCTTGAAGTCGGGCAAGAATCTACGAATCTCCTGCTCCCAGTTGTGAAGAGTGGAAGCGGGAGCAACCACGAGGAATGGTCCCCAGATGTCGTACTTCTCTGCAAGATAGGCCATCACAGAGATGGACTGCACAGTCTTGCCGAGACCCATTTCGTCGGCCAGAATGCCGTTGATACCTTGGTCGTACAGGTTTGCCAGCCAATTGAGACCCTTGAGCTGGTACTCCTTGAGCTGGGCATTGAGCAGCTTGGGCTGTTCGATCTCGACCTCGCCCATACCGGTAGGGTTCTGGAAGTTCATCTCGCCCTCCTCGTCGAGCTCGGCCTCCTTGTTGAAGTCCCTTGCCTTCTGCTGTGCCTCTGCCAGAGCGTGCTGTGCGTTCGCCCTGGCAATCGCCTTGAGCTTCTCTTCATCCTCTTCCTCGAAAGTGAGGTTGTCGAATTTGGTGACCTTGCCCGATTGCGAGTGGCCGCCGGCGCCACCTTCATCGACATCCATGGAATTCGGGTCTGGAGCCGCTTCCTCGGTCGCGAGATCAGGGTTGTCGGTGCTGCGCTCGACCTCGTTTGTCTTGATCTTCTTGCCGATAAAGTGGGAGTACAGCTCCGTCTGGGAGATGAGGAAGTTGAGCTTCCGCTTCTGCCGGGCAGCTTCACGGTCGGCTTCTTGCTTGCGGGCATTCTCGAGCTCCTGTTTCTCGGCGGCCTTGCGGAGGTCACGTTCCTCACGCTCGTTGCGCTTCCAAAAGCTCATCATGTCACGCATGACACGCTTGGCTCGGGCCTGAAGGTCCTTGGTGCCCTTGTTGGTGCGTTGCTGCCACCTCTTGGCTTCCTTGGACGCAAGAATCGCCGTCTTCTTAAGGTTGGATGACTTGGTCTGATACGAGTCACTAGCGATCCTGTAGACCTTGTTGACATCCTTCCGAGCGAGGTCTCGCCAGATCTGGTCGTAGATCTGGTTGAAGCCCTTGGACTGGAACTTGTTCTCGAGGGGATCCTTCGGCTCCTCGACGACCTTCTCCTTCTCCTTAGGCGTGGGCGCCTCGACGGCGTCCAGATCCTTGACAGAGTCCTCTCTTGTGGTTTTGTCCTTCTTGAGCTTGATGCGGATCTTGTTTGTCTCCTCCTTGCTTGGCAGCTCCTCCCCAGCATCCAAGGCGGCCTGAGCAGCCAAAGCATTGTCCTTTTCAGCCTGCTTCTGCTCCTTGGACTTCTTAGGGCGAGGTCCACTTCGGCCCTTCGCCTTGGCCTTACCACTTGGCTCAACCTCGCTGGCCTGGAACGTCGACATGATCCCACCCTCGAGGTTGACCTCGACAGGAGGAAAGTTGCGGGCAGGTCCCTTGATGCCCTTCTGCAGGATGAGCTGGGTCTGCTGAGCCTTCTTGTTAGCACGTTCAGCTTCGCGGAGGTGTTTGATCCGCTCCGCTTCGTCCCCGGCCAGCTCGGCAGCTTGCGCTTTTGCGAGGGCGGCTTCCTTCTGCTCGATAGTAACGGCCATGGACTTCTCCCGCCGACGCTTGCGCTGCATGTCTTTCTTCCGCTCCTTCTCGGCCTGTACCTCCTGCTCGCGGACCTCCTGCAACGCGTCATCATAATACATATCATCGAATCGGCGCTTGCCCAGGTCGGTGTGCGTGACCAGATGCCGGGTCGTGCCCCTGGTAAGGTTGGCCCTGCGCCAGGAGTGATACTTGTTTTCCCGGCCCTCCATCGCACGTTGTCGCCGCTGTGAGCGCTGACGCCACGCCAAGAGCTCTTCGTCCTCGTCGAAATCCTCAGCCCCGGTAGTGTCCACATCCATCTGGTCCATCAACTCCTTGATCTTCTTCTCTTTGCTAGCCGAGAAGCCTCCCTGCTTGGGCTGACCATTGGCGGTGCGCTTTGCAGGGACGCGTGCCACGGCAAGCGAGTCCTTGTCCTTGTGAGCTGAAGCCCGCCTGGAATTCCCCTTGGGCGTGGATTCGGAGTTCTTGATGTCGGAAACTCGGGGCTGCTTGGGCCGCCTGGCAGGCTTCTTGCGCTCGACCTTTTCGGGCTCGGTGTCCATCTTCTCTTCCTTCACAGCAGGCTCAACGATAGTTCTGACAGGCGATGGGTCCCTTGGTTGGAGGTCGGGCTCGGCGCTCGAAAGGATGTTGGAGAAGGACATGACATTGCGGCTGGGTGTCTGGATCCGGTAATAGTCATTAGCAGGGTATAAGAGGACAGGAGGGAAAGCCTGTGAAACTTACACTCGCGGGAGGAGCAGGTGCAGGTGCCTTCAGGACGGATGCACCAGATGGCGAATGTTGCGGAGCCGGGGTACTGTTAGAAGCAGTGGCGGCAGATGCGATAGACTGCCGCACGCTAGGCGAAGCCATCGTGTGAGGCCCACTGGACGGGCTGATGGAACCGGCGGCAGGATGGGGATGTGAGATGGGACTTCGCGGTGGGAAGTTCGCGGCAACTGGGGATGTGTAAGCGCCGTTGTAATAAGGAGAGTGGTCGACGGGAGGCTGTGAGGGATAGTCGTAGTCCCTGGTCAAAGGATCGAGAGGCTGTAAAAGGGCAAAGGGCAGGTTTGTTAGCTAATGGGTGATCCCTGATTAATGATGGACAAAGTGCAGGACGTTTGATATGCAGGGTTGATAAAGAGGACGATGGATCATGTCGACGGGAGGTTATGGAATAGCAGTGTGATGGTGAGGGTCAGAATGTTGGAGTGTTGCAGTGCTGGGAATTTTGAGTTTGGTGGATTAGAATTGATTGGGACGATGGGCTTGTGACGGGATGGGCCACTTGGCCCGGCATTCTCTGGGTCAGAGAATCCCAAGCCGACGGTTTTGGAGGGGCGATGGTTTGGCGTGTTTGGCGTGTCGTGTAGTGTAGTAGTGTGGCCGGGAAGTGCATTGTCACCTCGTCGAAAAGGAACAAAAAAACACGGTTGGCCGGTTGGCACCATTCACAGGTTTTGCATTGCTTGCCTGGTGGCCTGATTGCCCTGCAACACTTGCTGGGTTCTTTTCTTTGCTTACCTTTGATGATGAAATGTGAGGCGGGTTGTGCCAGGACGACGCCGTGTCACTCACCCTCCTGTCTGTATTGGTGGTGGTGGTATCGGTTGTCGGGTCGTAGAAGCTCCCGGCCGTCTTCTCCCGTGGAGTTTGGCGATGATCGCGCATGTCTTGGGGATAAAAGACTGGCGGCGCGTGGAGAGGCGATCGCGGTGGAGGTGCGATGGCTGATGCAACAATTGGTGGTGGGAGAGATGGCGGCGCAGTGGTGGATGTCAGAAATGGGTTGTGCAGGAGAGAGCGGGTGCCTGAGACTGTTCCTGTGCCAGTGCCATTGGTGTTGGTGTTGTTGCTGGCGTTGATAGGCGCTGTCGAGGGAGAGGCAGAGCTGGAGCCAGGAAAGTGAGGCCCGTTCGGTGGGTGAAAGTCTGACTGTGTTGGGGACCGCAGACTGAACGGTTTGCGGGACGGCGGCTGTTGTTGTTGTTGTTGTGGGTGTTGTGGGTGTTGCCCAGGTCCGTGAGGGTGAGAAGAAGAAGCCCCAGGAGCTGGCGCTGGTGATGGAGCGGGAGCTGCTGGATTATTGGTGGTGTTGGTGTTGGTGTCGCTCAGCTGGACCGGATTCAGAATATCGCGGTGCCGTCGCTCGCTGTCCCGTTCCCGCTCGCGCTGGCGCTGCTGATCCTCGTAGTCGTGTAGACTGGGCGGTCTCTGCAGCACCGTCGAGTGGAAGTTTGACTCCATTTTTGACGATGTCACCTTTGGGATTGATCCTGGATTGAGCTTTTCTGTCTTTCTCTCGTTCTTTCTTCTCCCGCTCGTTCCGTTCTGAATAGCCAACCCGAGAAGTCTCCTCTGTTACCTGCTCTCTTGCTGCCGGCAATGACCCATTCGCAGGGCTTGTAAACCACACTCGTCGAGGGAACGGACGGTTCTGCAGCTGATGTCGCAGCCGGCGTCTCTGGTCGTTATCGCGCGGAGGGTGGACAGCAGCTGTGCGGACGCGCCGTGTTCGTGACGGCTCGTCTTGCAGTCTTGCAGTTTGGCCAGGCGCCGTCTATCTTCGCGAGGCTTGGCGATGGAGATCAGTGGTACTGGAGGTGGTTCTATTAAAGGTATCGCGAGTACGCAGGTCGTGGTGTTGAGGGTATATGGTGTGGGCGTGGACGGGTCGGTCGGTCGATCAATCGATCGCTGATTCTATGCAATGAAGGACTGACTGATTGATTTGACTGACTGACCGAGTCTGGATGGGCGGATGGAGAGAGATGGATAGATGGGCTGGCCGGTCGATCGGCCGCTTGGTTGGTTGATTGGCTGGGTTGCTTGACCTTCGCGAGGCTAGCGTATGTAATAATCGATCTCGCCGTGTCGCCGCCCAGGATGCCTCCACGATGGATACCTGGAGTAATAAGTACAATCCTTTTCTTTTCTTTTCTTTTCTTTTCCTTCCCACCTTTTCTTGGTGCCTCTTCGGTTTCCACCCTCTGACGCCTCAAAATCAGCCGAACACCTTGGCAGACGCACGCTTGCAAGCTCAGCTGCAGAAAAGTATTGAGGGGCGTCCTCGATGGTGAGACAATTATCCGAATGACGGCGCGTCCCAGACTAATACCAAATGTGAGGAAGTAAGGAGCATCATCTACCGGGGACATCAAATTCACCAAGCAGCGTCAGGTTTACATGTGTCAAGGCCAAACATGTGGGCAGATGACAGGTCTGCCAAAATATGGCTGCAATATGGATGGGCGGGTGGTCTATAGTCGACGACGATGAGCGTTGGTGTTGACAGCAGTAGGGAAACTGATCCCGACACTGGCGCTCACGACAACGATACTGGAAGATGGAGTTGACGATGCGGACGGGAATGGGTTGGGAATGGATGCATGGCTACGAAGAGGGAGGGAGGCAAGAGGGATGGATGGATGATGGCTGATGGCTGATGAGATGCGCAATGGGATCATTGTGGGATCGTATGATTGATTGGCACTTGACAGTCCAGTCCTCCCTCTCTCTCGCTCTCGCTCTCTTTCTCTTTCTTTCTGTTTCTGGTCTGTGACTGATGGGCGACCAACCGTCTGACTGGCTGTCTCCTATAGTAAGTAAAGTATGTGTTGATCTGAATGCCTTTCCAGCGTTCCAAGGTTGTCACTGCGAGCAGAGCTTAGGTCGCCGCTCCCCCCCAGTCTATTAGCTGTCTAGCAGTCTAGGTACACTAGAACGGGACGCCCGGGCGTGGCCCATGCTTAAGTGTGGGACGTCAAGTGGTGGGACATTGGAACACGGGACATGGGCCTGGTCCCCTGAGCTGCAACCATTGTTACAGGGGTTTTAGCTAGGCATTTGGTATATATGGCGCGCATCAACAGTGTAGGACTACATCTCCCGTAACTGGACTGATTGCCTTGGCCCCTCAGCGGGTCTGCAAGGTAGGCGTCAAGGTACCAAGCCCGGCAATGTACCTCGGTACACTTTAGCCCTGTTTCTGCTGGCGGACCGTATTCTGATCCGTGCGTCCTGACACAATGAAGGACGCTTGGACCACGGAGTCCGGAGGGCGGATTCCGGGGAGGGTCGAGAGGTGAGTACGTGCTACACACGCTCGAGGGCACCTGCAACGAGCCGTTGTCACTTTGTCGACCAGGTCGAACGGTGGCTATTGTGGTCGATCTTCGATCTTCAAGATGACACAACCACCAGTAAGCGCTCAGGTTGGGTTTCCGGGTTCAGATATGTCATATATATACACACACACATATATGTATACTTAGTGTATACTTAGGATGTACCAAAGAAGAAAAGAGCCGGGGATGGAGAGACTCTGCCCTCGTCGCAGACATCTGGAGTCTGTAAAACTTACACGCATTCTTGTGCAACACTAGAACATTTCTGATTCAACGATTCAACATTTCTATTCCACAAGACAAAAAACGCCAAAACCCACCGATACTGGTGGGCTTTTTAGACCGTGTCTCCCGCTACCTTTTATCCCTGCAGCGGAAAGCCTGTAGGCCTCAGTCCTCCCATGATCCTCATGTCTTCAGCATGCATTCATTCTACCTTGTGTAGACCTCCCGAACCTCTTCATATGCACATGACATTCTATCTAAAAGAGCCGTTCGTTGAGGAATGCACACGCACGCACGTCTATACCGCCAATCATGATAAAGCCCTCCTCGTTCATTTTTTTCCTTCTCTTGCAAACCGCCGCTTCAAGCTTAGACCGCACCGGCAGCAAGCATCTTCTTACGCAGGTAGTTCTTGTAGTCTCCGATGGAACCATCCCATGGCCGGATGGTCTTGTTCTCGCACACCAGAATCTGCTTAGCAATCTTGTCAAGCAACCTGTGATCGTGAATGTCAGTCTCCTGTTCATATCCTGTAAGACCATAGTAAGAAGCAAAGTGACATACCTGAAGTCGTGACTGACGACAATGACACCACCGGTGAAGGCGTTGATGGCGTCCGCCAGACTGTCAATGGTGGGGATATCCAGACCGTTGGTGGGCTCGTCGAGGAGCAGCATGTTGGGGCTCTCGATAGCAAGCAGGGCGAACACGATACGACTCTTCTGACCCTCGGACAGAGTGCCGATCAGGGCCGTCTGGGACTCACCAGAGAGACCGTACTTGCCGAGCTGCTGGCGCCAGTACTGGTAGTCCTGGGACTTCTCGGGGTACTTGTCGCGCACGAACTCGAGGGCGGACTTGGTCAGGTCGAGCTGCTCAGCAGAGTGCTGAGAGTACAAGCCAAGCTTCAGGTGGGTATGCCTGGAGGTGGTGCCTTGGGTGGGGGAGAGCTTGCCGGTCATGAGGCGGAGCAGGGTAGACTTGCCCACACCGTTGGGGCCGACGAGGGCCGTTCGGGAGTCCATGTCGAAACCGAGGTCGATGTTGCGGTACAGGTCGTCCGCTGGGTCTCCCGAGTACGAGAAGGTGACGTCGTCGAAGGACAGGACGGGAGGGGGCAGCTTCTCGACGTCGGCGAAACGGAAGCTGAAGAGCTTGTCGTTGTTGACGGGCTGGATGAAACCATCGGCCTCCATCTTGTCGAGGATCTTCTGGCGGGACTTGGCCTGCCTGACCAAGTTGGCGTAGGTACCAGCACTGGCAATGAACTTCTTGATGTGGGCAATCTCGTCCTGCTGCTTGGTGTAGGCCTTCATCTGGTTGACCTCTTGCTCGGCCCGGGTCTTGGCGTAGGAGTCGTAGTTACCACCGTAGTACATGAGCTTCTTCTCCCTCATGTCGATCATGGTGGAGCAGACACCGTTGAGGAAATCCATAGAGTGGGAGACAAGAATCAGGGTGCGCTCCCACTTCTTGAGGTACTCCTCCAGCCACACGCAAGCCTCCAGATCCAAATGGGCAGTGGGGTCGTCGAGAAGCAGCAGGGTGGGCTTGACGAACAGAGCCTTGGCGAGGGCAACACGCATTCTCCAACCACCGGACATGTCCTTTGTCTTCTTGTGGATAGTCTGCTTGTTGAAGCCCAGACCCGTCAGGATAAGGGAAGCGCGGGTGGAGAAGGTTGAGGGGTCCATCTTATCCATGTGCTGTGGTGGGGGAAGGACACGCAAGTCAGCAAAAAGCACAACCACAATAGTTTTGATTTGTCTGCTTGGGAGGAGAAAACATAAGGAGGATTTCTTACATCGTAGAGGTCCATGAGGACTTGGCTGTCAGGGCCGTCCTTCTCGAGGAGCTCCTCAGCGAGGTTCTCCAGACGCTGCATCTCGTTCTGGGCCTCGGTGACGACCCACTCAAGGGCGCCGAGCTCAGAGGGCGGTGCACCCTCGTTGAGCAGGTAGATGTCGACGTGGTCGGGGACGGGGTACTCGCGTGCGGCGATGGCCTTCAGCAGGGTACTCTTTCCGCAACCGTTCTCTCCCAACAGGCCGTATCGTCGGCCAAAGTTGAGCTCGAGTGTGCTGTCGGTGATAAGGACACGGCCGTGGAAGACCAGACTGGTGGAGGTGATCTTGACGTCGCGACTGGAGGATATGGAGGACAGGACACCGGTGGTGACACGGTCAGAGAGACCGTGCTTGTCCATCTGGTCAGCGAGGCGCTTTACCTCGTCCATCTTGTCGGCAGAAGTGGCGGGCTCATCGGACGCGATGGGGTTTCCATGTGCGTCGAGCTCCTCCTTCTTTGACTTCTTGCCGTCGGCGGCCTTCTTGGCCAGCCTCTTCTCCTTGGAAGCGGACACCTTGGAAGTAGGCGCCATTTTGAATAACTTGACTGGTGGGTATCAAGAAAGGAGAAAGTAAAAGATTATTAACCCAAATGCAGGACAGAAGGGGGAAGGAGGGAGGGGGGATGGGTTGGTGAGAGGAAGTCGAGGGTGAAGGTTGAGGTTGAGGGTGATGGAAATGTTCAGTTTGAACAGGAATTCGAAAAAAGGTGGGGGGTGGAAGGGGAGGGGGCACCAGTGGACGACGGCCTGACGGGGCAGGGCACTAGCAACTTTCTGCTTTTCTGACCCTACAAATCCAAGGAATACTAAGTTTTTGGTGGGGGGTTTACCCACCGGTTGCTTTCATGTATGAAATTTCTGAACAACGGCCCTGAGAGCGGGGGGTGGTGTCTTAATTACACGTGGGCACTTAGCTAAGTGACCTCAACCGACAGCTGCCAGCCCAGATTGGGGTGATGCGATAAGCCTAGCCCCGTGAAAGAAACTTCTACCCTTCTGCGAGGCGGCCTGAGTGTTCCGTGCAGATAACATAACTCACGCGGGGCCCTGACGATATGAGTGCGCTAACTGATAGGCGATACCTAACCGATAGCGGCCTAAGGCAACTAACAGCCCTGGAGCCTTGGAACATCATGAACCTCTGCTTACAGATATTCAGACAGAGATACAGAATTGCTTACTATGTACAGCACTCAAATACGTGCCGACTGCTGGGGGACAATAGTAGCGAGTCACTTCCACACTTCAACTAGAAGACATGGGTGTTTGATTGCCGGGGGCAACAACTCGAGAAGGCGGCTTTCTCTTTCTTTCTTTGTCTGACCAGGTCCGTCGACCACGAACACACTGACAGCAAAAACTCACAACTGGGTCGAGTCAACGCTGACGTCACCGACTAAATGACTGACCGATTGACCGATTGACCGATTGACTGACTGACTGACTGACTGACTGACTTCTGTTCTATCTTCCAGTCTTCCAGTCCATCCCACCAAATAAAATGTCATCCACTTCGGCCTATGCTTTATTGGCTCCGGAGGTCTACAACCACACACGACTTCAACATTGAAGGCTGCATACTTAAGTACTTAAGTATCTGGCCACCTTTGAGTCTGTATGGGTCCTAAGCCTTGCTGATCTGATTATGACCTTAAGGCCTTGAGGGACTTCAAATCTGAATTTGCCCAACTTTCTCGCCCGTGAAAGGCAGAGACGCCCCGTCCCCATAACGACGTGAGTAAAAGGTTGCAGGAAGTCGAATGCTCCGCGAGTGTGTCCTTCCAAGGGCGGACTGGAGGCAGATGGTTTGACTATCTGCAAGAGTAAGTATAATTCGCCAAGGGAAGCTCTCGAGGCTTCAAGTATGGACATATGTAAACCTTACTACCTAAGTACCTATCAGTCACTCATGCAGACAATCATGCAGCCCATTTTTGCAATAGTTTTCTATTTCCACTACACAGTGCAGTCCTGGGAAGTTTAGTGAGTAGCCGGCCTGCCAAAAAAAAGGAAAGAGAGAGGAAAAAAGGGGTGGACTTCGGTGGGCTGTAATGAAGGAAGCAAGTTAATCTGCTCATCGTCCTCCGAATCCCAGCCAATTCTCTCTCTTACCATACGAGGTTGACTGATCTGCCAATTGATATATAGATACATACACACAGGTGGTCTAGTCCGGCGTCCTACGATCTGCTTCGCCAGTCACCTGCGCACTTTGTGTCCTTGAACGGGCATCTGAAAGCGGTTCGAGTTGACGAGCTTGAAGCCCTGGAGGATACCTACTTGTGGCAGGTAACTGGCGGGACTTGCTTGAGCTTTGAGGGTGATGGATAAATGGAAAAGTCTTTCAACGTTCTTCTGTGACAGACATATGTAGACAGGGCGAGATACAAGAGCCGCATATCTCCCGCCTCTTCACCCTCTCCCGCGGCAGTCCAGTCCTCGGATGCTACATGTGCTTATCATTTCACCGCCAAGTTGTCGCTTTGCCACCCTTGATTAAACCCCGTGTCTGCTGACCCTGTGACCGACCGGGCGTGTCTGCATGTCTGCGTGTAATGGGACTTTCTCGAACATGAAGGATTTGGTACTATGGTGGCGTCGAACCAAGCCTCGTCTCCAAGAGCAGCAGTGAAGCGTGAGTTCTACTCAAACATGATGATAGGTCCGATCTGGTCCTTTAGGAACTCGGCCAGGCGGGTTTCATCCTCTGCCGATACCTTGCAGGGCCACCAAAAATCGCCGAGTGGGTTGGGTTGCATGAATATGTACCGTGTACTGTAGGGGTCCAGAAGCCGTGAGCAAGTTAAATAGGTCGCATACCCCGCGGCGAAGCGAAGGGGGATCTCTTTTTCTTTTCTTCCAGTTCCATTATTGACTCACGACCCATCAAGTGTCCTACGACCTCGAACAAGAATACAGCTCCGTGTTACCAGAACAACCAAAAATCATCCAACCGAATCAAGATGTGCGGTGCCGACTGCAAGTGTGGCTCTTCATGCGCCTGCGATGGCTGCAAGACCCACAGCAAATAAGATGGCCCTCGTCCATGTATGAGCAGTAAGCGCACTTCGGAGCGTCCCATGCAGTGTCTTGACCAGCCTCTCTAAACATTTGCCTGAATAGCTCGGGTTGATGTGAAAGTTCGGGGGTGCTGCGGCACTATACGCCTAGGTGGTGGTACACAAGGAAAGGGGAGGGGGGGGGTGAAGATGGTGGCTGATCGGGCTATGGTCCAGATATCAGAAGGTGTTGGTGGAAGACATCTGGATGTGAGAAGCTAGGACGATGTGCTGTGAGAAGAATCGGCTGTCTGTCACTACCTAGGTATCTTATACGTGGCCAGTCCCCAGTGTTTATCTCACAAGTTGAGGGAATGCAAGTCAAAACAGTAACGGTCAAACCCTAGACCTCAGTCAACGTCCATATATTCCTGTCACCACCCGGAAAGTTGCATCAGGATATCCCGGCTCTCGCCCTGGGGCGGGCGCCTCCGTTTCCAAACCAAATTGTTCTTGAGGAAGGGGGCCCCGCGGGCAGTAGTAGACTTGTCTCAGTGCTATTCATATACTTGAGTAAATACTACACCTGTGCAAGTTTTTATGTATGTGGGCGAGTATGTATCACTTCTGATGCCAAGTCACCCCGTGGAGTTTTGTAGAAGGCCTAGACGACGGCGGATGGCGATTATTTTCGGTCCCAGGCTTGTGTCGAAGCGAGCCCAGATGGCTATCGTACGGTACTCCAAGTCTCTCGAGGATCTCTAGAGTGCATTTCTGGGCTGCTCCAGGAGAACAAGGCATAATCCGCGTTGGCGAGTCGACCCCCCAGATGAAGCACATAAAACCATCACCCAAAGCCGAACAAACTGGTGCCTCACTGACTGAACTGGACTGGCGGCCCCCGGCTCCGGAGCACAGTAGGGCATTGATGTGCGAAGATGTGCGAAGATGTGCGAAGATGTGTAATCTTGACATCAAAGGCCATTGCAGATCACCATGAGTATGCCACGAAGAGCAGCACGGAATCGATGTGCAGGAGCTGCGTGTCTCTTTGATACGCTGCGGTGCAGTAGATGTTGGGTAACGCAGAGGGGTGGATTTCGTACATTTGATGTCACCCAGCCTCCAACGTGTTGCGACGTCCGGAGCATGGTGCACTCGCAACTTGGTGATAAAAGCTCCAAGTTCATGGTGACATCTTCGGCTTGGATCTTATCAGATGAACCAGAACAACAACATTTCCATCGCTCTCTCCCAATCTCTCCCCCCCCCCTACCAAATCCAATAATATTGTCCCAACTGCGAAGAACTTGACCAGACCGAGACACTAAAACCTTCGTCTAGGACGCCACAAGTTGACCAAAGACCTACCTGCATATTCCATATCTCTCCACTTCCAGGCCATCATCAACGCCCAAACCACCACCCAAGATGTTCACTAGACCAGCCGCACGTCTCCTAAAGCCAGCGGCCGCCGCTGTTGCCCCCGCCCCCAGCACGAGACTCGGCGGTCTCACAGCCGCCCAGCGAGCCTTCTCAACCCGCCAGCCCTTGTCCCAGTCACAGCCAAAGATCTTGTTGGAGGACCCGGATGGCTTCGGCTTCGTCCGACACAACAAGCGTACCCCAAAGCCCAGGAAGGTCGGAGTCACGGAGATCCGCGGGCCATACTACTCCGCCATGGGGGCCAACTACCTCAAGGATGTCCTCGACACGTGAGTATCATGGCCTGTCATTTGTCGATGACCTGTCCAGACCAACTCCAAATCAGGGACGTCAGGCTGACTGCTTTCTGCCTCTGTCGTTAGCATGGGCTACCACGTCGATGGCCTGAAGTTCGCAGGCGGTTCGTTCTCCTTGTTCCCCGAGGACAAGCTCCGCGGGCTGTTAGACCTGGCCCACGAGCACGGCGTTTACGTCTCAACGGTAAGTCCGTGTCGGAACCCCTCCAAGCAAGGCACAGACAAGACAGACCAGACCATCTGACATATAATCTCTCTTCCACCCAAGGGCGGCTGGATCGAGCACGTCCTCACCCAGTCCGACCCGCACAGCGCCGTAGACCGGTACCTCCAGAAATGCAGGTCCCTCGGCTTCGACGTGATCGAGATCTCCACGGGGTTCCTCTCCATCCCGCCCGACGACTGGCTGCGCCTCGTCGACAAGGTGCACGCCGCAGGGCTCACGGCCAAGCCGGAGCTCGGCATCCAGTTCGGCGCGGGCGGCGACACCGAGGCGGGCGGCCTGGAGGGCCTGGGCGGCACGTCGGACCCCTCCAAGGTGGTCAACCTGGGCCGGCGGTTCATCAAGGAGGCCGGCGTGGAGCGGCTGATGATCGAGAGCGAGGGCATCACCGAGAACGTCCGGAGCTGGCGGACCGACGTCATCCAGGGCATCCTGAGGGAGCTGCCGCCCGAGAACGTCATGTTCGAGGCTGCGGATCCCAAGGTGTTCAACTGGTACATCCGGGAGTTCGGCGCGGACGTGAACCTGTTTGTGGACCACTCGCAGATCGTGCAGCTGTCGTGCCTGCGGGAGGGCATCTGGGGCATGGCCGACACCTTTGGGAAGATTACCAGTTTCCGGTGAATGCTTGCGGGTTAAGGAGTGAAGCTTGTGTTGCTTGGTAGTGACTTGTGCATGGCGGTAGCCGATTTTGATAAAATTTAGCGAGTCTGTCTTTGATTGAACATGTTGGTACCTACCTAGGTAGTCCGAAACCTCATCCAGCAATGTTGTTCGTGACTGTGCCTGGCCCTCTTAGCTCGAAAGTGACACGGGGATGGCGTTGTGACTCGCCGCCTGCTCATTGATATTTAACTGAGACGCCTCGTACTTCACGACGGAACGGGGCAACTCGGACTAATATCTACGCTCAGTCATTGGGCATTGTCAGATACATGTTATATACTTGCTTGGTGTGACGATAACAAGCCGGTGACTGAAAAGCGGGCGGGGCAGGGGTTGGTTAGCAATACGAACAATCCCTAATGATGCAGCCAGGCCAGGATGGTCTCGGTGGCAGTGCTAAATCATTACCGTGATAGCAGGCTACCAGTGCGAGAACTGGCCGTCGAAGAGAGATGTGTAAAGACTGGAGTGAGGCGCGGAAGGTGTGGGGGTCTGTAGGGGACACTGCTCGCAAACGACCTGGATCAGGGGCACGATGATCATTCAATTCGATACTTCATTCTTCAGGCGTCGGACGTTATGAAATGTCGTGGTCGAACCTCGCCATATACCCGTGTCAGCTGGATGAAGATGTGATCCGAATTGCCCTCCCAGTCCAGGTCCTCCGAGACAACAGTAGACTCGACAGTCCCTCGACAATTCCGATCCCTATTAGCGCTCAGCTTCATCGCAATAACCAGAGTCACGTTGCATCATCATCCCGCAGGTGCCGAAGTGTTGCTCTTGTGGACAATGATTCATCTTTTGCTCCCGTGCATTTCATGCTCATTTGTTTTGGTGTAGTTTAGTCCCTATGATTTGGGGACCCGTATCCGACGAAAAGTCAGTTTAGCCCGTCCCTGCCGTCCGTCGCAAAATGAAGTTGTGATGCCCGTTGACCAGTTGACTACCACACGCCGAATCTCTAAGAGCAAACGAAAAAAGCACACTAAGAGGTTGTTCGTACGGCGACCATTCTCTAGTATCCGTAAGCCTCAAGGGCCTTAGCCGTCTTCTCGTCGACAGTGGCGTTCTTCTTGGCGTCGGAGAGCTGTCGTCGGGCAGCCTTCTTGCGCTCGTAGTAGGCGGCACCCTTGGCTTTTCTGCGCTCCTCCAGTCTGTATACACCAGTCAGCGAATCTTGCTCTATACTTCCACGCACATTTTGACCAGCCACGTGGAATGAACTGAGTCGGTCCAACGCTGGCCAAAATGCGCCTCTTCTCGGGTAGAACGCACCTCTCAACAACATCCTGGTACTTCCAGCCAACCTCGTGGGACAGACGGCCGACGGTGCAGTACTTGCGGCCAGGCTGCAGCCTCAGGACACGCAGAGCCTGGGGAACGACCATCTTCTTCACCTTGTCGTAAGGGGGGGGGACACCCTCGAAGACCTTGAGGCGCTCAAGAGCAGCGGCACCACGGGCAGTCTTGTGGGGAATCATGCCACGGACGGCCTTGTAGAAGATGCGCGAGGGGGCGCGGAAGTGGAAGGGACCTGAAAAAGGAGTCAGATGTGCTATTCGGTAGACATAATGCAGTCTCGCATATCGGCGTGGAGAAGGGCTGACATACCACCGCGGGTGGGGTTGTATCGGGTCATCTTGCGCAGGTACGCGTGGTACTTGACTGTATTCCAGAATGTCAGCTTTCGTCCATCTCTCTACGACTCTGATATCCCATGTGATGTGACTTTGATCGTCCGCCATCCATCTCGGGGGCTCGTTCGAAAGTCGGTTCGTGTTTCGGGGTAAGACGTACGCTTGGCGCGGAAGAACTCTCCGGAGATGTTGAGGGCCTCGCAGCGGACAACGACGATCTTCTGGCCGCTGAGCAGCTGCTTGGCGACGATGGACGCCAGGCGACCCAGAAGGTGGCCCTTGCCATCGATGACGACCTGGAGGAAACAGAACAATGGTCAGCGTCTCTTCGAATTGAAAGTTGTGTGCCTTGTGTGTAAAATGATCTCCGTCCCCCAATGTTTCCACCATCGCGTAAATCGTCTGTTCTTGTTGTTCTGTGTTTCGTTGATTGTGCCCGCCAAAACTGCCTGTAACCATCGAATTCCACCTGTTCCGTCCACACGGAATCAAATTTCATAGCCAACAGACACCGTTTCCTCCCAATTGTCCAGGCGATTGTGCGACGGAGATCGTAGGCTGGGGAGAGGAATGGCTTGTAGGGCTGTGGGACTGTACTCACGACCTGCTCGAAGGAGGACATCTTGTGGTTTGTCGTCACAGAAGATTAATGAAAGAAGGGAACTAGGGAGTCACCGATGCTCAGAAAGACACGGAGTCGATATATCTGAGCTTGCAGTTATTCGTCCCTGTGAAGTTACTTGTCGAGGGTGGGCGGGTGTTGGCGGGAAGGCGTGGGAAAATTGAATCAACCACAACTTGGAAGGCCGCGCTGGTTCGCTGCGGGTGGATTTGGAGGCCGGGTGACTAAGCTGCCAGGCTTAGGGCATCTGCCACACGTGATCCGTCAAAATGGTAGAGGACGACAGAACAGTGAATTTGGACCAATCAACAGCCGAGGTGTCCGAGTTATTGGCTCCACTTTCCACTTACACTGACCACATGCTTACCTGAGTTTGTACATCAGGTACGTACCGGTAAGGGAATTGTGCTTGTGGTGACGTTTGAATCGTCCAGCGGCAACACAAATATGAAATATTGACTCCATCGTCTTAAGGGTGATCTCATCAGTGGGTATTACAGCCAAGTCAAGATACCTAGATGGTTACGGGCACATCGTTCCAGGCTGTTCAATACTACCTAGGTACCCATCAACACAAGGTACGGATCCGTACTCACGATACGCACTCCACACATATGGTCGATTACCTCAGTCTAGACCGAGACAACATCAGTGGAAAGCGTAATCCATATCATGAAAACAATGCATAATCGTTGAGGTATCGGGCCTTCTTCAGACGTTCTATTCCAAGAGGTGTCAGAGTGTGCCTAAACACATACGAGGTGGACTGTGTATTGGTGGAAAACTGCCCCGCTATGTTTTGGACGCTATGCTGTCTCAGTGCCTCATGTTGTCTCAGTGCCTCATGCCAATCTCCTACGACACATCTACAACGTACCACCCTCCACTGCTTCGCCCTTCACCATCATCCCCATTGCCACAGATCCGACCTGTGCGTCAAGGCAATCCTTGACTGGGCCGATGCTTGGCCGATGTATAGGCCACCCATGCGCACACATGTGTGGTGACGCTGTCAAAGGACCAACCCAGTCTGCATGTATGTATATGTATACATCGAAAGCAGTTTTGTAACACCATTTGAAATGTACCAAGTCTTCATGACGCCTCGACGCGCAATAAGTGCGAGCAAACAACTCTCGAAAACCGCCCATCTGAAATCGCTTCGTGTTGAGGTCCCATGATGACCACCTGACGTATTGTGGTGAACGTCACTCAAGAGGCCTTCGCATCATCAAGCCCCTTTAGCACCTCCTGCACGATCCTCACAAGCTCCTTCCTCTTCGACCGCGCCTCCTCCTCCCCGTTCGTCTCCACCTCGTCCAACTTGAGCAACACCTGCTGCATGAGCGTCTCGGACAGCTTCCGGTGTTCGTCCTCCCTCTTCTTCGGGTCGGTGGGCGGGTTGGCAGTGTACTGCATACACGGCGGCAGCAGCTTGGTTGCAAAGTGCGAGTTGATGCCGTTGAGCTTGTCGATGGGTCCTCCCGGTACAACGGCCGCCGCGCTGGGGCCAGAGACGCCCGATGCTGGGCTTTGAGGTCTGCTGGCGCCGGGGACCTCGAGGTTGCTGTCACGCGGGCTGGTACTGGTGCTAGTCCTGTCCTTCTTCTTGCTCCTTCTCTTCTTTCCGCTCCTGGACTTCTTGGACCTTCCTTCCTCTTCCTTCGACCCAACCACGACAACCTCCTCGCTAGCCGTGCTGGAGTCATCATCTCCACCGTCGGGAAGAACAACGAGAATCTCGCTGTTGTTCTTGACACCGTACGAGCAGATGGCCTCCTCCTCGTCCTTTAGCTGGCGTCCCTTGTAGAGCAGTTTTGTCTTGTGGGCTTTCCGATCCGACAACTTCATGACCATCTGTGCCCGCTCCCGAACGTCCCCGACCAGCAGCTTGCCGTCGCCGATGCTATATGCGGGGAAGTGCTCTGGGTAGGTGACGCCCTTGTTCTTGATGAGCAGGATGTCGTCCTCGTCGATGACGAGAGAAGGGCCGCCGCCTGATCGTGTGTAGTGGCGGCTCCTGTCCACAGGTTCCCTCCTGTACTCGTCGTCCACGCCGTGGTTCTCCAGATCTTCTGAGGTGATGTAGCTGTAATCTTCGTCTGTGACTGGTGGTACACCCTCTGGTCCAAGGCCCGAGTTGAATGGCGACAAGGCGCCGCGACCGGGGCCGGACGACCAGCCATACCGAGACATGATCCCCTTGTTCGATCTGGCGAAGACAGTAGGTATGACGCCGAGGAGCACGGTTGCAAGAGCAGCGCTGGTGTAGAACACGGTCGGGTCGACACCTGTGGTGGCGTGTATATACTGATTGGCACTGTCGAGAGACGTCTGGATTGAGGGCGGAAGGTGCTTGACAATGGTGGAACCTAAGTTGGCAATGTGCCCGGCGATTTGGCTGGCGGCACCGGAGGATGCCAGGGTGGTGGGAAGTCCGGAAGCCACCTTGGGCAACTGTTCAGGTAGTCCTTGAAAGGACAGGGGCCGGAATTCGGGAGAAAAGTTGTGGTCCTGGGGTGGAGATAGAAGCTTTCAGTTGGACGAGCCCTTGGACACCAGCAGCAGAAGTAGTGGTGGTAATAAAGTTCTGGTCGGTACTTGATGGTGGCGTTGACAAGGCCGGGTCAGATCTGCGTCAAGCTTCGATCCGGCTTGAAATGTTCGAGGCGAAGTTATGCGACCAGGTGGGGTCAATGCTGTAATGCAGGACCGCGCTTGGTTGCATAGGCCGATGTTTCTCAGGTTGGGCAGACCTCGGGTGTCGTAGGGAAGAGCCCAATGCTGGTGGAAGGGAATCGAAGAGATGGACGGACGACGGATGGGGCACTTTTGGAATTTCAACCAAACAAAGGCAGATAGATGGAAGGGAGAGAGAGTGCCCAGGTGGTACGGAACAGCTGTACGGATGTAGGTATTTAATGTCCAGATCTCCTGAATTGACGCGCACCTTGGGTACAAGGACAAGGGTGCTGAAAGCGTGTGTGCCAGGTTCAAGTTGCTTGATTCGGCAATCGGGAAGTTGTATGGCTTTCAAGGTTTCAATGTTCTCGAAGGTTGGCGGTCAGGATTGGGGACGAGGCTGCAACGTCTTTTTGGCTCAACGTGTTGCGTGTTGCATGTTGCGTGTTGCGTTGACAGGCGGCCGAGATGGAGGGGCACCAATTTAGGGTTGGGGTTCGTTTGTGATTGGGTGGGGGAGATTAACCCTTGGTAGTGGGCGGGGACGGTGTGGGAAGGGGGGGGGGGTAGTGGGTTGAGTCGTAACCAGTAAAGGGAGATAGATACCTAGGTATACAGCAGGGGCACGGGATGTTAGCCGTTCATTCTTCTTTGATATCAAAGTAGATAGACTACTTCAAGTACTACTGTTACGATCCTTTTGTTTCTGTAGCACGGCGTATTCTAGGTTCAAGAACGTCATCGGCGTGCTGGGTACCTACTGCTTGCGACGTTCTTGTGCCAACATTCCTCTTGTATCATGAGAGGAACAACACGATGTCATGTCTCGCTTCACCTTGAAACCACTGGCAACGAGCTCGCCCACGAGTGTGGCCAAATGCTCCCCGGATAATCATTACCTCTTTCAGAGACAACATTTCGGCTTCTCCAAAGTTCTTTACCATTGGTGCTGCGGTTGAAGAAGGCTTCCAGATGTCTGTAGTAGGGCTTCAGCTAACGTGATTAAGCTGAAGATCGACGGAGAAGTGAACGAGTCCGAGGACGGTCTTGTTACTGTTAGCAACCTGATATTAAGCTTATAGTTCGCTCATGCAGCACGTTATCTGCCACCGTAATACTTCATCAACAAGAGAACAACTCAGCGGACATACGATTCACAAAGACTGCCCATACATACATACATACATATGTGACTTGTACCGAGGTTAGAGTTCGGTGTGCCGGAGCATCCGGACAGACAATGAAACAGTTACTAAGTACTCGAGTACCTGCCTGCCTGCCCAGGTGCCCAGGTGGTTGAGCAGGTACCTAGGTACCTAAGTAAATAATCGGGTACTTCTGATACACTGACTGCTGATTGCTGAGAAATGCCGGTATTGCGTTATGGGCCAAGAAGGCAATGAATGGGGTATTTGCGAAAGGCTAAACACTATACCCTTTCTGGCAGGTGCTCCGATTAAGAGACCTGCTAGCGGGTTTAATATGTTAGTTAAGTCTTATATAAGCGGGGTGCTATTAAAACTTACCTGTAGGCCTGCTCGTTTAGTATTATTATACTATTTAGCCTACTATATCTAGTTTACTATAGCCTTATCGTCGTAGCTATCGCGAGATCTGTTACCTTATTAGTTAGGCGTGTGGTTACGTGCTTTAGGGAATTTACTATAGTAGTAGTAGCCCTTTTAGCGTGTCTTTTAAATTACTAGAAATACTATATAACGTTTTATTAGCTATAGGTGCGTTTTATATAGAAACTTTATATACTAGCCTTTAAATCGTTCGTACTAACGGAGCTACGGCTAAAGGTATTACTATACCGTTAGTTATAATACCTTTTACGGCCGAAAAGATACTATAATAACTATAAAACTGTTTTAAGGTAGAAAGGTACGTTAGTATACTAAATAACCTTTTAACAGACTTATTCGAGTTATTTAAGACGTTTTATATATATCGTTATAAAGTACTGTCGCTTTATTAAGGTAATATAGTAAATAAAGCTATTATAACCTCCGGCTATAGTTTTTTTAGTACTATAGGCGTAGTTACGTTTAGATTTCGCGTTTATTTATATAGGGCTAAAGAGTTTAACTATAGTAGTACGTCGTTTAGCTTAAGCTATATACTTTACTTAGAGAAAGTAGGCGTTACTATATATAAAAATTAGCCTTATATAAAAGGCTTTAGCCGTTACGGCGTTATAGGGCCTATAGGTATATATAATTGTATAGGCGGGGGTATTATAGGTAAGAGTATTGTAATAAAGGTTATTATAAAAAGTAGTTATTATATAAGAGGTTTAGGTTACTTATCCCTTATAGAAGAATATAAGGTTATAGCTTGTTAAAGCCGATTGTTAGTAAATACTATATAAATAGTTTTAAGGTTATATTTACTTACGTAAACGCAATAAGCGTGCTTAACTATAGATTTCGCGGTATAGTTGTAAGCTTTATTATTATTAGCCTATTTTATACTACCTGCTATATATTTATAGCTTTAAAAAGAGAGCGGCTATTTAAGCTGTTTACGATCTTTAATAAAAATTAGCCTTTATTATTAAAGTTAGTAAATATCTCGGCTAAAGCGTACTACGTCGCTTTAAGCTATTTAATCCTTTTAAACTAAATCTCTTTAACTATTACGCGGTTGTTTTAAGTTTTTTATATAAGGTTAAGGTATCGTTTAAAGCTATTGTTAGTCTATAGGTACTGTTAGATTAATTACGACTATAAGGTTTATATATACTTACGTTTTTATTATTCGAGTTCTATACTACTTTAAGTATATACTATAAAAAGGTTATTAAAAGTACAGTAGTAAATAAGCTAGCCTTTTTACTTAAAAGGCGTATAGACTTATTTAAAGTTTACCTTAAGGATCTTCTCGCTTTTAAAAAGGTATTTCCTTTATATATAGGTATAAATTAG
Source organism: Cytospora piceicola (assembly GCA_023375675.1). Classification (NCBI taxonomy): domain Eukaryota; kingdom Fungi; phylum Ascomycota; class Sordariomycetes; order Diaporthales; family Cytosporaceae; genus Cytospora; species Cytospora piceicola. The sequence continues at coordinate 398,960 of JALQBC010000034.1, read as the reverse complement.
GCGTTATTACCGTTAAAAGTAATATAGGTATTTTAGCTTATATACGTCGGTATTATAATAAAAAGGATCGTTAGTATAGTTATCTTTTTTAGCCTTATAGATCTACTCTATTTAAAGTATTTAAAGGGTTTTAAATAGGCTGCTAAAATAATTAAAATACTAATAAAGGTTTAATAGCTTACCTACTTACGTTTTAGTAGCTACCTTTTCGGCTTTTTTATACTACTGTATATATATGTTAAAGGCGTGTTAGACGGTTTTTAAAAAGGTAAACTTATTTATTATTCCTTTAAACTTATCTTTTTTTAAATAGCTATAAAAGTTTTTTAAAAAAGATATTATAAATATTTAAAGAAGAACAGGTATATAAAATCTACTATAAAACTAATATATTAGCTAATAAAACTAATAAAGTACGGCTAAAACTTACCTTACTTATAATACCTACTTAACGTTTTTACCTTTTAACAGCTTTTTTCTTAAATACTCTCTTTATATAATATATACTATAAGTACGGCGTTAACAGCCTTTTAATAAAATATCGTATACTCCTTCTCGTCGACTATATTATATATTATATAGCGTAGCTATTTATAAGAAACGTTAAGTACTTTATTAAGTAGGCGCTTTTCGATTACTTTCGTTTAATACTTTTAACAGAGTAAAAAGATAACCTGTTTACCTTAATTATAACGTAAGAAATTATAAAAGCTCTTTTATTTAATACTTAAATCGTCGTTTATTATCTATTTTAGCTATTAGCTTAACACGAGGTTATTTATAGTAGCTAAATGGTCTTCGATTAACTATATATACTAGCTTTACGTTAGAAAAAAGGCGCTTTACTACTATAACCTATAGTTATTACGAAACTAAATAATAAAAAGATATTAGCTTAAACGGTTAGTTTTATATAAGCTATTAAGTAATACGAAACGGCCGTGTTTTTATAGCGTTATATCTATAGCTGCTTTAGTAGGTTTAAGCGGTAAAAATATTATATCGTAAAATATCTGCTGTTATTTACCTCTTTTATTATTATTTAAGTTAATAATCTAATAAGGTAATTCTTTTTTATATAACTAATCGAGGACTTTTTTATACCTATATAAGGTAAGTTTTAATCTTTCTAAGTTAATAGTAGCTAACTTACTATACTTATTAGTTAGTATAACGTTTTACTTATTACTATTATACGAAGCTATTACTAATCGTTGCTTTTTTTACTACTCTTTTTACTTAAATCGATCTTTTTTAGTTATAAAAAACAGCTAAGTTAATAGGCCGTACGTCGTATACTTTATATAATTTTACTTACCGTTATAACTTAACGTTTTTCCTTTATATATTATTAGCTTAAGTCTTTTTTAAGCTATAATTACGTTCGAGATATTTTTTAATAGCAGCTACGATACTATTTAAATAGTATACCGTATCGTAGTATACTAAATTATAGTTGTTACTATAATTACTATAGTATTTAAAAAAAACCTTAAGAATAGTAAGTAATCCGCTTTATATAGGCAGGGCTATATACTTACGGATTTTAAGTTATTAGTTACCTTTCTATTTACTACTTTAAACGTCTTTATTATAGTTACTTACGTAAGGTATATAGCGTAGCTGTTACTTATTTTAACGACGATACCTTTACCTTTAAACCTCGCCTTTTAGCTATAATATTTATAGTATTAGTATTTAATAATAAAAGGGTAGTTAGCTATAAAGGGCTTAACGCTATTACCTGTGTTACTAAATCTACGTTTCGACTATATATTAAAGAGAAACTCTTATAAAAGCAGGTATTAGCCCGGATTAACCTTTATAACGTCGGTATCCTTAGCTTTAAAGCCGCCGTGCCGTTAACGTTAGTTAGGTATAACGTCGGTATTAAATAGTAGGTACTACTTAAGTTAAGTAAGATAAAGTGTCGTAAAGTAAATAAATATACTAACAGACGATAAGGCATATAAAAATAGTATATAAAAACACTATATAAATAGCCGTATAAACAATAACGAGGGGTTACGATAGTTACGATTATAGGCTACGATTTCGTCTGCTTTAGCCTTATATAAATAAATAAAAGGGTAGATTAACGTGTAAAAAGCGTGCCTAGTATAGACTACCGCGAGATTTAAGGCAATTACGATATTTGGCCTTTAACGGCGACGGCAGCGAAGTTAGCCTTATAGCCGTAGGCCGTAATATGCGGTATAGGTAGGCCGGAACCTACAGGTTCCGCTTAGCAAGCACGGTACTACCTAATTTAGCGGGGGCGTAGGCTTAAAGGTTGGGGCCGGCGTTAGTCCCTTATACTTTTGCCTTTCGCAAATACCAATGAATAGGGCTCCTCTTCGACCGTACAAGCAGACAAGCAAGCCTTAGCAATTATAAGTTCTATACAAACTTGTGATGATTTAGAATACCCTCAGGTATCTATACAGTAATTATGTAAATACTATAGTGGTCTAAGACCAGATATGGTCAGAGACGACCCTTGGATGGAGATGAGATGGGGCATGACCAGTGCAGTGGGCGGATCTGTGATCTGTATGGGGTTGCGATTTGCAATTGCGACAAGACTGACATGACAAATACAAAACTAGCGAACCATTTGCTTCTCAATTGCCATTGCCATTGCCTCTTATAATACCCTACCACACCTCCATGTAAAAGCTTCCCTCCCCCTCTTCTATACAGTACATACCTACGACAAAACCAGTCAATGTTCCTCGCCCGCCGATTCTTATCAACTTTCACATCAAGCCCAGTCAATATGGTTTCCGCAAAGCAAAAGGCCCAGTCCCTCATCGACGAGAATGCCGTCATGGTTTTCTCCAAGAGCTACTGCCCTTACTGCCGCGCAAGCAAGAAGACGCTTGACAGTGCCGGTGCCAAGTACAAGGTGCGTTGGGATACCACTACCTTCCCGTCCCCTTGCCCCCGACAGATTCTAGCAATGAAGGAAGAAACTGACAAACCACTCTAATCAAGGTCTACGAGCTGAACGAGGAGGAGGACGGCGACGACCTCCAGGCGGCCCTCGAGCAGATCTCCGGCCAGCGCACCGTCCCCAACATCTTCATTGGCACAAAGCACATTGGCGGCAACTCGGACCTGTCGGCCCTGGGCTCCGAGCTGAAGTCGAAGCTGAGGGAGGTTGATGCTCTGTAAGGAGCCTTCTGTTTTCTCATCTTTCTCTGTCCGCGCGCGCGAGAGTTTTCCGTGCAAGAAGTGCGATTGACTGGCTGCGGTGGTATCAGAGCGAATGGCAAGGCAAACCTGTGATTTGGAAGTAAATACAGTCGGGTGCATTCAAACACTTGTGCATAGACATAGAGACAAATGCATGACTGATATGGATCCAAGATATGCTGATGACGCTTTACGGTCGACTGTGCTTGATCCTTGCGCCCGCAAGAGCTGGTGATGTTTCTTTTTGATTTGGCCGCAATATCCCAAATGGGATATATGTGCAGTAGCAGTACACCGTGGGTGTTGCAAAGTCTACAAATTTTGTGTATGAACCATCAAGCTCACAGGACTTGAGAAGCCACAGTGCCGATCGGCCTTTCTACAAACTCCATGATCCCGTCCACGATGTTCTTCCTGGCCTCCTCGCTCGCCACCTTGTTTCCGCCGAGGTAGTTCATCCACAAGGCCCTCGATATCCTCTCGTCGTCCACCGTGCCGAGGAGCTGACGGCCTTGCGACTTGCCCTCGTCGTACACGAGCGTTAGCTTTCCCTTCCCATCCCTCAGCATCAACATCTCCTGCCGCTTCGGGACCTTGCCCCTGCTGAAGATCCTCTTGAACTCCCTCATCGCCTCGCCGAACTGCTCGTCAGAAGCGCTGCCCTCCCTTGCCTGGATCGCGCGCACGAAGCCGTCGCGGAGATGAGGAAAGTCCGTGTCGCGCACGGGGACCACCCTGACCATGCTCCTTGCGGGCACGCCCGACTTGAGGAGCTCCTGCCAGATCTCCTCGCCCTCGACGGCGTCGAGCAGCTTGGCGCGCAGTTCGTCCTTCTCCGTAGATACGAGCGTCGACGCGATGGGGCTGACCCTCTTCACGAGCCGTGACTGCAGCTCGGCGATGTCGGCAGTGGCGATGTAGTAGCCCAGCACGTAGACGTTGATGCTCAGGAAGGACACGGAGCGCGTGCCGAGGCCGACAAGGGTGTATTCCGTGTCGCTAAGCATGGAGGCCGGGACGATGAGGGTCGGGGATGTGACGCCCGGGGTGCCAGCTGGTGTTTCCGCCTGCGAATCCGTCTTCACGAAGTCGGGAAGCTCCATCGTCCTCGGGAATTCCGGGACCGTGCTGTTCCCGGTGGGGACGACCTCCCGCCCTTCCTCATCGTGTTTGACTACCTTTCTTTTGGCATCGTTGACGGGGTGGCTGGGCGGCAGTGCTGAGTCTAGCCGTGTTGTTCCATGGCCCCCTCTCCCATCGTCTTCCCCTAGCGCCTGGCTGATTTTCCAGCACACGTATACGATAGAGATAACACCGGCCACTGCGCCCGCGGCCAGGGCCTGTTGTCGGGTGCGGTGGTACTCTGTATATTGCGCAGCGATGCGATCGATATTGAGGGTGTCGAGCTCGGCCTTGCGGTCGGGTCGTTGGCGCGATCGGACGGCGAGGTTGCGACGGATGGTATGGGAACAGCCGGGGCAGATGGTTCCCGGGGACAGTAGAGGTCTTGCAAGCCCGCGGGCGAGGGATTGACGTAGCATGGCGGAGGATGGATTGATGGTTTGAGAGAGAAATGGTCTAGGGTCCACGGTGTTGGAATTTGCGACCGACGGGTGAGCTCCGGTGATGCCTCTGCGCAGAGCTACCTAGGTACGTACCCAGAAAATAGGTATGCAGGCGACTACGGGTTTGTCCCTCAATATTGCATAATTGCTATAGAGCTTGGGGTCTCCAGGCATGTGACACGGTGATATGGCGTCATGTATATGCATTTAAACGAATTATCGCAGTATCAAGCTCTTTTACCACTCCCCATGCCTTTTACCAGCATTTACCTACCTACCTAGGTACCTAAGTACTTACTGAAGCGGGTGTATCTTCTTGATAGGTAGGTAGGCACTGCATAGTAGGTATATATCCGCTAACATTTTATTGGTGTGAAGAAACTGTGGTGTTCGACCATGAGACTCACATGTTGAAAGCGGCGGAATGGCACCGCAGTCGCAGCAGATGTGCCTCAAGGGGTGGCTACTGCACGACATCGGCCACAGTTTCTCGAATCTATATAAGTAACAGTATATCAGTACAAACATGGTTGTCCCGAGCATCAGGAGCCTCACAGTACTCGTACAAAAAGCGTCCAATGAGTGAGGCGAGTGCCCAGATGGTCAGCTCGGGGTCTCGTAGATTTACCATGTACTATTGATTTCTAAGATGTCGTAATAGTACAATACTGTACGTATGTAACTGCATCTACTATCCATGGATGTCTTTACCTAAGTACCTAGGAACTTATGTACGTAGTCGGCCACATCTCAGACAACCCAACTTTGAAAGCCGGCGGCCCCTTCTCGCCGACACAGAAATTGTGTTTGTCTATGCTGATGCTCATCCTCATGCGCTGCCTATAGCCCAATGCTGCTGCTACCCAGACCTTGGCGGGAAGGCGTTAGGTTGTGTCACATTGAATTTGTTTGTGTTGCTCTGATGCCCGACTTGGATCGATGCTTCAAGTGGTCGGTCCAAGCGAAGCCACAGTGGGCATTGTGAGACGTTGCTCTGGGCACAGACATACAGACAGACAGAAGACAAACAGACGAAATTAAGAAATAGAGAATGAGGACATATGGGTAAATCTCAGCTGGAGGATCGTTGTTGCTTAGCAACTGCGAATCCAAACAGCCATGTTCGGAACGGCTGGAAGCTTGAGGCTGAAAATAGTACGGATTACAAACAAAGGTATGTACCTAGGTAGCTACGAGGTACCCATGTACCCTTGTACCCATGTATTCAGGTACCGGTTGGCCAACCTTTTCAAGGTTCCAGCTGCCCAGGGTGTCCAGGGGCCCCCAGACAAACCGTGTGTGCCAGGTTGGTTCCAGGGCCATTAACCGTCAAATTATTATAGGGCCTGTCGTCCTGGCGAGCTTGGAAGCCACCGCCTACAATCTTGTACTCTAGGGCGTCCCTTTGTCAACAAACCTGGGATCGGCTCGTCCAGACCAAGCCCAGCCCTCTGAGGATTCTACACATACCTACAATCCCACTGACTTTCGAGAACCAAGGTTCGCTCTCTTCCTTTCCGCTCCCGTTCTCAGTTCCCCACATCACCGATGTTTAAGGACCAAGTTGGGCTCAAGTTGTTGTTGACGCTCCAAGGTTGATTGCTGTTGTTGATATGTTGTTTGTGTTGTTGTTGATGTTGATGTGGATTGACTGATTGATTGATTGATTGATTGATTGATGTATGGATGGACCGATCGAAGCATTGATGTCGTTTGAGTTTCTGTCACAGTGTGCCAGTTTGTTCTGTTCCATCCTGTAACCGCTGACGGCAACCTTGAACCAACCACCTGAACCTTGCAAGCTGGACTGGAAGGCTTCTGGAGGCTTGCACTGTTGTCCTAATAAGCAGGAGGTAACTTCTACCAGCAGCCAGTCGCGACGGCCTTCTTGGAAGAGGAGGCGGCAAGCACCCATCCAAGCACCTGAGCAGCCAAGCAGGGCATCCTCATCCAACTTCAGCAGCAGCGGCGTGTCAAAGCAGGTACGAATCCTCACATCCTACCCTGCCTGGTAAATCAACCTCTTCCTGATGAAGCAGCAGACAAGAACACTGGACCCAACCCGGCATAATCTCCCATAATCATTCAGCCCAAACCATTCTGACTGTTTCATAGAGATCCAAATCCGGATCCGGATCCAGATCCATCATCTCAGACGCCGTCTTCTAGTGGCCATCCTCCATCCCCATTCCCATCCCAATACCAATTCGCCCCTCAAACCAACGAAGGGTCACGATCTGCCCAAGTGCAGCCCAAAAGGGGGCCCGACATCATCGTATACCGCCAATCCTCCGATCCCCTCCTTTCTTCTGCCCATCATCCACTCATCCACCCCCAGCCTTCCGGTCCACCTTCGACATTTCATACATACAACAGTTATTGTATAGTTGGACCCGACTGCATCGACGCCAGCCAGCCTGTTGCACACGGCTGACGGCCCTACACCGCGTCTCCGTCCACTCGACAACCTTGGAACGCCGCATTCCATCCATCCTTTGGCGCCAACTTCTCCTGTCAAGGACGCTGCTGCACCAAGCGGTCAGCCCACCGACCGAGGCACCGCGAGAGTCCGACCGTCGACGGCGACATCTACGACATCCCTTGTGTCTTGTCACACTTCGGAAAAACATCCTCCAGCAAACACCACACCTTACGCCCTACCCCATACATCGCACATCATGTCGAGCCAACAAGCGCCCTCTCTGGACGCACTAAGCCGGGCTCAGGCCACTGCGAATGCGAGTGCGAGTGCCACACCACCACCTACAATAGAAGTCGAGGATAACCAGGATTCGAGATCTACCTCCTCCGCGAGCTCTCCCCTACCCCCTGAGTACGAGGAATCCGACTTCTACCACAATGGCAACGACTCTCAGTCTTCACTCGGAGTGCCCAACCTGCAGGATATGCAGGTCACGGATGAATACGAGTGCTTGCCTCCAGTACAACGCCTGCCAAACGAGATCCTCATCTGTATCTTCGCCAAGCTGTCCGCCCCGACAGATCTGCGCAATGTCATGCTCACCTGCAAGCGATGGTCCAAGAACGCCGTCGAGCTACTCTGGCACCGCCCCGCTTGCACCTCGTGGCCCAAACATACACTGATCTGCAGGACTCTGACTGTGGACAGCCCTCACTATGCCTATGCGCAATTCATCAAACGCCTCAACCTGGCCAGCCTCGCAGACAAAGTTAATGACGGAAGCGTCCAAGCCTTGGCTGTCTGTGACCGCGTCGAGAGACTGACCCTGACCAACTGCAGGGGCCTGACTGACGGGGGCTTGATCCCCCTTGTCACCAACAGCTCTCACCTCATGGCTCTCGATATATCCGGCGATGGAGATATCACCGAGGCCTCAATCAGGGTCATTGCCGAACACTGCAAGCGCCTGCAAGGCTTGAACATCTCCAACTGCACCAAGATCTCTAACGAGTCCCTGGTCCTCCTCGCCGAGAACTGCAGGTACCTCAAGCGGGTATGTTGGGTTCACCACCACCTTCACCTCCCCTCCCCATTTTGGATCCTAAAAGAGCCGGAGGGCATACAACACAGTATTTAAAAAGGCGTGGTCTGCTAACATCCTGTAGCTAAAACTCAACGAATGCAGCCAGCTCACCGACGAGGCTGCGCTTGCCTTCGCCCAACACTGCCCTAACATCCTCGAGATTGATCTACACCAGTGCAGGCTTGTTGGAAATGCGCCTGTCACGAACCTGCTCGTCAAGGGAAATGCTCTGCGCGAGCTTCGCCTAGCTAACTGCGAGCTGGTGGATGACGGAGCTTTCCTATCACTGCCGGCTGGCCGGACCTTTGAACACCTGCGCATCCTCGACCTTACCTCATGCGCCAGAATCACCGACCGCGCAGTCGAGAGGATCATCGACGCCGCCCCTCGCCTCCGAAACCTCGTCCTTGCCAAATGCCGGAATATCACCGACCAGGCCGTCTTTGCCATCTCTCGGCTTGGCAAGAATCTACATTATGTGCACCTGGGCCACTGCGTCAACCTCACGGACGAGGCCGTCAAGCGTCTGGTCCACTGCTGCAACAGGATCCGCTACATTGACCTGGGCTGCTGCACCCATCTGACGGATGAATCTGTCACTCGCTTGGCTGTGTTGCCAAAGCTCAAGAGGATTGGCCTGGTCAAGTGCAACAATATTACCGATGTGTCCGTTTACGCGCTTGCCAAGGCGAACCAGAGATATCGTCAGCGCAGGGACGCGGAGGGGAGGGAGTACAACTACTCAAGCGGAAGCAGTCTGGAACGGGTTCATCTCAGCTACTGCACGCAGCTGACACTCAAGGTAAATCAGAATGCTTCCACGAAATCCAGGTGGCTAGTTGGCTAGTCTTGAAGCTAACATGTTTCGCAGAGCATCATCAAGCTTCTCAATTCCTGCCCGCGATTAACCCACCTCAGCCTTACGGGAGTTCAAGCCTTCCTGAGAACGGATCTTGAGCAGTTCTGCCGTGATGCGCCTCCTGGTAAGTCATGACATCTCAGGAGCTTTCTACGCGATCCAAGCCACTGACACATATGTGGATCTAGAGTTCACCGAACACCAGCGAAATGTCTTCTGTGTTTTTTCGGGGCAAGGCGTTTCCAACTTGCGTCGATATCTGAACACCGACACAGCATTCGCTCATCTTCGCGACTCGACGCCGACAGGATACCCACGACATACCCAGGTCACGCCCAACTTTAATTACCCGGCCGGACCCCCCGCAGGACATGGCCATGCAGACACGGGCTTCGACGAGCAAGAGAGGGATGTGGTTGAGGATGACGATGGCCTTGATGATGGGACCGACATGGTCATTGATGCGGCGCCACTCGTTGGGCCACCAAATCCTGGGGCTCACGGTCCCGCCGGCGTGAGCCTCGACGCCAACATCATCCCACCTCCGCCTCCAGTGCCATCGCAACCACCAAGTAACTGGAATCCTCATCTTCAGTATTGGCAGGGTTCACAGTCACCACTCGTGCCAGGCATCCAACCTCCTAACGGCCTCCAGCATTCGGAGACAGGGGATGCCATGGATACGAGTCCTGCCCGGCCCAGCGCCAGTGCTGCTCCCCTACGACAAGACGGCCCCCAGACTGCAGCCAACACTGCACACCTTAGGGACAATACGAGTAGGGGTCGTTCATTCTCAAATCCTGTGCAGGTGGATGGCAGTGACAACGGTGGATCCAGTCGGAGCAGTCCTGACATGTCATGATAGCTCATTGATTGTCATTGACTGACTATGCCCGCAATTACGACACACTTGTTTGAAGGTCCAGCCAGAAGACTTGCCTCTAGGTCGATTTTCTGAAGCGGTGATTTTTCAGCTCTCCCGGCAGAGTGGACCGAGAATCGAGGGGGCTTTGTCTCGGCCAAGCACTGGCGGGGAGGCTCTGTCCCGCCGACAGACGGATACGTAGGGACAGATTATTGGAACGGGAAGACCGGGAGGGGGGGGGGGGTACGGTGGGAAGGGAGCACACTATGCTATTATTGATACCCAAAAAGCGATGGAGTCCGCGCAACGGACGGTGGTCACGGCGGTAGTACGGAAAGACCGAGGCGGGCTGGCTGCTATGGAAGGAAGGACAAAGTGCATCATAGAACGGGACGGTAGTGTATGGAGCAGCATCGATCGTGGTTCATTTCTGGCTTTTCGAGAGCAGGGAATGGTCTGCTTTTCTGTTGCGTCTGTGTTTATTTTGGCTTGGTGGCTTTGCATTGCTTGCTTTCCTCCTCTTTCGTGTCGACTTAGCATCAATGGCAGCGGCATTCAGCAGCCAGTCGGGGCATGCATCCAATGGTACGTGGGACCGTCGGCCATGAGATATACGAATCAAACCCATACTGAGAAGGGACGAAAAGAAGAGACTGTACCAGAACCTGGTGGCTCTGGCCTGAACAACCTCATATGGTAACAAAACGAGAGAGATATCATTAGATTGTATTGTTTTACATATAAAATATTGGAAGCAATGCAGTGGTATCCAGTGCGAGTGGTGTGTCGATGTAGCTACTCCACACTCGAGCTGTTCAGAGTCCCGTATAGTGAGGCACAAGACTACTCTTGACAACCACTAGCTATGAATGAGCACTTGATAACTGTGTATATATATATACAGACGAGAGTCAACTTAAAATGAAACAGAGAATCGAGACAGTATCACTAGAGGGATGGGTAACCCGAGAAGGGCAAAAAATCAAATTGTCCTCGGAGAGACTCGAACTCTCGACCTTTGGATTGGATCTCTTGATGGTATACCACCAAGTCATAGATACTATGAGACCAACGCTCTAACCAACTGAGCCACGAAGACCGCTTTGATTGGTTGTGGGGTGGAAATGAGGGTATTATGATGCTCGTGATGACGGGGCCTCAAGACTGAGTCAGGGCTGTGTACTTCCTCCGAGGGAACTCGGTGATACTAAACTGGAACAAGGTAACAGGTTACATTGTGAAGCTTAAGCCAACCTTTCAGAAGCTCAAAGAACATAACGACGATGGGGGTTGCCTGCCAACTGTTGAATACCTTCAGAGAGAAGCTGGGGGGAGGAGAATGAATGAGGACGAGGACGAATGACATCACCAGGAGAAGAGCCATAGACCATTAAACGTTAATGCTCCCTGCCCAACCAGGAAACCAAGGCATAATACATATGTTGACTTTGTATCATCACTGCGTGGCTGTAAGGCCCAATAAGACAAGTAAAGTGAATCAACCCATCCTGACGGATCGATAAAAGAGGCGCAGTCAACACAATTCTGCCTACTTAACTGAGTACTTACATGAGTACTTTACCTGCTTTGCCCTTCTCTGCTCTTCCAGCTGCGCTTCACTCATATTAGTTGCGAATGACGACCATTACCATCACGATACCCTATATCTATCTATAAGTCAGTCAAGACAAGTGTCATATATATATATATACATATATACACACAAAGTATGTGTAGTATAAGTATCTGACTTCACAGCTGAACACCAGAGTCCATACATACCTACATATTTATATAAAATACCTCCCCCCCCCCCAGACAATATGTCCGGATCTCAACCTCACCACCAAAACCCGGACTATTACGCTGAGACGGCAAGTCTATATGGCGGACACGGGCAGCAGGGGCAACATGGGCAGCCGGAAGCTCCTCCGCCCCAGTATCAGGACTATATGCACCAGCAGTACCCTCCTCCTCCCGGCCCTCCTCCAGCCAGCCAAGGGGAGTATGCTCCGCCAAAACCACCCAGACCAGAGCAGCACCAGGAGCAACAACAGCATTATTACTACCCGCCACCACCAGCCCAAGACCAGGGTTATCCCCCTCCAGGCCAGAGCCAGGAATACATTCCTCAGCAGCCGTCCCCGGCAAACCACCTACCCGTCTCTCAGCCGCCGGTCGGTGGTGACAATCAGGGGTTCGTCGACAGCAGCAAGCCGACGTTCAAGGAGCGGCTGTACCAATGGAGTACCAAGGCCGGAGTGCCCATCAACAAGCTGACGAACCGCCTGGGCTCTGAGGCCTTCTGGCCGTCGACCATGGAAATCGAGTGTGACAAGGCAGCAAGGATCCTCAAGTCGTTCTGCAGTGCGTCGTCCCCTTTTCAGTACTGACCAGACCATAAAGTAAGGAAAAGCTAACAGAGGGAAACCCCCCCAAACAACAGAAGACGGCTTTTACACCGAAGACAAGGCCGCCGCAACGTCGTCGTCCTCCCCCACACCCGTCTCCCCCGGGCCGAAAGGCAAGCCCAAGGTGCTCGTCAAGATCCCGCAGAAGGCCATCGAGGCGGCGGCCGGGCTCGCCGTCTTCACCACCTTCCGCACGGGCTGGCACGTCTCGGGGGCGGGCGGGTCGGGCGTCGTCGTCTCCCGCCTGCCGGGCGGCTCGTGGTCGCCCCCCTCGGGCTTCCTCGTGCACACCCTGGGCGCGGGCTTCATGGCCGGCCTGGACATCTACGACTGCGTGTGCGTCCTGCGCACCCCCGCCGCCGTCGCCGCCTTCACCGGCCCGCGCCTCAGCCTCGGCGGCGAGGTCGGCCTCGCCGCCGGGCCCGTGGGCGCCGGCGCCGCCGTCGACGCCGCCCTGCTCGGGTCCTCCAAGCCCGTCTGGTCGTACATGAAGTCGCGCGGCTTCTACGCCGGCGTCCAGGCCGACGGGACTGTCATCATCACCCGGCCCGAGGCGAACGCCGCTTTCTATGGGGTCAAGGGGGTCAAGGTGGTGGATATCCTGCAGGGTCGTGTCCCGGCCGAGGGGCCGCAGGGGATGTGGCCCGAGGGTGCGAGGCAGCTCATGGAGGTGCTGAAGAGTGCTGAGGGGAGGAGGGACGTGGATGAGGGTGTGTTGAGGGATGTCAGCTCTGGACCGACGCCGGGCGACTTGGGGTTGGATGATCAGGGGCACCAGACCGAGGTCCATGTGCCCGATGGGAAGCATACTAGGTTTGCTTGAGAGTCCGAGCGAGACATGGGAGAGCCAGCGATGAAACTGCAATGGCGGAAGTACCTGATTCGGAGTGGACGTTAATGTAGCACGAGACAGTTTGATATGAGCAATGTCCCTTCCCTCTATTCATCATCTATGCCCATGCTTGCTTGTCATGCTATCTCCAGCACAAGTCCTCCGTGCCGCTTACTAGTCATCGTAAAATTACACTCACCACCCCCCACCTCCCAAACCTTTCCACCCAGCCTTACAAGTACAGTCCTTCAGGCTCACCCTCCTGCTTCGTCCGGAGCACTCTCTCCCGCGCAGACCGGAAGTCGGACATCTGCACGCGCATACGTCTCTCCCGCAGAGCCAACAGACCAGCCTCGGAGCAGATGGCCTTGATGTCGGCACCGGAGAGGTCGTCCTTCTGCGCAATGAACTCCTCCAACTCCACGTCCTCGTTGAGGCTCATCTTGGACGTGTGGAGGTGGAAGATCTTGCGCTTGGTGTTCTGGTCTGGGGACTCGAAGAGGATCTTCCGGTCGATTCGGCCGGGTCGGATCAGGGCGGGATCCAAGGTCTCGATCTTGTTGGTTGCCATGATGACCTTGACGTCGCCGCGGTCATCGAAACCGTCGAGCTGGTTGAGGAGCTCCAGCATGGTTCGCTGGACCTCACGCTCACCGCCGGACGTCGACTCGTAACGCTTCGTGCCGATCGCATCGATCTCGTCGATAAACACAATAGATGGTGCGTTTTCTCCAGCAACCTATAGCATTGTCAGTAATGCTTTCGCACGTGGGAAAAGACCCAAAACCTGGAGTATAGAATACTAACCTGGAAGAGCTGTCGGACCAGACGAGGGCCGTCACCCAGATACTTCTGGATCAGCTCCGAGCCAACAATACGCAGGAAGGTCGCAGAGGTCTGGTTCGCCACGGCCTTGGCCAATAGAGTCTTTCCGGTACCCGGTGCACCGTACAGGATGACACCCTTGGGCGGCTTGATACCCATCTCCTCGTACAGCTCGGGATGCAGCAATGGCAGCTCCACCGACTCCCGAACCTCCTGGATCTGTTGCTCCAAACCACCAATATCCGCGTACGACTCGGTAGGGGCCTTGTCGAGCTTCATGACGCTGACAGCCGGGTCCGTGTCGTCGGTGAGAACACCAACAATACTGACGCTCTTGTGATGCAGAAGAACACTGGCACCGGGCTCGAGCAGGTCCTTGTCGACAAAGCTCATGATGCTGACGTAGTATTCGGGGCCGGTAGTACTGGAGACGATGGCATGGTCGTCATCGATCATCTCCTCCAGCGTACCAACACCCATGGGGCTTCCGCGCATGTCGTCAACACGTCCGCGCTCGTCGGCGTTTCGATCTGCAGCATCGTCGGCGGCGACGGGTGCGTTGTTGTCCTTGGTGGCCTTGGCCTTGCGAAGACGCTCCTGGTTCTCGACATATTCCTCCTCTAACAGCAGGTGGTCGTGGACGCGCTGCATACGAAGGAGACGAAGTTTGCATCGTTGCGAAGGGTAGACGGCGGGGAGCTTGGCAGCGGCGCTGGTACCAGCCTGCTTTCTCTTCTTGCGACCGACGCGGGTGGTGGGCTTTGGTGGAGGCTCGTACTTTGGCTTGTCCTTCTGGAGGGATGGTGAGGGCAAAGGTCAGTAAAGCTGGTCATAGCTGGTCATAGCTGGTTGTGGCTGGTCGTTGACGTCGCCACTGGGGAATGAAGCGTAGAAGGTTCTGAGACAGTGGAACGTACCTTCTTGTCCTTCTCATCGCGGCCATCTTGGCCACCGCCCATACCAGACTGGTTCTGACCCTGTTTTGAAAAAGAGAGAATTGTTAGTATATGATGGACTTCCTCTCCTAATGGACCAAAGCTAGGAGAAGCAGGGCATTGCGTACCATGTTTGCGACTCAGAGCCTAGTAATGAGTGGCTGGGGCACGTTTGTCCGAAACGGGGCCTTGAAGTGAATACTAGACAGAAGTATCCAGGGCAATTGGACGTCAATGACAATAAGTTGGGAATGGTGGTGAGGAGGATGCGACTGTTGTTGTTGAAGTTGGTATTGGACGTTGGAAGGCCGAAGCTGCACTAGCTGGCTGACGGTGTTATGGAGTGCCAAATGTATTCCGTAGCGCGTTTAGGTAATCAAGGCTCCCAGGGAAACACGCCAGCTCCCTCCAGCTCGAGACTTTGCCTGCCGGCCCGGTCTCACTGCCAGGCTGCGATCCACCGGATTGCCTGCCGCGGGGTAGTCGCATGGACGGAAACTTAACGGTGGGAAGAGAACCAATGAGGTCACCGTTTAGTCTATTTACCTAGGTAGGTACGGAGTATCTGCGTGCGGAAATGCACTGAGGTACTCAAGACTTGCGGGTTCAGGTGTACAGAGAGTGCACCGAAGTACCTCTTACTTATCTCATGCATAAGTACTTATTGACTTAATTGTACCTGTCGAGCCACCACCCGCACCATCACGGACACCCAAACTCAAACCCAAAGGTGAGGCCTTACACTCTGCATTGTTTTCCTTTTAAAGGATCGAATTATTGCCGGGAACAAACGACTGTCAGCACTGGCCAAAGGGGTCAACAATCTGAAATCCAAAATCTACAATCCACCCTCACTTACAAAGCAGACGACCTTGGTTGTGCCAGTCCAGATCTACCGACCCCTCCAGGCAAGGCAGACAGACAGACCCACACGAGCATACCCCGTCTGCCACCCACCACCCATCACATATACCTCGTGGCCGCGAGGCAGACAGCACACGAGGCTCCCAGTCCTCTCTCTATCGTCGTCTGTTCTTGTTACCGTCCCATTTTTTGTTGGTTCACTCAGGCACTTTCTTCCAACATGTCGAGCACCCGTGAGCGCCGCATCCTCAAGGAGCTCAACGACATCCAGCAGGACAAGGACAACTCTGGTGTCCTTGCGACGCCTGTCGATCCCAGCAACCTGACACACCTGAAGGGCACCTTCCCAGGGCCTCCTGATACTCCATATGCCGGTGGTACCTACACGGTCGACATTCAAATCCCAGACATGTACCCCTTCAAGAGCCCCATCATGAAGTTCGACACCAAGATGTGGCACCCCAACATCAGCAGTCAGACTGTGAGTCAAGGGGACAGAAGCCGCCTACCTGCCTACATATTTTGAAGCTGACCATATCTTGTTCTACTCCTAGGGCGCCATCTGCCTCGATGTTTTGGGCTCAGGTTGGTCCCCTGTTGGAACCATCAAGACCGCCCTCCTCTCCCTGCGAATGCTCCTCGAGGCCCCCAACCCGAAAGATCCACAAGACGCCGAAGTCGCCAAGATGATGATGGATGACCATGAATACTTTGAGAGCGTGGCGCACGACTGGGCCGTTAAGTACGCCAGCGCCCCACGCCAACAACCGCCTCCCGATCAGATCCAGCGCAAGGCTGTGCAGAAGAAGGATGACGATATCCAAAAGTACGGCTGGCGTCCTTTGTCTCTTCCCTCTTGCCTTCTGGCCTGGATTGTTGTATACTGATTTCTGGTGGGGTTTCTAGGTACCAAGGCTGGAACAAGAACCTTGTCGACCGCTTCGTCAACATGGGCTTCGACCTCGACGCCGTCGTAGAAGCCTTCACCTACGTGGGTATCGACAGGAACGGCGGGGAAGACTATGAGATGGAGGAGGCCTACATGGGCGACATCACTGCCCGTCTCTTGGGCGAGCAATAATTGGGCTGATGCAAGCGGACGAACTGATTCAAACTTTTGGGGAAGGCTACGGTGTTGAAGTGGCTAGAAGCTGATAACGGGTGCGCATTCAATGGAGTTTTACGGACACGCGAAAGACAAAGGCAGGGCACATCGTTGCTTCCTCTCTACAGGTCAGCATTATCAACGGTTCTGTGTCTTCCGGGGCAGGTTTAGTAAACACGGGGAGTTCAGGTTGGTTGGGTTTATATAGCGTTTCTCTCACGGGCCTTTATCCGATGACATGACCCTATGACCAATAGCTTCGAACATCGGTTCATATGACAGGTTAGGTTGCAGAAAGCAAGGCTATGCGCTTATACTCGACTGATATCTACTTGCACATTCATCCTGGCTGCGTTCCGAGAAGCAACAGCCGATGAAGCAGTTCGTCATTGATACATACGTACGAAGTAGGCACCCAAGTATGAATGACTTTGGCAAGGGCAAGTGGTCACAACAAGCCATCATTCGGAGGCAAAGACGGACTTGGGCATAGAAAAAGGACGAAATGTATTGCACAGTATGATTGCCAACCCACGCCGCTTCCACCCAGTCTATGAAAATTGAAGATGAAAGGACAACAGCCAGTAGATTCACCATTAATGCTTCCTCCGAACACTTCCCGGCCATCTGCCTCATCCCATACCAAAATGAGCGCGACCAGGAGGAAACATCGTGTTCGTTACGCCTGGTATCACCTCTATACTACAGCGCCGCTAGTCTCCCAGCCATCCACCACAACAAGTATTTAATGTTGATGTCCATGGCTTACAGAAGATCCCGCCTGACGAACTCGTCACGCAGGGCCTTACCCAGACCGGCGGGCGAGCGCTCCACAATGACACCGGCGGCCTCGAGAGCCTTGATCTTGGAGTCGGCACCACCCTTACCACCGCTCACGATGGCACCGGCGTGACCCATTCGTCGTCCAGGGGGCGCGGAGATACCAGCGATGAAGGACACAACGGGCTTGCCGCCGTTGAGGGTGTTGTTGGCCTTCAGGAAGTCGGCGGCGTCCTCCTCGGCGGAACCACCGATCTCGCCGATCATGATGATGCCGTCGGTCTCCTCGTCCTTGAGGAAGACGTTGAGGCAGTCGATGAAGTTGGTTCCGGAGAAGGGGTCACCGCCGATACCGACGACGAGGGACTGGCCCAGGCCGGCCTGCGTGGTCTGGTTAACGGCCTCGTAGGTGAGGGTACCGCTTCGGGAGACGATACCGATGCGGCCGCGCTTGTGGATGAAGCCGGGCATGATGCCGATCTTGCACTGGCCGGGGGCGATGATGCCGGGGCAGTTGGGGCCGACGAGACGGGTCTTGTTCTGGGTCTTCAGCATGGAGGTGATGCGGACCATGTCTGCGCTTCCTGTTAGGTTTTCTTCCTTTTCTCTCTTCTGTAGAGTAGTACTTGGACTTGGCGGAACTGACCATGTTGGGGAATGCCCTCGGTAATACAGACGACCAGGGGGATCTCAGCCTCGATGGCCTCCTGGATACCACCAGCAGCCAGGGGAGGGCTATGTTTCCGTCAAGTTAGCCTCTGTGATATCCTAAAACGCAAGCGAATGGTTTGCATATCTCGTGCGTGTATGCGTGTATGCATGTATGCATATATGTATGTGTATGTGTATCGGTATGTGTCTTACGGGACGAAGATTCCTGTGGCGGTTGCGCCAGTCTGCTTGACGGCATCGGAGACGTTGGCGAAAACGGGGAGGTCGAGATGTGTCGAGCCGGCCTTCTTGGGGTTTGTTCCTCCAACGACCTTGGTGCCTGCGAGCCACTATGATCAGAACCATTTTCTCCTGTTCAAATATGCCTCTCCTTCGCCCATGTTCGAGATTATGTATTTACCGTATGCGATAGCCTGCTCAGCGTGGAAACTATGAAACGAGATATCAGAATTAGTATATGAGTCTATTGGACCCAGGGTTTGTCTCGCGCAAAGCTCAGCCAGAAGGGCTTTGCAAGGCTGCTTCTGTTGCGACGGCACAACGACGACAAGATAGGTAGAGGTCTTTTTTTCTTTGGCACTCACGTTCCCTGCTTGCCAGTGAAACCCTGGAAGATAACCTTGGTCTCAGAGTTGACCCTCAGGTTCTTGATGGTCTGGGAGTAAGGGGAGGACCCGGAGCTGTAAGCCCTGTTGGACACCTGGCGCAGGACGGAACCCGTAGGTCGCAACTGTCTGGTAAAGGCCTGCATCTTGACAGACTTTCAAAAAAGGCCGGGATAGAAAAAAGATGGGGAGGGAAGAAGGAATGTGATGAGATGGGTGGAAGAAAGGGGGAAATGGTGCAGAGAAGTTGACGCCTCGGGTTGCAGGATGGAAAGTTGATGCTCTGTCCAAGTAGGTCGGTGCCGTTTCAAATCGTATTGGAGATAGCTTCACTGGCCTACCGTCATCTCTCTCTGTCGTTCTCTCTATCTCAATCCTTAGCTGGAGCCTCCCCAAAACCAGCAAAAACAGGGGACTGGACTGGACAGGACAGCAACCAGTGGGGTACTCGACCCCAATTTTAGCGGGAACGGGTCGACTGCTAATATTATTGGGCCTTGAGACCCGCGGATACATGTTAGCGCATTACAAAGTTACAGCTCCGAGGTCACCCGTTTCAACCTTTTTGCCTGCCAGATCAACAAAAGAGCTTATCGAATTCGCTTATCGGTCGCTAACAAAAATCACAACCCCCCCCCTCCAGAACTCTCCATCAGACATCCATACCGAATTACGCAGCACGCTGTTAGTCGTTTCGTCCCCCACCAAACCCAACCCGCTTGAGATCGAGGCAACATTTCGAAGGCGCATTTCCAAAGAAAGAATATACCGAGGAGGATCGCCACCACCACCATCACCACCTTCGAATTACGGACTTACGTCCATGCTATATTCGACATGGCTACAACCACGGTAACAATGACGGAGACGAGGCGCAAGAAGGGCGCCGAATTGCCCCCAGAGAACGAACGGTTCTTGCGATGCTGCGCAGACATCGCCAACGCCCTTATTGAAGACCACGAGGCCTCTCAGGACGCCTCACGTTCGAAGAAGGACCTCAACCTCAATGCTTTGCGGTCCAAGCTAGCCAAGAAGCACAAGATCAACAACATGCCCCCTCTGACCGCCATCATCGCTGCCGTACCCGAGCACTACAAGAAGTACATCTTGCCCAAGCTGGTCGCAAAGCCCATACGAACCTCCTCCGGAATAGCAGTTGTAGCTGTCATGTGCAAACCACATCGGTGCCCACATATCGCCTATACCGGCAACATCTGCGTCTACTGCCCTGGAGGCCCAGACTCCGACTTCGAATACAGCACACAATCTTACACAGGCTACGAACCAACATCCATGCGGGCCATCCGAGCAAGATACGATCCCTTCGAGCAGGCACGGGGCCGCGTTGACCAGCTGAAGGCACTGGGTCACTCGGTAGACAAGGTCGAATACATCATCATGGGAGGAACCTTCATGTCGCTGCCCGAGTCATACAGGGATGACTTCATATCTCAGCTACACAACGCCCTTAGTGGCTACCAGACGTCGAACGTGGACGAGGCAGTCGAGGCCGGTGAGCTGAGTAACACAAAGTGCGTGGGTATCACAATAGAGACGAGGCCAGACTACTGCCTGCAACCGCATCTGTCGAGTATGCTGCGGTATGGATGCACTCGCCTGGAAGTCGGCGTGCAGTCTCTGTACGAAGATGTTGCACGGGACACCAATCGAGGACACACAGTTGCATCCGTGGCGGAGACGTTTCGTCTGGCAAAAGATGCAGGCTTCAAGGTCGTTAGCCACATGATGCCTGACCTTCCCAACGTCGGAATGGAGAGAGATCTCGACCAGTTCCGCGAGTATTTCGAGAACCCTGACTTCCGGACCGACGGTCTCAAGATCTACCCTACGCTTGTGATCCGAGGAACTGGTCTGTACGAGCTATGGCGGACAGGACGTTACCAGAACTACACCCCCAACGGTCTCATCGATCTCGTTGCGCGCATTCTCGCACTCATCCCGCCGTGGACCCGCATTTACCGCGTCCAGCGTGATATCCCGATGCCCCTTGTGACCTCGGGCGTTGAGAACGGAAACCTTCGCGAGCTGGCCCTCGCCCGCATGAAGGACTTCGGCACGACCTGTCGCGACGTGCGAACTCGTGAGGTAGGCGTCAACGAGGTCAAGCACAAGATACGCCCCAACCAGATCGAGCTCATCCGTCGAGACTACACCGCCAACGCCGGCTGGGAGACATTCCTGGCCTATGAGGACCCCAAACAGGATATCCTCGTCGGCCTGCTCAGGCTACGGAAATGTACCGAGAAGTACACCTACCGCGAGGAACTCGTGGGCCAGCAGACGAGCCTGGTGCGCGAGTTGCACGTCTACGGAACGGCGGTGCCAGTGCATGCCCGGGATCCTAAGAAGTTCCAGCACCAGGGTTTCGGTACCTTGTTGATGGAAGAGGCTGAGAGGATTGCGAGGGATGAGCATGGAAGTGAAAAGATCAGTGTCATCTCGGGTGTCGGTGTGAGGAGTTACTACAAGAAGCTGGGATATTGGCTCGATGGGCCGTACATGAGTAAATGGCTTGATGGGCGGCCGGGGCCAGACGCATAAGAAGGGACGATTGCATCTAAACAATAGGCAGCATTTTGCGATATGGAGTCTAAGATGGGCTGGAGGCCAGGAAAACCATCAGCAGGCGTTATTTGATATGGATGATCTTACACACCCGAGCTTTGGACACGGATTACAAAGGGACAATAAAACGAGACAGAGAATTAAAACAAGCATTCACTACAGGCACAGACTGCTTTCAAGTCTGAGATCACCCTCGCGTCATTTTGAGATGATTGAGGCTGTCACTCGCGACGTTGCCATCGAATTGGGAGCCTTTGGAAAGTACTCAACACTCAAGCTTATGCCTGATATCTCGTCCGTCGGTCAGATATGATGTCTTTTATGCCCAGGGTCTCAGCCCTTCTGCATGTCCGCATTGTTGTCGTCGTCGTCGTCGTCAGGTTGTCTACTCCAGATTGCCATATGAGGAAACCGTTGCGCCAGAAGACGTCAATCCCGCTGCTGGAGTATTTTGGTACTTGGGGTATACCGCTATCGATTGTGCGCGGTTGGCGTCCCCTTGGCGCGAGATGGATGGTGGACGAGCCGTCTGAGTGGGACTTGGCACGCCACCGTTGAAGATCGCTTCAGTCTGTGCGGCTCCCTTTGAGGAATATACGACCGGAAACATTTGTGGTTCGGACCCTGACGAGCTTGGGTGGTTGAGCGATGCGAGAAGCGGGGAAAGGGTAACGGCGATCGACGTTGAGAACAGCCGCTCGGGTTTGGGTCTGCCAATGGAGGAACTTCAGAAGAGCGCCCCTTGGCCGCCAGTTGTAGTCCACGGTTGAGGTCAAGGCTCGTCTCTGAGGTTTGCTTCTCGCTCTCGTTGTTCGTGGCTACTCACTTGATATCTTACTGAAAACACTTTATTGCCACTGTGCACCGCACCATGGCCCTCGATACAAAGCCTCGACAGATGGCATGGGGACAGCGACAGCAACGAGCGTGAGCCCGTACAACACACGTCGAAAATCTATGCGTTGAAGATGTGACCGGACTGAGGATCCTGACAGGCCCGGAGTGGCCCATGGCGTGGGCAAGCCTGAGTTGAAAGCAGAATATGCCTGCGAGCACTCGGGCTACTCATATCCGACATGGAGAAAGTGGCTCATCTTGACCATCATGTTCATCTTCCAAATCTCCATCAACCTCAACGCCTTCTGGGTGGATTGTCCACCGCCGGCGGCAGTGTCGCGCTCGGGGTCCTCGCCGACATGTGGGAACCCGACGATCAAGAGTATGCCATCGCCTTCCTCTTTCTTGATTCCGTAGGTGCGTCGGTCGTCGGCGGCATCGTTGGGAATTTCGTGGAGGAGTAGCAGCCCCTTAGGTGGATCTCTTGGAGGCAGCTCATTGCTGGCGGAGCCGTCCAGAACATTCATTTCCTCCGCGTACCGGAGACGCGCTCTACGATGATCCTGGACAGGCTAGCAAAGAAGACGAGGAGGAATGGCTGAGGACATATGGGGCCCTAACGAAGTCAAGGAGCGGCGCATGTCGCTGAGGAAGTCCCTTGTTATCTGGAGTCGGCCATTCTACATGTTGACCACCGAGGCCATCGTCGCATGGCTGTCGACTGTGAGCGGGTTCAGTGTCAACTTGATCATTATCTTCCTGCAGGCCTCCAAGCCCGTGTACGAACAATGGGGGGTTGGCACCATTGGCAACTCTCTAGCGTTCTTACCGTGAGTGTTTCTCCATTGCTGATACCTAAACGCTGTGGTTGGCGGATCCTTCTTCTGACGACGCTCATTGACCCCGTGTGGCTACTCGTCGGCTACAATATCGCACACTTCTCCTTCCTGCCGTCGATGCGCATGTTCCGTCAGCGCAGGAGGAAACACGGATTCGACTCGGTATCTCCTGAAGCGCGACTCTGGTGGCTCCAGTATGTCATCCCCTTGGAGCCCATCGGCCTCATCGGTTTCGCCTGGGCACCACTCGGCCCAGGACGAGGTATTCCCTGGATTGTGGCCATGATCTTCTCAAGTCTCGTCGGCATAACTACTTATGCCATGCATCAACCTTGCATCGACTACACCGTGGCCGCATATAATGTCTGTGCCGCCTCGGCCACGGGGGGAACGACTTTGCCCGCGACTTTCTCTCAGATATTGCCGCATTTGCTCCACTCCCACGTACAGCAATATCGGCAAGGAGTGGCCGCTGGAGTGGCTAATACTATCCTCGCTGTGATCACTCTGTTGGTAACTGTACCTGTGTTTTCCTTCTAATTATGGCGAGTACCTCCGGAAGAGAAGCAAGTTCGCGTCAAGGATCGAAAGGGAGAGACGCGAAGCCGAGAAGAACAGGCGAGACGAGTCGATGGGAAAGGAGCACCATCTGCTGCAGCAGAACGAATGTAAGTTTCATATTGATTTTGGTATTAACATCTGATTCAGGGGAGGCTAGGAAGTTGGAGGGGGGAGTCTAGATATATTACAATCACAGTAACAGCAGATCTCTCAGGGGGGGGCGAACATCACTTTTTCAAGTAGACATGGATACCTGGTACGGAACATGTCTCTGCGCGTCTTTCTGTTACATAGCTTGCATAGTAATAAATTTCTCTCTCGTGATCCGCTTTTATATAGCTAGTTTGACTCTGCGCAGGCTGACAGGCTGACAGGTTGTCGTGTGCAGTGATGTGGAGCGCCCATCATCCGGCCGTCCCGGTATATGGGTCCGAGACGTCATTTTCAAGAATTCCATGTTTTTGCAGGATCGTTTCTTATATGGTTTTATCGAAGTCTCTTATGATCGATTCTGGCTTTCCCTTGAGAAAACCGATCCAAGTCTGGAATAAGTGTGCGTCGTTGCACACCCTGAAACCGTTGCCCGGCCACTGACCACTATTGTCTGGCACTTCACACTCGCCCCCTGAGCGCCCACCAAGAGTCCACAATGTTTGGAATATCATATTGGGTCTTACCGCTCATCGCAGGATGCTGCTGGCTCGGAGGTCTCCTGGCCTTGCTCTGCACCTGGTTTGCGAAGGGGAAGCCGCACTATGCATTCCTGGGTATGGAAACACACGAACCCTTCAGTATACATCGTCACAAAAATATTAATGCCTCGAGTAGATCCTTCGCAGCAGTTCCTGTACATCTCAGATATTGGCGCCTCCAGCTGGGGCCAGCCCATCTTCATCGGGACGAGTACCGCCATGGTGGTCGTCTTCGACATCGCCTTCATCAGTGAGAGATGGCTGCGTCACACCGGTCGCCTCACGCCCAACTACCGCAAGTCGGAGAAGGTCGCCAGCATTGTGTCGATCGTCTTCTCCATTATAGGCGCGGCAGGGTTGATCCTCCTGACTATCTTCGACACGAGGGATTATCCCACCGTGCACCAGTCCATGCTTGGAGTTTTTATGTAAGTCCTTGTTCAGAACTCTCTGCGAGGGAGAAGCCAGAGACTAATCACCTTACTCTCCAACTTGCAGCGGCAGTTATGTTGTAAGCGCCCTCTGTGTCTGCATCGAGTATTTGCTCCTTGGGCTTGTGTATCGTAAGCGCGACCATGCGTCCGGGAGGCAGTCCCCCGGGACGCACCGCATCCTGATCGGCTCGTTCTGCATCAAGTCGTTTTTCATCCTTATCGAGCTGTCGCTGGGTATTGCTTTCGGCGTTACCGAACACAAGAACGATTCCAACAAATCAGCTATCCTTGAATGGATCATAGCTCTGGTCTTTATCTTTTGTGAGTCTATCTTGTCTGTCTGTTTGACTTGGTGGATTCTTGCTAACATATTCCAGATGTCTGGTCTTATATATTGGACTTTTTACCTGCAGTCAAGACCAAGAACCGTAGCAAACGCGGTTTCCCCCAAATGAAGCGAGGAAGCGAAGATATGGAGATGGAGGCCGACAGCTATGGTAACCAGCTTGGTGGACCGGTATACACATAAACTCGACAGCCGTTCAGGCTGTGAGGTTATTCGTATAATGTATACGAGGGTGCATCTTGAGTCTTTGACACCCTCACTTATTTTTATTATCATCCTTTGACGACCTAACGATAGATTATTTCCCCTCGCTACTAAGCGACTGTTAATAGAGGAAGTTTGCTTGAAAATGCCAAGAATCTTCGAACCAACCGAGATGGTCTCACAAGAATAGTCCGAGGCTGTACATTTTTGAACATATAATTGTCATAACACGAAGGGATAGAGATATGAAAGGTTCAACCCAGAACTAGGCACACAAACATTGAGGTACATATATAATCTAATACCGAGTAAGCTTGAAGCTTTAAAAATAAGCTTACTGCAGCTCCAAAATATTAGCAATCAGAATTGGTCTACGATGCTGACCCTATGGAGGGGACGGTCAGTTGATGACGAATTCCAAATCATGACCTACTGTAAGCAGACTAGTTTATTACCAGACAATCCTGATTCATAATGCGCCACTACACTACCAATCCACCTGTACCAATGGAAAGGTGACTCGGCTGAAGACACATGGGATCTAGCTAGTCCGGCTAGCATGTGGCTGTCTTTGTTGACCGTGTCGCTTGGATGAAGTGTAGTGCCCACCCTCTATCTGGGATTTCGATGCACGATGCGGCTTATGTGCAAGGTTCAGGACATATATTTGACGACGAACCTTACCAAGACTTTGCTCGTCAGGATGACCGTCACTGTAGTGAGTCGTGACTGAATCGTGACTGCGTAGAGTCCCCCGGCTTGGACAGCCAAGTTCTAAAGAATCCATATATGAGGCGACACGTCCTATAATCTCTTCCTACCTCTCTCGCTCATCTGCCTAGAAGACAGGATTTCTTGAGGCTCGTATAAGAAAACCAATTCAATTCCCTCATCCCAAACCGGTAACAGAAAGCGACATCGCCATGAGGCCCTCACCACCGCTCACCATTGGGGTCGCCCTCGTCCTGGCTACCCTTTCATCTGCTGGAACTGCTCGAAACTGCACAGACTTGTCAATCGAGGTGCCCGTGGTCGCTCGGAATGCCGTCTTCAACCTCACGGCGCCAAAGAACAATATTGAGGTGACCAACTTCGTGCTGGATCAGATACGACAGGGTCACAACCTTACCAACGAGGTTCTTTCTGGCGTTAGTATTCCCCCTCTCATATCCCCAATACCTGCTGGTATTGCGTAGTTCGAGTTCCTAATAAGTGCCAGTACGCAACCATCAACGGCACGTACCACGTCGCGGCCACGTACTGCGAACCGCACTCCGGTCCATCCAGCACGGTTCAACTCTTGACACACGGAATCGGCTTCGACAGGACTTACTGGGACATTCCGATCAACGACTACAACTACAGTTATGTAGCTCAAGCCGCCGACCACGGCTACAGCACCTTCGCTTGGGACCGTCTGGGCATCGCCGAGTCCGAGCACGGCGACGCCGTCAACGAGATCCAGTCGTACCTGGAGATCGCGGCCCTGTATTCCCTGACCCAGAAGCTCCGCGAGGGATCCATCGGCGGGATCGGCTGTGCATTCGACAAGGTCGTGCACGTAGGGCACTCCTTCGGGAGCCTCCAGAGCTACTCCCTTGCCGTGCTGTACCCTGGCGCGAGTGACGGGCTGGTCCTGACTGGGTTTTCCCAGGCAAGTCAGTACATCGCCGTCTTCGGTGCCGCGTCGAACTTCGTGCTGGCGAACAGCCTGCCGAGCTTCAAGGACTACCCGG
Source organism: Cytospora piceicola (assembly GCA_023375675.1). NCBI lineage: Eukaryota > Fungi > Ascomycota > Sordariomycetes > Diaporthales > Cytosporaceae > Cytospora > Cytospora piceicola. The sequence continues at coordinate 371,702 of JALQBC010000034.1, read as the reverse complement.
ATGGGTATCTTGCTTCAGGGGACAAGTCTGCCGTCCATACGGACTTCTTTGCGCCTGGGTCTTTTGACCCGGCATTGCTCGACCTGGCTTATGCATCAGGGAAGCCTGTGACGGTTGGGGAGCTCTTGAGTATATCTAGTGCAACTGCCTTCAAGAACCCCCTGACTGGACCGGTCTTGATTATTACTGGAAGTAAGTCAGAGAGAAAATCATTTGAGGTTGCAGTACGAACGAGACTGACCATGATGCCCAGGTCGTGATATTCCCTTCTGTGGTGGAGACTGCCTTCTTACTGGAGACCCAGCGGTTCCCAACTACCTTGAGCTGTCACGGCCGTACTTCCCAGCAGCAAGCAAGTTCGAGGCTGTCGTCGTTAACGGGACGGGACATGGGTTGAATCTGGAGTACTCGCATCCATTTACATACAGCACGATACTGGACTTCGTAACACAGAACGTTGGCCTTTGAGAGTACATCGAAACTCAGTTGATGACCTAATTGCATGGCACCTGGAACATAATTAGCATAGTAACAGAAGAGACGTAAAGAAATGGATCGGGGCATGTGCCGTAGGATATTTGTATTGTTTCTAGGTGCAATACTCATTGCTGCCCAGGTGACCCGGAATCACAGTGTAAGAATTGTCTGCGTCTCGGCCATGGACGTATGCACCAGCTAGTCCACAACCCCTCCCCTTCCAGGTGTCCTCGTTGCTCCTTTCAGTCATCTGCTCCAATACCATAATCCTGATCTGCATATAAAGAGCCGACGGGAACACCGCGGTTTTCAGCGATCAGACCAATCAGCTGCTGGCCGACATCTTTTGTCTTGTTGTACTGACGGAGGAGTCTGATGTGATCGTTGACTGTCGTCTCCGCCGGTTGTCTAGTTAACGAAAACATGCCTGCTGTCAGCTTCATCACCATGTAGGGTCTAGTGGAAGAGGCCCATGGGAACAGGATAAATGTGGATGGTACTGACTTCAGACGCTTCTGTTCCTGGTCCACCTCCTGTCGCTTCTGGACGAGCTGCATACAGCGGCCGGCAATCTCCTTCAGCCTCCGACACTAGACAGGTTTCAGCATCACGCTTTACTTGGCCGGGCTTCAAGAATAACTCACGGCAGCATCGATGCCTGTGACGTATTTGACCTAGTGACAAGATCAGCATCCAGATGTAGGCATTCAGCTGTACATAGGTTTAGCACTCACAGTCTGCATGGCTTCCTCAGGATAACTCAGAACCACCTCGAAATGGTCATTAGGTCCAGGACCACTGATATCGACTGTGTTGGCATCTAACGCATTTTGTTTGGCCGTCACTGAACCCCAGCGATCAGAGAGTCGCGGAGTAGGCCATGGCTGGTCACTGTCCAAGACCCCAGCGTGTCTGACTTCGCGTTCGAAACAATCCAGATGAAGAGAGATGGTCTCCAGAAGTCCTCCAAGTCCCCGGCCCTCAGAAACATGGCGGGTAACGGTGTTTCTGAGGCCATTGATGAAGTCGATGTCGGCAGCTGATAGCAGAGCCAGGGCGTGTTCATGGGTGGGAGATTCGTCTCGTTCAGTAGACGCGGCACGTGTCGAACCCATTGTGCCGGCAGCCTGTGGTATACGCTCGAGACTACATGAGAGGTGTAGTATGGAGAGACATCGTCGGCCGTTTATGTTCCTATCGACGCTCCAATTCGTGTCGCAGTTCAATGTTGCCTATCAACGATTGACATCGTCGACGTACGGATAGAAGAATCAGCCATGACACATGCTCCAACCCTAACCCTTAATATATGGATAAAGACAAATGATCCCGGGACGGACTCCTGGTGAACAGAGAAGAGATCTCTTGAAAACATGGCCGAACATCTAGGGCATAATTACGTCGGTAGCTTCTCTATTAAGTGCTTGTCTTCATGAAAAAGAATTACTGGTAGTTTACTTTGTTGTCCACAGTAGACCGCAATTACGGGAAGGGGACGGGGAGAGAAGAAATGGTGGTCTGATTTCAGTGGCGCGATAGGTATGTATGGATGGTACATCAGCACAAGGCGTGACTTGAACAGTGGCTTCAATTAAGTTTGAGATGCCAAGATCTAGATCTCGCTGCTAAGATTGCTTGAGTGTCACATGGTGAAGAGTCTGGGGTCTGGCTGTAACTTCAGGCCTCACAGTGTTGGCTGGCTGCGTTGAACCTGGGCGTACATATTCTTTTCCCAAGCGCATCCACGGGATGCTCTCATGTCTTCTTGAAAGCCCTTGTCATACCACCTACCATCCTCTTCTCATGTGCCAGAAGTATGATCGATTCTGGCGTACAATTAAGCAGTGGTAATGCCGAGCAATTGGGCGGAACAGGCTGTTACTGGTCCTCGACTGGTGGGAACATCTTGAGACGCCAGTTGAACCCCTCCCACTCGTTCAAGATGTCGCCCTACAAGCCACCTGGCAGGATCTCCAGGGAATCTACCCTAGTTGGAAGTTGGAGTTACCACGGACTAGAGAGTGAGGCGTCAAGCGTGCTACAAAGAACATCTACATGCTGCTGGGACCCAGAAATTAGACAGGGTCCACCTCTTATCTCGTGTCCAGGTGCCATCAAGTTGCTTTGGCCTGTTTGGCTGGCATGCTACATCAGCAACAAATCCTCTTCAGTCAATCCGGAATCCGGCTCCGAGATCCAGCGAGCGATAACGATCTGCACCTTCCCTGAACTGTGGTTGGTTTTGGCGAGACACGTTGTACTGTACATACCTAGGTACTGTAACATACAAGTCGTAGTACATATTGCCGTCCCACCCGGATGACGTGCACATGCTCTTTTTTATCTGGTCAATCACAAGAGTGCCTTTACTGCCACAGGGTGACAATTCCGACGTTACGCCTGGACATACAACATAAAAAAACAAAGTGAGGTGGTATTCCCAGCGGGGTATTTGAAGCTGTGGGGGATTGATGGGTCCGGGGGAGGGTCCATTGTCGTGGAGCCGACCCTTTTTCCTCCACCCAAAGCTTCTGCTGGGTAGCACTACGGGGAACCTGGAAATATTGTGGAGAGCTTGGCTCGGTGGAGCGAGGACTGGGGTAGTATTATCAACACATCGGTATCTGGGAAAGGTATGGGCGAAAGGGCCGAATTTCCGTGGTCTACGGCAGGCCGGGATGCGTTCGCTTGGAACATTGAAGCAACCTCTTTTCCGAACCGTGTGCTGACCGGGCACGTCCAAGGAAATCTAGAAGACGGAGAGACGGAAAAGGAGGGAGGACCAAGAGACACTCGGTTGTGACCCGTCATGGGATCGACAAATGTTGACAGGCGATAGTCCGGGGCGGGATGGGATTACAGTTCGGTTTGAGCCGCCCTCGCTGCTATTGATGGAAGAACTCTGGAGTCACTCCACTCCCAGCGAGACCTTTCTTTCAACAACACGTTACTAAGTACCAGTATTCACTAGGTAGCCCTTTCTTGCCTTTTCGAGGGATATCGCCATTTACAGGCCAAGCGGTGTGTACCGTTTGACATCGGCCCCTGTATCATCTGTCTAGGTGCCCTGGTTCGACACATGCATGTGTTGATATCGCCCGCCACCCCTTTGAATGTGTCTATCTATTTGTACTTTGCGCTTATGGCTGTCAATGGATATTTATATACCATCAGGGCGGCTCACACAGACCGTTTTCTTTTCCTTCTGGCACCGCCATTACCACTTCATCATTACCAGTGAAGCGTTTGCTGCACTATTATAAACACAAATCTTCCACATCAAGTCTTCCTGACTATCTACACATGGCAATCTTAGGACCCAAAGGATACGCTTGGTAAGTGGTCGGCACTTTGCAAGACGAATAGCTACTTTGGCTTACCCGATTTCACAAGGTTCTGCGCACTTTCCGCAGCACTGTGCAACTCATACTATGGCTTCGACGCGTCTGTTTACAATGCCGTCCAAGGCTCAGACGCCTGGGTAGAATGGATGGGACACCCAGGCCCTGAGCTCATTGGAGGTGTCAACACGGCCTACTCGGTTTGCGCCATCATTTCCGGCTGGTTCATCGCTGCTCCCGCTGCCGACTATCTTGGTCGGAAGGTGGCAATGGCTATTGGAAGCGTCCTCATCATGATAGGATGTATCCTCGAGACCTTCACTCCGAGGCACCAGATCGGATGTTTCATCGCTGGCCGTGCAATCATCGGTCTCGGCCAGGGCATCGCTTTATGTACGTGCCTGGGATAACACACCTTGGACGACTTGCCCCTCTAATCACCAGGACAACCTACTAATCATTATATTTACATATAGCCGCTGGCCCGTCATACATCGGAGAGATCACACCCTCCAGGATCCGCGGAATCGTCATGACCTTTTGGCAGGTATCGTACTCTATAGGTCTTTTTATTGCCTTCTGGATCAACTACGCTTGCACCAAGTATCTCGACCGCTTGCCCAAGAACTGGGATTGGAGGATTCTGTGTATCTTTCAGCTCATGGTTCCCATTTATGTCCTCGCCGTCCTGCCCGGTCTCCCGGGATCCCCAAGATGGTAAGTCTCCCGTGGCAATTTTCCATCCGATAGCCGACACCTTGCTAATTCCCCATGTCCTCGCTACCAGGTATATCAAAAACAACATGGTAGACAAGGCCCTAAAGTCACTCACGGCCACACGAGGAGATTCAGAAGAGGCCCAGCAGGAGCTACAGTCCATCATACAAGCCGTCGAGTACGAGAGGAACAGCAGCCAGACATCGTCAGGATATGCAGCTTTGTGGAAGGACAAGTCGGTCCGCAAGCGATTGTTGCTCGCCCTTGGCATGAACGCTGGCCAACAGCTTACAGGCCAGGGCTCACTCACGACTTACTCAACGAAGATATACAAGAAAGTCTTCTCATCGTCCTCGACCATCGCCCTAATCAACGCCCTCAACGCAACCCTTGCCATCCTCTTCTGCTTGAACGTTACTTGGGTTGTGGAACGCTGGGGACGAAAGATATTGTTCATTGTTGGCGGCTTCGGTAAGCACTGAATCCCACCCCCTTGAATTTACTTCAGACAACTGACTGACCCTGTCTAGGTATGGCATGTTGCATGCTCATCGTTGCGACCGTCGAGACTCAAACGCCAGACCTTGCTAACGGCTCGAAATCATACTCCGTCGGCATTGCTATCGTCTTCCTCATGTTCCTCTTCATCTTCTTCTACAAGCCCTCTTGGGGTGCCGTCACATGGATCTGGTCGTCAGAGATCTTCAGCATGAATGTCAGGGCCCAGGGCGTGGGGATGGCAGGGCAGACACAGAACATCGCGAACGCCATTGTCCAGCAGTTCTTCCCCCTCTTCCTCGACAACTGCGGCTTCTACGCCTTCTACATGTTCGCGGGCATCAACTGCCTCCTGGTCGCATACGTCTACTTCCTCATCCCAGAGACGAAGGGTGTCCCTCTGGAGGAGATGGACAAGCTCTTCGGTGGCGCCAGTCACGTCCAGGGTGGTGCTGATATGTTACATGATGAGGGGGACCACGCCCACCTCGACAGCCACAGGCCGTCTTCAAAAGGAATTAGCGACCACGGAGATCGCCACGTAGAAGGGTCTAGCACGCCCGAGGAAAAGACTTCTTGATAGGTTAGGCATTTACTGAAATTGTACCCCGGTATTCTGGATGCATAGCGCGGTGGACGGAATTTTTGCAAGAGCCGATTGTGAGCTTGGCAGGGCGTCTAGTCGTGAGGGTGCTTATCCTGAGGTATTTGTCCATTTTAGTAATTCGAGGATAGAACGTATACATGCATAGCTGGTTTTTTCTCTTCCGGATCTAATATCTGTATCAGACAGTTGACTCTAGCATTGATTTGCACTCTCTGCGGGTTGTCCAAGCTTGCCGCATCGATCGCGACACTCTTGACTGCCTTGCATCGAAAAGACATGAACAATTGTGTGTTGAATACTTCAAGCATTCGCTCACTTACTTACCAGAATTTGTTAATACACATGGTATCGACCAGGAGCATCTAACCTACACCCATCAAGTAGGCCGGTTTCTTTGTCAATACTATGGGCCGAGGCTGGAAACTATCAAATGTTCAGGCAGTAAAGCCAGCCTCCAACGCATGTCGAACCTATCTATCAAATTATTTAACCCACCACTATGTCAGTCACCGCTTCTCCTCCCCGTCGGCCCATTTCGTGCAAGTGTTTGCTGGGTACAATTGTTCAGCAGGCCCTTGCGTCTGAAACCTTGGAAGAGAAACTCACCGACCTAGTTCTTGCAGTCATGGAATACCCTGAATAGGATCACACGACCCGACGTGGAAGAACCGTATAGGTGCAGATATCGAAATCCGGATCTTTGTACTCCTGGAATATGCGGATACAATATCCCTGCCATTTCTGACAAGAGGGGAAGAGAGCCACCCCGAGCTTGTCATCAATCACAGCCGTCTTTTGGTCGGTCTCCAGAACAGGAGAATAACATACAACATGTCTGTCTATTGAAACCTATTTTCCCTTTTGTTGAAGGTATTATGTTAACCCAAATACTTTACAAGGACTAAAAATCAAGTCCCTGACAAAGTGTATCCGGTATGCAGTGGATGTGGAATAGACTCAGTTTGTTTTTGTTTCGCCAGACGTGTCCCGTGTACAATTATGTACTTTTGCATGAAACATAGGGTGACTTTGATATAACAGGGGATTACAGAGATCCAAGGCTTGAGAAAATGAGTGGGGAGTTGAGCTAGGGGGTAGCTAGGGAAGACTCTCTATGGTGACTAGGTAATTACAGCTCACAGTTCAAAACTATACTGTGACCCGGTACATTCTGAAGCACGTATCCAAACAATGCTCCATGTCGCGCGTGTCGATTCTTATTGTGGGACAATGAAGACGCGTACAACTTGGGTGATACCAAGGCAAGAAATGGGTAGCCCTATGACAATCTGAAATACCGAGGGGTCCTCACAGGGATCCTTCAGAACCCAGCAAGCCCATACCAGGTCTCAGTCATTGATCAAAACTTGATAGACTCGAGCTCTTCCGCACTGCTCTTCTCCCAGGGATGCTTGCTTTCCACTTGCCGTATCAAATCTTCATGCCTCGAGCTTCGGGGCGTGATAGTAGCCTTGAAGGGTGTCGGGTGGCTTATAATGCCCGACGAGAAGCTCATTTCTGGTTCGATCTCGTTGCCCGCATCGTCCACGCCTTTCTTGATGTCGAAAACAGCCAGAGACCGGACGATCGTCAACCAGACGGAAAGATCTGCAAGCTGTTTTCCGGGACAGATCCGTCGGCCGTAGCCGAATACGCAAAGGCGCGGGTCAGGGGCAGGCTCGGGCCCAAGGAACCGCGAAGGGTCAAATAATTCGGGATGTGGGTACACAGCTGGGTCGTGAGTACACCACCTGTTATTGGTAGTAAGGAGTCAGCACCTGGCAAGCTTCGCTCATGTTCGGGGATTTGGTATCAAACAGTCAAGAAATACAAACCAGATATTGGAGATGACGATGGCGCCTTTGGGGATACGGTAGCCTTCATAGACGTCGTCTGCAGTCGTGATATGAGGAAGGCCCATGGGCGCGATCGGGTGCATGCGGTAGGCCTCTTTGACGACCGCTTCGACGTAAGGGAGGCTATCACGGTCGTCAAATGTTGGGAGCCTGTGCGTCCCGATCACCCGGTCGATCTCCTCTTGCGCCTTGCGTTGCACTTGGGGATGAAGCGTCATGACTAGAAAGAACGTGGCCATGGAGCTCACAGTCTGTGACAATGGCATGTAAGAGAAGCGGTCAGGCTTGTTGTGTAACAGCAGAGTACTTGAACTCACCGTGTCAGCTCCGCCCGTGTAAAGTGAAGCAGCGGTATACTTCACCGCATCCTCTTCGTGCTTGGTCAAAGTCGTGCCTGCTTTCTCGAAGAGTGTCGACATATATGATAGCTCATTATGCTTTTCTGCCATTTGCTTCCTGACGAACTTTGTAGGCCTTTCCACTGTTTCCGCCAGTGTTGCCCTCCAATGTCTCGCTGTCTTCTTGAAACCAGCTCCGGGCATCCACTCTGGGATATATAACACTATACATCCCATCAGCAAAATCCGAGAATTTTGAATACAAAGTGACCAACAGGCTGGTATCGTGTCCACAAGCCAGGCACCTGGAACTGCAGCCGCTGAGAACTGCATGAGTGCTTCATCTGCCAGATCGACGAGCGGGTCTCGCTTGCGTGGCTCGATGGTATAGCCGTAGGCTAGTTTCAGGATTATGGCCCCTGCCTCACTGGAACGGCCATCAGTTCAAATGTGAGATGTAGAGGACCGATTGGAGTAACCTACGTTCTGATATGGTCTATTAGACCCGCTGGCTGCTCCAGGAGTCGAAGGAGGAACCTATGCACCTCGACCTCTTGCAAGGGGTTGAAGCGCGCAGCACTCGCTTTTGTCCCAATGGCGGAGTGTATCCGTTTTCGGTAGTCACGTAACCGGTCACCGTACGGCTGGCTGACCATGAATGGTGCCCATCCGCACCTGGAAGACATTCAGTACACGTGAGGTAAAGCCTTTGAGCAGAAACATCCATCGACTTACAACTCATTCAAGAAAGGCAATCGAGGCCTGGAGGAATAGATTGCTGATCGTTTATCCAGTAGCTCGACCGCCGCTTCTGTGGAATGTAGCACCACAATTGTGGTTCCGAGCGCAGTCACTGAGCTGATGGGGCCTGTGAGACGGTCAGGAGTGTCCGATCATATATTGATACAGCAAAACCCGAGCGTACTAACCATAACGATCCTTGTGCTGAAGCCAGAATTCCCATTCTCGAACGCCAGAGGGAGGTAGATCCGCGATGTTTCCTACTATAGGCCATGGCTTTGGTCCGGGCGGGAAGGGATGCGATTTCTTCCTCCCATTGAAAAGAATCTGTAAGATCCTCAAAGCCGCAAACGCGACACAGCCCAAGATGAACGTGCTCACGAGGTCTATCTTCACAAACATGGCTTGACTGACCAGAAAAAGGATATGAGGGTCTGGGAATACTAATGGTCGGCACGAGCATGAACCCTGAAGGGCTGGAAGGTGATTAAACATACCTATATATGAGATAAGGTAACTGCCGGGACATGTAACTCCCGAAATTTGGAGGCGATGAAATATGACATACTACATTCGGGTGCATACATAATCATGTAGAAACCATGATACTTATGGAGTGACCACCAAACATTCCTATGAAACCATTGGCTCGATCCCAAAGATAATGACCGACAGGCCTCCGTCATGTCTACCAATCCCAGACAAATTCTGCGGACCAGTAGCTGTTGTTTTCGCTGTTGTCTTCGATGAGACCTGCTCTAGCACCTCCAAGCTGGGCAATAATTTGCGAACAAGGGTGGACATAGCGGCTTGAGTAAGTATGGATTCTGGACTGCTGGTCAGAGCTAGCTACTGAAGTACATAGCAAATTCAGATGACAACGTTGCTAGTCCCACGCATTTCGGGGTTGGCCGAATATCGAGTTTCCTTGGCTGGTTATACGAACGAATCGATACATATCATTAACGCGCAACAAAGCTCCCAGAATCCTGGGTGAATGAAACACGAAGGATCTCACGCCTCCTTCAGAGAGACATAGATACCCGAATTGAGCAACGAAACCACTGCTGAGACTCCCGACCTCTGCATGCCTGCATTATACAGACTAGAATATAGCCAATGCATTGGGCGGGGATCCAACAAGACCCGGGTGGTTGAGGGGAGCCGAAGTAATCATGAAGCTGTATCTCCCAGTCTTCTTGCAGTAAGCAGATAACTCCTTCAGGTCCCACAACTCTCCCAGGGGCATCCCGAACAATGAGAGGCAGTACTGATGAAGGACTGTTATAGTGGTCAGCTTCTGTTCTGCCCAAAGTGGAGGAAAGCGCTTCAGCTCTGTCCAACGACCGCCCGACTCACCCAATTCTGTGGCAGATCCCACCGTTCCATCCGGCCTCAGGGGCGGATAAGCCTCACACGACTGGCTGTCACCCGCGACCGCGGTGAAGTGCTTATTCCACAGCCACCTCGCCATCTCCTCGGTCCCGTCCAGCCCGGACAGCGTCGCCTTGCTCAGCTTGGCGAGGTCGTCGGCCGTCGGGTCCTCCCAGACCTCGGTGATGCCCGTCCTGACGAGCAGCACATCACCCCTGCGGAACTCGACGCCCTGGTGCCTCGCCACGGCCTCGATGTCATGTACCGTGATCCGGTAGCCGTCGAGGCTGTGATAAGGCGTGGACTGTGACTCCATGTACCCCTTGAAGTCGACCAGGACGCCCCTGCCGACGAGCCCGCCGCGGGAGTGCCAGTGATCAAGGGTCGGTAGCTCGTTCTCGGCAGTTGACTGGGGCGACGTGAGGCCCTCTTGTGTCGGCTTGAGACCGTTGTAGGCCATTCCTGAGGGCTGGTGCTGCATGTGCACTAGACTGTCCCACTGGCTGCTGCATTGGGTGTTGAAGTCGAGCTCATCGTCCCAGGCGTGAGACCCAGGCGGCATCATCCCGTTGCTGGCAAGGGACGTGACATTGTGAGTGGTCTTCTTTCGGCCGGGGAAGGGAATCTTGATGCCGTTGAGGGGCCAGCTGATTCCGGTCAGCACGGGGTCATAAGACGAGAGTGTGAAGCTTTGTGGGCTCAGTGGCTAGCAAAACTCAAAAGACTCACTTGAGTGATATCGAGACCCCGTCCTTGACCTCTGCTGCGGCTGCAGTAACAACATCAGGAGTCAAGAGGTTCAGGGTGCCGAGAAGATCTTTCTTCCCGTTTTTGTCGAATATACCCCATGCACAGCCCTGGGGCATTCCCTCCACCTTCGGGAGGTCGTCGAAGTCTGGAATGGTATCTGTTGCCATGGCGGAAGCTGGAATATCGGGTAGTTGACTTTACTTGGCGCAGTAGTTCGTGACACACCGCCACCGATTGCGATTGTTGACTTCTCAATATATGTGATCTGACCTTCCCCCTCTGCTGATAATTCCGGGCCATACATGTTACAAGATCTACGTATAAGGGGCCGATGTTATCCGAACTCCTCTTTGGAGATGTGCATTATTCCTGTTTAGAGATAGTGATTTGGGGGCGTACCGCAGTTTGTTTTCAGTAACCCTAGCGAAGATGACCTGATGGCCACTCAACAACCCCCCCAACAACCATCTCGGATAGTCGCGTAGTCCTTCGTCCTATCCCATCAGCTGGCCCATCTACAGATCCGGGGCCCCGGCCCATGTTCCACTCAAAGTTCCCGCAGTCCCCGCAGTCCCGGGGAAACGTAGAAGTCCGGAGCCTAGCTGCGATATTATCCAACGGCCTACTTGCTAATAACATAGGCCAAGTACAGGTTTAAAGGTCACCATTCTATCGTGAAGTTCTCTCCAGATCGAGTGACTATCTATTGCAGCATACCCAGATAACAGACCATTTTTATTCTCATTTCATCCAGGAGTAGTCCCCTTCTAGTTGACTAATGTATAAATTCTTATTTGAAAGCTTATAAGTCCTTCAATCTCTTCCTAATAAGCGTTACTTAGGCCGGGGTACGGAGTTAAATTGCAGCTGTATCGGCCCACTAGGTTTCTTGTCCTTATTGAAAAAAACAAAACACAAACTAATACCTATACCTTTCAATTAATATATCCAATACATAGGCACCCGGGATGATCCCCGGGAGATGTGGTATTATAGCAGCAAAGAGCTAATTATAAGACTGCATTTACCCTTAATCTACATATGTATCTAAGGATGAAGCATAGCACCTTTACTTAACTAAGCTGGTAGTTATTCCATAGGCTATAACCCCTTATCATAACTTCTACTGGGCGATACTTAAGTCGGGGTATCGAGTGCGGGTAAAGACATCAATCTGCCCCTCATTACCAACAGTATTACAGTGGCTTTAACCCTCTCTCTATCTGATATGTAAGACGGTCGACCGTGTGAGAACCTCGATAAATGAAACAAAGCAGGTTGTACTAAGCGTAAATAAATCTACGGTACCCGGACCTTGTAGAAAAGGGCTTATTCTAGGAGATATTAGAAGGTACTAGGTGCTTTTCAGAAGAGAGGATTCGATTGCGCTTTCGCGAACCCCAATTCTCACACTTTACAAACGAACAGACACTCTGAGACTCTAGTTTCACCCGGCTTGCATATGCCAGGGGGCGATGTAACCTGAGGGGTGGCGTTGCCGGATACACATCTATAAGAATGGATTCATTCCTGGCTCATCAAGGGGTAGTCACCCTCTGACTTAGCCATCATAGTGGTTTCTCTTCGATGCAACAATATCACCAGCGCCATAACAAGCTCCGCACTGATCACGTAAAATGAATCATCAAGAGACGCCACCCCACGGCGTGGCTGCCGATGTTCTGCACGCCGCGGCCACCATGCAGAAGTACACCGAGGAAGCACAGAAGCGCGTGGCGCTGCGACAGGGCACCTCCATCTACTCCGACCTCCAGACCTCCAAATCCGAACGCTTTCAGTCCCTGGCTAAGGACCCCTGGGCCGACCATGAGGCGCTCAACGCCCGCAAATCACCGCTCAAGGATGGTGACAAGAAGAAGGTGCTCATCCTGGGAGCCGGGTTCGGGGCTTTGATCGCGGCGGTCAAACTCATCCAGCATGGCATTGATGCGGATGACATCAGGCTTGTGGACTCCGCCGGCGGTTTCGGAGGCACCTGGTATTGGAACCGGTACCCGGGGCTTCACTGTGATGTGGAGTCGTATGTGTACCTACCCTTCCTCGAGGAGACGGGTTACGTGCCCAAGAAGAAGTACTCACCTGGGCACGAGATCCTGGAGTACTCGAACAGGATCGCTGCGCATTATAACCTGGAAGATAAGGCCCTCTTCCGAACGAAAGTCACCGACCTGACATGGGAAGAGGCCACCAAAGATTGGACAGCAAGCCTGACCGAAGACCGAGGACCAGGAAAAGACTCCCAGGACATCACCGTGAAGGCACAGTACTTCATCATCGCAGCGGGCGTGCTCTCCAGGCCACAGATCCCCAACATCACCGGGCTCGAGTCCTTCAGCGGCGAAATGTTCCACACGTCACGCTGGGACTGGGCAGTCACGGGCGGCACGCCCACGGACCCGGACATGGCCAAGCTGAAGGGCAAGCGCGTGGGCATCATCGGCACGGGCGCGACGGCAGTCCAGGCCGTGCCGCACCTCGCGCGCCACGCCGGCGAGCTCTTCGTGTTCCAGCGCACGCCGTCCGCTGTCAGCCCGCGGGAGCAGCGCGACACGGACCCGGAGGAGTGGGCGGCCAGGATCGCTACCCACAGGGGCTGGCAGGCCGAGCGCGTGGCGAACTTCACGCGCTGCGTGAGCAGGGCTGCCGGCCCGGACGAGGTCAACATGGTGGATGACTCGTGGACCAAGATCGATGCGTTTCACGCCATAATTGGATCTCCGCGCAAGGGCCGCGTGCCCCCGACGCCTGAGGCCATTGGCGCGCATGTTAGTGAGTTTGTGGGCTTGGATCTACCCCATGCGGAGAGGACGAGGGCTCGTGTCGATGAGGTTGTGAAGGACAAGGACACGGCGGCGAAGCTGAAGGCTTGGTATCCGTCCTGGTGCAAGAGGCCGACTTTCAGCGACGACTACCTGCAGACCTTCAACCTGCCGAACGTGCATCTTGTCGATACCGACGGGAAGGGCATCGACTCGGCGACTGAAAAGGGGTTGGTCTTCGATGGCAAGGAATATCCAGTGGACGTGCTCGTCCTGTCCACCGGCTATGTCGGTCCATCTTCTCAAAAGGGCAACCCAGCGGTCATGCCGAACATCCGTCTGTCGGGTCGGAACGGCGCGACGCTGGGGGACAAGTTCAAGAGACAAGGTCCAACCACGTTGCATGGGATCATGAGCCACGACTTCCCAAACCTGTTCTTCTTCGGAGGCCTTCAGACAGGCTCGGCGGCGAACTTTTTGCACATGGTTGACGTGCAGGCGACGCACCTGGCGCACATACTGAGCGAGGCGAAAAAGAGGGACGCGGCCGTGATCGAGGCGTCCGTGGAAGGCGAAGAGGGCTGGAGCAACGAGGTTGCAATCATGGCAGCTTGGTATGCCATGGTCCCGATGTGCACTCCGGGATACATGAACAACGAAGGTGCAAGTTTTGGGAAACAGCCTGTTCCGGAAGAGGCCTTCAAGGCAGCTCGAGGGTCGGCTTGGGCCGAGGGCATAGTCAGTTATGAGAAGGTGCTGGAGGAGTGGAGGAGCACAGGTGATCTGACGGGAATTCTCATCTGCTAAAATCAAGCAAACGGTACCCTATCCCTCTGCACGGACAATGCTTAATTATGATTGAATATAGTCAAGTATTATGTGTTTTTAGTCTGTATATCGAGATATTGTAGCCGGAATAGCAGATAGCTAGTTGAGTAACTTAGTATATAAGTACTAAGGTAGAAGGGCTTATTAAGGACTTATCAAGGCTCTTTTCCTTTTGCTACCGCGAGTAATGGAAACTTCTTTACCCTATACAAATCCATTCAGCTGCAATATACTGCTGTTGCATCTAGAAGCCGAGCACCCACCCTAATGTTTCCTTGCTGTTTAGTGAGATCCTGGCATTGTAACACAGGGAATGGGGCTCAAACATATATGTTAAGCAAGCGAATGGCATACAAGCTTCACTGGTTGAAAATTATTTATGTTCCCAATAGTTCTTCTATTCTCCGGTATAGACTTTTGATAGTGCCGAGGGTGAGACGAACTTGATCTTGAAGTCTGTCAAGTCAATGACACTGGGTGAGGAAAGTACAATATGCCATTCCTCCTTACTTGAGCCCAGAGAGTTGAAACAGGAGTGGAAGCGTATATTATTTTCTCACTGTTCGTTTTCTGGCCTGAGGAATTCATTGGCCTCATCGATAGACTCATCCAGTTCCTTCTTCATGCCAAATTGATTATGGCAGAAGGGGAGGTTATGAGGCGCAAGGGGTGTTGAGTGGAACAGTACTCGATTCCCTCTAATTGTGGCCATTTCCTCCGAGAAACTCTTGATGTGGTCGTACATTCCCTCAGCTGTACCAGCTTGGACATAAAGAGGGACCGATAACTCGAACGGGTGGTGTAGTGGCGAGATATAGGCCTCTGTCTCGAGCGAAAGTTGCCCTTGGGGCCGGTAAGCATCGGCCCCCCATTGCAAGACAGAGCTATGCAGGACATCGGCTCGCGAGGGAGGTTCTTGGTCATAGTCCTTCGCGGCAGTCGCCGTTACGTGAATCCAGGGGGAAAAGACGGCGACGCCTCTTGGTAGCGGGAGTATTGACTGATTGCTTTGCAAATACCGTGCGAGTGCGATGGCGACATTGCCGCCGGCCGAGTCCCCCGAGACAATTATGTTCACAGGATCTACCCCTAGCGAGATGATATAGTGGTAGAAGGTGACAGCATCTTGAACCGCAGCAGGGAAGCAAGTCTCGGGAGTACCAGATAGACGGTACTGGGCCCAGATACTCCTGTCTGCCTTGAAGTGCTTGTTCAGAACATTGGCGATGGGCCTTCCTGAGCTCTCGTGACTGAATGCAAGGACAAAGGCACCACCCGGGAAGTGCAAGACAACCTTCTGCTTGGCGAGCTCAGTTCGGTTGGACGGGGGCGGGCTTGGGAACCAGATCGCATCAACTGGTACCGGCTTGACGAGGTTGGAGGGTTCCAGGGCGCCTTTAAAGCATACAGCGGGCGGTGGATCGACCCGGGTATGTCTTTCTTGTGCCTTTTCAGGCGCGGTATAGACGGGTCGTTGGGACCGTATTGCTGACCAGAAGCTGAAGAGCATCCTCGCCATGGCGGCCTGTACGTTGTCTTTCCGGCTCCATTCCGGCAAGGGCCGAAGTGGCTTTACAACATAGGCAACAGAAAGTAGCAGCAGGTGGACTGGCGCTTTGAGAAGGAAGTATGCTGTATAAACAGCCTTGAAAGGCTGCGATGACCAAAGAGGTTTGGATGGATCCATCGTAGAACGAAGGAGATGTCAGATGCCGAATCGCCGAATATCTAGGTGCAAGCATCAACCGAGAGAGAGAGAGAGAGAGAGAGAGAGAGAGAGAGAGAGAGAGAGAGAAGTCGGGACTTGAGGAAGTCGTTCTTGCTGCCCTGGCAATGAAGCAGCGTGAGATATATTACGCCTCAGCTGCTGCCAACCCTGGTCAAGATAAATCCGGGGGCGGGGCTGTTGGACAATGTACTGTACCCAGAGAGAACTGTTGGTCCTGCAGTGCAGCATATCAACTGCAGTCAGACCGTTTCGTAAAGCTCCACGTAGCAGTTCAGTTGGTTGGAGAGCAGTTGTTGGAAGTACTATGGCTGATCACCAGGGTACATAGTAAATAAATACAACCACCCTGTCTGGCTCATAAGAAATCTGACCTCAAAATCCCTAAAAGTCGGCGCGGGCACAAGGAGTATCACCGAAGCAGTCCCCGGGGTCATGGACTTCTTGGTGATCCTCGGCTCCAACGCCGCCGCCCACCGAGAGCATCGAGGACGCGGGCGCGCTGCTCAGGGCCGTCAGGACACAAAGGAAAGCGGCCGCCGCGGCCGTCGTGACGCACCTGTTCGCAGAGCGGCTCGCGCGGTCGCCGCTGCAAAGAGTGAGCATCTGCAGGGCCGGGGCTTGCCTGCATAGGCGATCTGCCCTGGCTTGGTGGTTTATGATATGGTTGGGTGCTTCTTGTCACAGCCTGCCCCTAAATGCTTGATTCCATGCTGCGCTTCACGACAGCATGATGGCCGATTGCAACATGTAAATAAACCTCTGGATTGAGCACAGAGACATCCACATCGTCTTGGGTCGTCGAAGTCATCATTGCCGTTCCGAGGATGACAGTCCGTGTGAAGACGCCTTCCACACCATACAATTCGTCCTGTCCATCCGTCTGGCAACCCGGGCTCAGCAGGTGGGACACTCAACGACGAACGGGCTTGTTTTAGGAAATAGCCTCCTCCAGAAGAGGCCTTCAAATGTTCAAGTCGGTTCGTGGATCAGTTCGAGCCGAGGGTCTGGTGGGCAGCTTACTTAATTATAGGATGTAGGATGGTACTAGCGAGTGGAGGAGCAAAGGTGATCTGACGGGAGTGCTCATCCGCTAAAGGATCGTCTTTGGCAAGCGGAGTATCACATACCCACCATTTTGTTGCTGTTTTGAGAGACCCTGGCACTCCTGCCAACGCAGTGATCATCTTGGTGACCGGGGCGGGACATTTCTGAGATGAAATATGGGCCGGAGACGGCAGCCAAGACGAACCGGAGCCGATCAGAGCCCTTTTACTGCCCTGTTCTCACCCGAGAGTGAGCCGATGATGAATGAGTTCATATCAGTCTGTCAGTCAGATCTCACATGTGTCTTGTATCCATCTATTTCTTGAGAGCTGAGGGGCAACCAGCCTTCCAGACTTCTAGACCGACAGAAAGATGCAAGCGAAAATAGAGACACGCGTTCTTGTCTCTAAGGGTTGTCTGCTGTCTGTGCGTACTACTTTTTTGTTCAACCAACCGAAACATCCATGAGTTTTCCTGTCTCTTCTTTCGGCTGCCTCTTTTTAATCTATTAGTCTAGCCAGCCCCTTTCTGAGTCGGGTCGTCAGTGTTCGGTGTAACCCGTAAGTCGTCCGATTAATGAACATGGACGAGTACGTACATACATACAGTAGTAGGTCGAGCCTAAAAATACAGCCAGAACAGTGGAGAGAAGCATTGGTTTCTCGCTCAATGTGCCACGTTTGACAGCACTTGATGTCGTACAGACTACATATGTACGGGTCCATATACTGTCTCACTGTCAATACGTGAATGGCCAGCCATCCCGCCATTATCGTCCGCAACTGGGACTTCTGGAACAGCAGAACCGTGAACATCCCTGAACTGTGAACTGACAGCCACCCGGCGCACGTCCAATGTGGATCACCATCAGGATCATCCTTGATTCACGCTGCTTTCAGCCGGTCTGGTAAATTGGGATTCACAAAGCAAATTCGCCCCATCCCCCAATTCCAAGCAGCCAACCGATCAGGATCCGAGCGCCCACAATGCGTACCTGCGTACCTGCGTCCATACTCTGTCTGTGTGACTGTGGATTCAGGGGGGGATAACCGTCCCTGATTACCTAGATCACCCTGACGTCCTTTGTGTATTGGCCAAAACTGTCTCTTGAAATTGTATTCGTCTGCCGGAATCCGTCACCCAGTAACTCCGTACCGTACTGTGCCGTCATATATCCCATCCCTCTTGCCAGACAGTTCTTGCGTCCTACATTCCTCTCTTCCCTCCACTTCTCTTGCTGCTCAACCATCTAACTGTTCCTTTCTATCTTAATTCCGACCCGAGTCATTCCTTAGAACTCCAAAAACACGTCAACACACACCACCACCTACAATCAAAATGAAGGTATCCACAGATCGAGAGCCACCCGCCTGGACGCCCTGAGGATGACTACCGACACGATACTGACTCAAACGCGTTCAGACCACTGCTTTCTTTGCCTTCATCGGTGCCGCCACCGCCCTTGTCGCCCGCACTCCTGGTGTCGCAGGAGGACTGGGTGGTGCCAACACCCTGATCGAGTACCAGCGATGGTGCCCGGTCTGCGACACGGTCGAGAGGAACCAGGCTTGTATTTCCAAGCACGCCAGCTGCCAAGGCAGCGTCCTCGTGTGAGTTTCTGGTCTATTGCTCGCCATTGGGAGAATTGCACGAGCCTCCCCCCCTTTCTTCCCGGATCCACCAAACCGACCGGCTCCAGAACTGTCGACAGTGCCCGCTCCGTGGACTCCGAAACTCAACGGCCTGATCGTGTACCCCGTTTTTATTCCGACATGCATGTAGCTAACACAAATCAACAGTGTCCCCGAATCTGCCCCAGAGTGTGAGGAGAACTGCAGCTCCAGCTGCCAGCTCTCCTACGTTGCCAACAGCGACTACGGTTACACTTGCAACGCCACCATGCCTACCGTCTCCCTTTAAAGCGGGAACATATTCATTGCGAGGCGAGGGTACAACGATGGGTTTCGACTTGCAGACAGGAAAGTTGGAAGCAGATGGACTGGCGATGTGAGTGAGCTCCGAGCAGTGAAGAGGTGCTGGACCAGCGGGCAATATTATACCACGGTGTAGAGTGTTATTATGAATGGCGAGATGCGTTGACGCCGCTCGACGATAATCCATTACGGCATATTTCCAATATCTCACTGGTGTAAATCCGGGAGGGTTTGCAGGCATGATGCGATTCAAAATGTTTGGCATGAGTAACCGGGGCATCAACATTGAATAATAGTGAGAGTAACACATTTTACCAACATCATTGTTATCATTCACGATACTTGAGAAGGTACGAGTTCGAAACAAACTAAAGAGGCACGAAGTGTTCCGTAATCAGGCCTACAGCGTTACTTCCTTTATTTACACCTATTTCCTTCCCTTCCCTTAGGCTTTAGGCCTGTTTGTTTACAGACAACAACACACACTGGAATTGAAGACTGTAAACACACATACAAACGTGCCTGTTTCTTCAGTTTGACCCAGATCGTGTTGAGCCATCCCTGACACGAAGTACCAGTACGTTATGCATACATAACTAAACTTGTTCAAAACGCGATGCAGTATGGACCGGCCCAGGGACACGATTCTCATCACCTAAGTATATAAAGAATTTGACTGAAACTATGTGCAAGAATGAATTCGACCTACTTCAACCTTCCTTCTTTCACCAGAAAGTAACAGCCCACCCGGCGGCATGATTTGTTTGAAAGCAAAGTCCCTTTTTCCGTCTCATCTCTTGTTACCAGGGGTATCTCTTCCTGTCTCTTGTGCCCTATCCACCCAGCCGTACAGATTTGTATTCAACGCAGTCACTTGAGAGACTTGACTACTTGAGTCATCAGCTTGACACTTCCGACACGCGCTTGGTCTACCAGTCGATGCACCCTTTGTAGATATCATCCTTGTAGTCGTACAGGGTAGTGTTGTCCCAACTCGTCGCAAAGGCGATGACCGCGAACTCGAAGTCCACCTCCTCGCTCAGGCCATTGGCACACGTCGTGTTGGGGTAGGAAACAGCCCCCGTGGCATTGAAGTCCTGGGTGGCAGTGGCGGCCGTGATGAATGGGAAGGACGGCTCGGCCTTGACGCCGGTGGACAGGTCGATCAGCCCGTCGAACAGGTTGCACGCGAACTCGACGGTGAAGTCGACAAAGGGCTTGAGGGTGACCTTGACGTCCTCGGTGACGTTGAAGGTCGCATCGTGCTCGGCGGTCCAGCCAGCGGAGGTGCTCTCGTCCCAGTTGATGAAGTCGAGGTGGATGGTGCCGTTGGGCATGCTGGAGGTGAAGTCGGCCTTGACGGAGCCGCCGGCCTCGGCGGTGATGGAGCCGCCGAAGCTGATGCCGGCAGAGGGGCCCAGGGAGAGGATGCCCGGGACGTCGATGAAGGAGTAGGTCAGAGGGTCGGGGGCCCAGCTCCAGGTTTGGGCCAACTTGGCGTCGACCGCGAAGGTCAGGTCCGCGTGGTGCCACATGGACTTGTCGATGTCGATCGTGAACTCGGTGACGCCGCTCAACAGCTTCCACTTGACGTGGCCGGAGTATGTGACCGAGTTGTTGACTTGGGCCTCGTGAAGAACAATAGTGGTGTGGTCATCGCTGAAGATGGTCTGCTCGGAAGGGGTTGAGTAGTTATATGCCAAGGTCAAGCCCTCTTTGTTGAGGGTAATTCCGCGCTTGTCAATATCACTAGTTGGTGTTGCCACATTGTTGAAGTTGATCTCGGTGCCATCTGCGAGCCAGTTAGTCTTCTGGTCTTTTGATTTGGAAAAGGTCTTATCATGCTGTCTCTGGACAAAACATGAACAACCTAGTGCTTGTACTTACCTGCCGTGCTATATACATCCTTCTTCTCCGCCTTCGCAATGATTGTGAAGTTAGCTTCATAAGAAGCGAGTGTATCGGTATCAGCAACAAAGAAGGACCGTTCCAACTCCGTATCACAGTCACCGAGATGATTTGTGACAAGGACGAAGCTGTCGTTGAGTCCGCTCCATGAGCTGAGTGCCTCGTCGAAAGCGTCCGCATCACTGAAAGTTACTGCCACGGAAGCCTGTCCGGTACAATCAACTGCAGTGACATCGTCAACATCCTCAAGTACAACCGCCGGGTGTTGCATGCTCAAAGACACAGCAACAAGACTTGCATTGTCGGCTGTCTGCCATGCGAGGTTGAGGTTCTTGGTAGGGGCAATATTGCGCCCTACGGTATTGACCCTGTTTGCGGTTGATACTGGAATGAGTTTCAGCTTCGAAGTCTCCGGGACTGATGCATGTGTTGTATTCTCATATCGAGTGACTAGAGGTGCCGGGGCTGCGTAGGCGGCGCCCATGAGAAGGGACACAAGTCCGAGGGAGAGCCTCATTGCCACTATTGTATACGAAATTGCAGGGTTGGAAATTTAAAAGATAGACGGTGGTTAGAGAACAAAGAGTGACTGGGTTTCAAGGCTTCAGGAACACATGAAATAACGAATGACTGTCAAAGGAGTGACTGAAAAAAATAAAAAAGAACGACACCGTCGGGGTGGCTGAACCAGAACCAGCACCGGACTTTTATTCTGTTCAAGAATGTTGTCGATGACCACTTCCAACCAGAGAGGAAGAAGACGGCTCGGTTGGCAAGGCAGAATTTCTATATATGCCCTCACATCGTACACAAGGGGGCCACTGACACGCTACCTGCAGAAGCGGCCCATGCCGTGAACTTGTGGGATCAAACAGCTGAATCGTGCAGTCCTCGAGGGTAAAAGCTTATTGGGTGCCTGGCGGAGCTCATCTTACTGCATAATTCTTGGCTGGGTGTTCTGTAACCTGAATGGGTCGCCTGTGGGGCCAGACGTGAGCTCGCGGGCGAGTGAGATGCTTTAGGGCGTAATCCTCTTCAGCGTGACAGCACGGTTCAGCTGAATATCCCCTGTTTGATGCATATCGAGACGTTGAATCAAGATAAGACTTGTCACATTCTAAGGTTCTTTTGATTTCGGGAAGCGGGCGACCGGCATTGCGGGCTAAAAGAATAGGTGGAACAGCCAAGGGCAAATTTGGGCCTTATGTTATGGTTGGTTGCAAACAGGAGGAGGCTGAGCTTTCTGGATGGCTTCATCCTAAGACTTCCTCGTTGGAAATACGGCCTATCTATTGGCGATCACTGCCGATAGAAGTGTTGAGTGGTAGTACCGCATCTTATGAAACAAGGCGAGGTTGGGAGAGGACGTTGGCAGAGACCCCAGCGGGTTTCGACATACTGCATGCGACAAACTTTATTTTTGATAGCGAAGGCCTGTTGCATTCGGCATTCACTTACACTTACTCGCGATTATGTAAACCTACCTAAGTAGGTACCAACTCAGTAAGGACTTTCGTGATGAGAGTGCCCATTGCTCCGGGAGTGAAGAAGGGGTTGCACGCGAAGCCGGACCAGCCCAGGCCTGGAGTCTTGAAAGATTCGACAGTTGTAATATGGTCATGGAACCCATCTCTACTTACTCCCATACTAGTTGGTCTGATCACTCGAATATCATCTGTTGTTATCAACAATAAGTAAGCCCAACAGCCTCCAAGACTACATGTAGCAAGCACACCTCACGAGAAAACTGCACCGTAGTTATGCAACGGTGCCCCTTTTAGTGCAGGGTCATTCTAGTCAACCTCGAGACATGTAAGTGCTTGAGTACTCATATTGCAACTACCGTACTCCAAGGGCTGAGCGTGCGAGCAAACCCCTCCAACTATTATATACCTACTTTTGCTCCCTATTCCTTTCCGGTAGTAGTATTGACTGATACATGTATTGTCAACATCGATATACATATAATTATATTTCATCTACTTCAGTCTGACTGTATTCTTCCTCGTTTCTACCTTCCTGTATCATAAACTACGAGTAATGTCCCGTATCCATGTAACAGGTGAGCTGAGTGGATTGGAACCTTGGAAACCTTTTGGAAACCTTGCACGATTGAGAAAATCATATTACCGGTTGAGAGCGATTGAACAAGCCGATGCCATCGACCGGAGAGATAGCACGAAAAGTCGAGTAGCATTAAAAACTAGAGCTATGCAGACAGGAGAACTACACTCGACTATATCCGCGGTGATATATGTACTCCAGGGCTTCAAGCTGTGCGCAGAAGAAATTTGACATATTTGACTAGATTTCAACGCGAGATTATCTTTAATATATTTCTAACATTTCAGGGGAGAGACTCAGCCACGGGATTTGTGACACAGCCACGCGTAGGACGTACTTGAATGAACACTTAGGTAATCACTGCGGATGACGGCGTGGGCACAGCGAAACGAACGCTGACAAACATTCACAAATCCGTTCAGTCCCCTCACAGCATTTGGATTTGAAAGGCTTACGGACCGAGACTCCACACTGCTTACCCTTGCTGTGAGACCACCTAACCATACAGCCCATGTGCTTAAGTGTAGGTATATACAAGACGAATCAGCTTCAGTCACATAAGATCTTCATTGCCCCAATGAATTAAACCCATGCATATTCCTCAACTTACAAGGTCAATCTTCACTAAAGCCCTTTCGAACAATATGACTCGCGGAGCAGTCATCAGCCTCAGTCACGGTGGAGGTAAGTGATCTCTCCTCCACTGAGACACTCCAGGATCATCCAGGCCCGGGTGGGAAAGCACCAGAACCTAACACACCTTCCACAGGTCCCCTGCCAGTCCTAGGCGACCCAGGCCACGCATCCATCGTCAAATCACTCAAAGAGCGCGTTCCTCAGATCCTCAAGCTCGGCACACCCGACGCCCCCAGAGCCATCGTCGTCGTCACAGCACACTGGTCCGAGGCGCACCCCACCATCTCGTCCGCGGCCTCCCACCAGCTCTACTACGACTACGGCGGCTTCCCCAAGGAGTCATACCAGCTCAAGTACCCGGCGCCCGGGTCGCCCGAGGCGGCAGGGGAGGTCAAGGCGGCGCTCGAGGATGCGGGCTTCCAGCCCGTGATGGACGAGAAGCGGGGCTGGGACCACGGCGTGTTCATCCCCTTCCTGCTCATCAACCCCGAGGCGGACGTGCCCATCGTGCAGCTGAGCGTGCTGAGGAGCGAGGACCCGGGGGAGCACGTGCGCCTGGGCCGGGCCCTGTCGGCGCTGCGGGACTCGAACGTGGCCATCGTGGGCTCGGGCTTCGCGTCCCTGCACAACCTGCCCAACATGTTCGCGCTCATGGGCGGGCACCCGTCCGTCGTCAGGGAGCTGAAGTCCAAGACGAAGGCGTGGAACCACGCGCTGACGGACGCCGTGCTGGAGGAGGACGTGCAGGAGAGGGGCAAGAAGCTGGCTGGGTGGAGGAGTTTGCCACATGCGTATGACATGCACCCGCGGAATGGAGCAGAGCACTTCATGCCGTTGTTGGTTTGTGCCGGTGCGGGTGGGGATGAGAAGGGCGAGATGTATAAGGATGATTTCCACGGCGTAGATATTTGCTCTTATTATTGGTCGTGACCAGTTGACAACACCAAGGACCTCTACTCACCCACCTCGAGGACGTGCAGGAGAAAGGAGCATTGCAATCAAATTTATGGGGATTTTTGAAGAGTCAAATCGACTGTTATTTCGAACTTTTCTCGAGACTGGTACAAGAACCAAGGCCCGAGACGATGGAACGAAGATGAAAGATACATATAACCAAGACATGTTCTATGGTGAGATAATAAATAAGTAGGCAACACATATATAACTAACATATCCACGCGCATCCCTTCGTATAAAGCTGTCCTGAACCCCCCTGACCAAAACACCAGACATCTGACCTCTGCTTCTAAATCCGCAACGCGAACCTCCTACACGTCAAAGTTCTCCATTTCTGTCTACCAAATGGTTCACGGGTGCCCAGGCCTGTCTCCGATGTGCGGCCCTCCATCCGCCCCAATTTCTGGCCGCTGCGAGAGCCTGCTGATAACGGCATCTGGTTTCCAAATATATCCAATCGTTGTTGGTTATAATGCCACCTTTAGCTGCTACGTTAGCCATACGGTTGATCTCATTCGTATAGTCGTCGAGAAGTCGTCGGTCATTGCGCATGCGTATAATTTCAGCCCTGGCTTTGTTGTCACCATCTTTCCTGAGGAGCTGCAACTCATCATCCCAATATGTATGGAACATATTGATGAATTTGACAGCCCTGCGAGCCCTTGGTTCCCTCGCTCGTTGTGAGACTGGACATATGCACGTTAGCTAACCCCTTTCGAACCGTACACCTCCGTGTAAGTAGTTAAAGGCTTCTCAGGGAGGGGGGCCCAGGGTCTTACGCAAGAACTCCGCTGAAGCCATCGTAAGGCCGCCATAGAATCTCATAAACCCATCTTCAAATACATGCTGGTGCAATCTGTCGGGAAGGGGTGCAACTCTTGGGTGTCTGGCGTTGATCACATCAGTCCTCAGGTTATAGAGCCGAAGATCCATCTCAATGTCTCCTCCATGCACAATATTGTTGATTTGACGGTAACGGTCACGGATTGGATCATTTTTTGGGTTATTTGCAGCCTCAAAGGCGTTTGGCGGGGCCTCTTCGACACTGAGCGCTCTCACAATTGCGTTGTACTCTTTGTTGTTCCGCAGGTCAGCATGATGTTTGGTGGGAAATGAAAAGGAACGAACACTGAATCAGGCAAAGTTTTCTGAAGAGGCCTGCATTCAGGTGTTTTCTGCCTGGGCAGTAGGATAACGCTTATACACAATAAATAATACTTACTTGTTCGCAGTCGCACGTCTATGAACCGGTGTATCGCTTCATCCAAATATGGTCTCGTAGCGGCAGTTGAGTTCTGGGAGAATACATCATTGAGTTGCACGTTGTTTCCAGAAAGCCTCTGCCCTGCCTCGTAGGCGTCCCATCGATCCGCCTTGACTTTCAACTCGCGGACGAGATCAATGATATCCTCGAACAGCTTCCCGGCATGGTCATTGGCGGTGAGGCGATTGTCGGTAAACTCCATGTTTTGCGGCAAGTTGATCACACAGGCTGGTATTGGCATGCATGCCCCTGCCAGGTTCTGACTGATCAGGGTCCTGATGGCTCGGGCACCCTGGTTGTTACGAGTTGCGTTGAAGTTACTGTAAGTAAACTGATCGGTGTCAGGGGCAAGCATCAATAAGTTTCGCGTGGCATCGGGCCTTGCTCCGGGATTCCTGTCAACGCTTAGGCCAAGGTCTGGGGCCGGACTACTGGCAAATATGCTTGAGGAAGCCATGATTTATGAACGTCGTACGAGTAGGGTAGCTGGCTACACAATGCATCAGAGGTGGTAATTATTAAGACTTCCGATTGTGGAAAAACAGCGGCGGAAGTAGGGTGAGTGGTTTTCACTCAAAACAAGACAAGATTTGAAATGGAGTCTCAAGATGGAGGCCGGAAAATAATGAGAAAAGACTACTGTCCTCCACGTTCTAAATCTTCAACACGACAGCCTTTGTGGCTATTGTCACTTGGCCATTTCCAAAAGCGGTCGAGATGGTCAGCTAAACGACAATGATGTTTTTGCTTCCGAGGTGGCTTTCTTTGTCAAAGTGTTAGATCTCAACGCAAGCATTCAGATTCCGGATCCGAAGCTGAATCTCTTTGTTGTTGTGCGTGGCCGGCACAGAGGTGTATTCAGAGTTTTGAACATACCGCAGCAAAACTATTCCTCTCGAGGATTCCAGCCATTACCATTAGGGGTTTGGGTAACAATAGAAGATCCTCTGCATTTGATTACTGAGTACCACTCAAGTAAGTCCAGCTCATCATGACTGCACATATTGGCTGAGAACGTAACTATAGAATGAAGCCTTCTTAGTCTCAAAACTTGATGTACTATCAAATAATACCAACCCTATATATCAAGGTATGCTCCAAT
Source organism: Cytospora piceicola (assembly GCA_023375675.1). NCBI lineage: Eukaryota > Fungi > Ascomycota > Sordariomycetes > Diaporthales > Cytosporaceae > Cytospora > Cytospora piceicola. Next base: position 344,757 of record JALQBC010000034.1, on the reverse strand, counting down.
AATCTAGCATGTTATTGGCCACAGTAAGATCAGATTTGGGGGTGGGCGAAATTTAGAGATCAGGGCACACCTGGGCACCTGTAGGGCGGAGTCGAATCCATTGCGTTTTTCAACACAGCCGGCTTTGAGGAAGACGGGATGACTGGTTACCACTGGCTTGGATGATATCGCCTGGTACCTTCTAAGGTTATATATGCCTAAGTGTACACTTGTGGCGGTACACCAGCCAGTTAGTGCACACTGGCTTAGGTTGTCACTATAACAGAAGTCATGCCCGTGTCTCAGTTATTGGTCTATGCTAACCTCGGACACGTGACATTATACCAACTGTAGGAATTAACAGTAGGATAATATCCTTCTTCTAGCAGACCCTAGATCTGACATTAACAAGAGTATCATAACGTCCCGACCTCGTCGACCTCGATCGTATCGTATCGTATACTGTCGACGGGTTTGACAGATGTGGCTGACAGACGACAATGATAGCAAGACCATATATAGATCCGTAAGTATCGTAATAAGTAGTTGTAAGGCAATGGGTACCTGATTCTGTGCCATTCGCAATGACGTAGTCAAGTCAATCGTAATTACAATAGTTAGCAGAGACTCGGCTGTTCCGGATGCCGTGAATCTTAGAAGCGTACTTCCGACAATCCCATCAATACATGAAGCCTCGTGACTTCTCATCTGGGGAAGACGTTGTGGGTTGCACATCCACACCACCCCCACATTATTTCTGACTGGTTACGTACTGGAGTAGTGAGAAGACCAGAGAACGTCTCGAGTTAAAGTTTAGCGTGTAAATGAAATTGCCAAACGGGGCTTTCGGTGTCGCCTACTGCCTCGCCAGACCAGCAAAGGCGGCATGACGAGCAAAACACTGCAAAACATCATGGCCATTTAGTCCCCCGATCTGGCAAGGAAGTTCAATCCCGGCTCACTCTCGATAAAAACAACCAGATCTAATCATGCGCATCAAATGATAGTTCACTTTGCGTCATCGCTCGCAAGAGTGTCGCCTGGCTCGGGACTGGCCCGACTCTTTTTTGTGTCGACGGAATTATAGACCCGAAGCCACAAACATCAACGGCGCCCCCGCAAGTTCGATGTTTCTGCGGTGCTCGGCACATGGTTATTTTTATTTCTTTTGTGCCGCCGGCTCCGTCTTGCTACATGGCAATCAAAATAGGCATATCGTGGTATCGATCTTGATACAAACTTTTCCATGAACGCTGGTGCTCAGCCCAAGCATTGATATTCGCAACGCCTGCCCAGCTCGCACCAGCCTGCCAGAACACTCCCACGTGGTCCGTATAGAGCGGGTACAGCACGAGAAGAAATGTGACGATCTTTTACACACATGGTTCAATATCAAGGTCGGGATTAAATGCTGCACATTTACCTAAAGCTCCCCTTTCCTAGTCCGCAGGCTAAGGGGATAGACCTGGTTCTCACCAATCAGGTACCGCAGTCGACCCACAAGCTCTACAAGCTCTGGCCATGTCTTCCAACCACAAGAGCCACGAGGGCCCCTGGCCCCCTTCATTATCCCGGACGGGGTCCGCATTTCCCAGCTGATTGGATGTGTTTTGGAGCCGGCCACATGGCACGGGCTGTCAAAAGATCCTCTCCCCCATGGGAACCCGGATAGTTGGGCGTGTGACTCTATGTCAACTGGTATAAACCTACTTGGGTATCAGGGAAGGGTCACACTGACGAGCTTGTACATAGTCCAACATATCTGTCACTGGCGCCCACTTGGATTGTTTTTATCCAGCCTTCCATTACTGCTGCATTAATGATCTGACCTCGATCTCCCAGTGTTTGGAAATTGAGGGATGCTGACATGGTCCGCACGTGAACTGCATGCAGCTGAGCCATTCCTGCTATAAAGGAGGAGGGTTCAGTGTTGCAGCTGACATTACTGTCCACGGGTACACTATATACTGGGTATCATAATAGCAAAAGATCGCCAACGCCGACGCCGGATCGATCGCCCTGCGGCGTGCATCTCAATATACGCGGAAGACGTTTCATCGAGTTACTGTGGTAAATGAAACAATTTGTTCCGCTGTCCGGAGAACGACCCCCAACCGACACATCAACGTCACGCCATCAGAAGAAAAGCTTGGGATCCAACGTCTCCACCGCACATGCTGCTTGAAGATGAAAATCGACGTTTCACCTTCTCCAAACCGAAGCGGCAGGACACACAAGCATAGCACGAGCTATCATCCCAAGGTTCCGAACCATCATCATCGCCCTTTCTCCCCGTCTGTGCCCCCTTTTGACAGCGACCCGCCCAAGGGCCCGGGAATAATTTATTAGCACGACGCACTAGTCAACTGTCTCCAGACCCAAAAAACGGGGCGTCCGCAAGAATGCTCATGGAGTATCCCGGTTCATGATAACGGGAGTAGGCCGAGCGGCGGTCCGAATGGTCGCCGACCTCACCCAAACCCACGACCGGGCGTGGTCCAGAGAGTAGTGTATGTATGATCATCAGCTTCTCTTCGAGAGCCACCCCAGCTGACGCCTGAAAAGCTCGGTATGTCGTACTTCCGTCTAGGAACGAGGGAGTGGCAACGTTGAGAGGATCTGGAGTCTGGATTCGTCCACGTACAATCGCCGTATCCCCGGCGCTGGGCTCTCCTTGTATGTGGTGGCCTCCAGTGACCCGGGTGACCGTCCCATCAATCCCCTCAGAGGTCCCTGTGACCCTACTATGTACACCTCGATGTGGTAACATTGTATCCGCCCATTGGTGGGCACGCGGCAATTGTCCCCCCTCTACACAGTATACTGGGTATATACGCATGTACATAGCTCCCTCCGGCCATCCGAAGATCTGGATCATCGATGCACTGGCGTTTCTGGATGAGTACAGATCCGTACAGTACCGCCCACCTTCGGAGAATACCCAAAACCCCATCCAGCTGTGGACAATTGGGGCCTTACAGCCAGGGTAAGTGCCAGAATGGGGACAAGATCGACTAAAATCTGAAAGAAAGTGCTTGTCTCTACTTTGGTCCTGTCGATCACCCTAAACATGGGCTGGACGGTTGTGTTTTTCTGCAGGGGCACGCAGGCACATGCATTGTCCTAGGCCGGGGGGCCCATCTCATCATACCATGTGTGTAATAATTGCTCTTATTGCTGGTGCCAAGCGATGCCGGTCGTAGACTAGCAAGCGCAGTGAAGGAGAGACCAGGAAAGGGTTTGCCCTCGCGTCTACTACATATAGCAATGGACCCATCTGGAGTATATCCTTGCGAGAGGGTCCCCCTCCTTCCATTTTGCTTGCCGTATTGGCACTGACAAACATCTCCCATCGACTACCGGCCTTCGAACATCGCGCCTCAACAACACCTACTGATACACACACCCCGTTATGAGAGCCGGGATATCAGGGGGCATCCATCGCCAGGGAAACGTCCAACACTGAAGCAAGCAAGGCAAACAACAACAAAAACAACAACAACAGTAATATCAGAAACTATTGGGAGAGAGGGAGAGAGCGAAATTTAGAGAAGGACAAACCGAACAACAAGAAGGAAGTTCGACCCGGTGGCATAAAACGCCACCCGGATAATTCAAGATGTCGAACATAGGGTCGGGAATCGTGCACATCGACCACGACCTCGATGGTCAGTCACAGGTCACATGGATCCTCTGGGTCATCAGCCTGGCCTGCATTATATCGACGGCAGCCGTCGTCCTGCGCATATACACCCGCCTGCGCATCCTACCCATATTCGGCCCCGATGATATACTCATGGGGATAGCCGCAATCATCAGTATAGCCGCCGCAACTACCGTCGGTCTCGGTAAGTCCAGACTTCCACTCATTCCTCCGCCACCCCCCCCCCCCCCAAACCTGCTCACTCGCTGACGCTCCACCTTCCAGAGACAAAATGGGGCCTGGGCCGTCACGTATGGATCATGAAGGAGGAAGACTACACGCCATACATGCAGTCCTTCTACTGCTCCGTCATCACGTACAACGTGGCCATCTGCATCGTCAAGGTCTCCATCATGCTGCAGTACCGCCGGATCTTCACCAGCGACCACATGCAGAGGCTGACCCTGGTCATGCTCACCTTCGAGAGCTGCTGGGCGACGACACTGGCCATCCTCCTGCCTCTCGTCTGCCTTCCCGTCGGCGCCTTCTGGGACAAGAGCATCGAGGGCAAATGTCTCGACCAGCTCGTCATTTGGTACGTCATGGCGAGCATCAACCTCATCACCGACTGCATCGTCTTCAGCATGCCGCTGCCGGTCATCAAGAGCCTGCAGCTGCCCAGGAAGCAGAAGCTCATGCTGACGGGCGTGTTCTGCCTCGGCTTCTTGTGAGTACCCCCCCTCATCCCTCACTCCCCCGAAACCCCCCCCTTTACCTCCTTCCCTTCCCTCCCACGCCATCCCATACTGACCCATCAACCCCACAGCACGTGCATCATCTCCGCCTACCGCATGCAGACCCTCCGGGTCGCCGCGCGCACGGGCGACTCGACGTGGGACAACACCAACGCGGCCGTGTGGTCCTACATCGAGCTGGCCATCGGCGTGCTGGCCGCCAGCCTGCCCACGCTCAAGCCGCTGATGGCGCGGCTGTTCCCGCGCCTCTTCAAGTCGACCCAGGCGGACCAGTACCGCTACGACAACAACGACAACAACAACAACGCCATGACGGGCGCCGGCAACACGGCCGACATGTACGGCAGGTCGCGCACCCGCACCCGCAACAGCACCGTGCCCGGCGGCGGCATCTTCATCAAGGACATCGACGGCGACCTGAACGCCCTGCGCACGAGCGGGAGCAGGGCGAGCACGGGCTCGGCCGCCGGTAGCGGGGGGTTGGAGCTGCCTGTCATGTACAATGTCACGGTGACTGGGGGCTCCAAGAGGGACTCGGATCTCGAGCGCACGCTGGCGATAGGGCGTATTATGAATAGCAACGCACAGAACGGGATCCAGACGACTACTGTTGTCACGCAGAGGGTGGATTCACTCTAGGCTTTTCCCTTATTTAATGTTTTCAAGAGATACCAAACAAATTATACTTAGTACCCTTTAATTCTTCAGCATCGTCTAGAATGCCTGGCCCGCCACAATGACCAATGACCGTAGTATCCAGGGGCTCACAACCAGGGGTCACCATTAGGCCTCTACTGCATCAGATCTCCTTACCTAGTGACGATCGGGTACCCACTTTTTAGGGATGTATGGTACATCGCACTCGAGAGCCAAGTCGGTGGAGAAATGTCAATCGTAGGATTTAAGTTTGGAGTCAACAAACATCACCCCACTCGAAGGATGGACTGGCAGCAACCCAGTCGTCGTCGTCGTCGTAGTGTTGTCCAGATCCCGTCCATTAGGCTCGGCCCGATCGCCTCCATAGTACAATCGGCCAAGACAGTAATCTCCGCATTGATTTGCTCCCCTACTTCGCCGCAGTTGCTCTAGGCAAGGGTCCCAAGCGACCAAAAAAAAACACAAAACGCCGTCCATTGCAAACATTCCATCTCTTCTCAACCACCGCACAATCACGAGGGCTGTTAGACGGTGCCACTGATGCTTAACTCCCGAATCTCCTGCAAGACCTGCTCCACCCTGGCATCCAGCTGTCCCTGGGCATACTGGTCCCTCGTTTCGGCATCAAGATACTGCTGTACCTGGGCCATACGGCTGTAGGCTTCGGCGCAGAATCGAAGTTGTATCTTGACGAGGGCCTCGAAGGAAGGGTCGAGGTAAGGAACACGCAGGTCGATGAGCTGGGGAAGCTCGGTGCATAGCTGCTCGTTGAGTTGCTCGTAGGCGACCTTGGCCATATCCTGTTCTTTCTCGGCACGGGGCAGCTTAGTGACATCCTTGTCAGGCTTCTCCACGAGGCGCTTGACCTTGGCTCGGAGGGCATCGTAATCGAGGAGTTTGTGGGACCGCTTTTTGATGCCTAGACAGGGATCAGCAGGGTTCTGAAACCAATGTTTGGGGGTGATAGCGTGTGACCGTACATTCGTTGACGTCGGGGAAGTAGGCACAGAATCTTGTGATGGGCTCGAGCACCGTCGTCCTAGCAAGCACTAAGTCAGCCTTCCTTTGCCTTTCAGACAAGTCCCTGGTCGGGGTGCCTGGTCGGGGTATATGTCGCACCTGTATGGGCCATCGAGGGCCTTTATCGTTTCCGCATCCAGATCCTCTACAGCCTGTTTATAGCTCCTGCTGACACCATCCTTGGCACCGGCGTCCCCGTAGAACGCGTCGATTGTCTCGGCGATGCGCATTTGTGAAGCCGTCATTGCTGTTGCCCTTGTCAGATAAAATGTCCAGACATGTTATGTTGTCTTGTGGCGTTGGGCTCGCACCTCGTAGGGAATCCAGGTAGCCTTTTGCCTCCTTTTGTAGTCGCAACGACGCCGCCTCCATCGTACGGAACCGGCTGCAGACACGTCAGTATCATGGGTCGTATCCGAGCGGAGTTACTCCCGGTCGGGGGGTGTATCGCACCGTTCCTCGACTTCGTAATCGCGGTCGTTGGTCTTCTCGACATGGCCTGTTGTCGATGGTCAGCCAAGGTCAACAGAGGTAGCAATGCTGAGCATACCGGTCTTCATCATAACCTGCGTCGTAGCGCGGTTGACATTCTTCTTGAATCCTGAGAGCGCAAAGTCCGTTAGCTTTGATACCCATCTTCCGTCCGGGTGACGCTGGGCGCTGCGTGGGATGGCGGCGTACCTGCCCACGACATGTTGGGCGATTTGTCTGGTCGATTTGTCTGGTCACAGCTAGCTGGTCAGGGGGTAATGGTAGAGTCGGTCTGAGGTATCCAAGGAAGCAGTCGTAGGGAAGGGCTCGTCTAGCAATGCGCTGTGGCTGTGGCGGTTGTCGTTGCCACGGTCGTCGTCGAAGATGATTATGATTAACCCACCAGTTCGTTGTTGATCACTCGCAGTTGTTGATGTTGAAGGCGGCAGGCGGTAAGCGGCAGGCCCAACCTTGAAGAACTGTGGCTGTGCTAGGCTGGACTGGCTCGGGCCGCTCTGTTACATACGTCATAGCTCAGGTCCGTGAGGTGAATTTGACAGGCTACATACCTAAGTACTTAGGTAGTGACAGGCCTGACTCCCTGACTGCTTGACAGGCGACAGAGCCACATGGCTGCAGTAAAGAGGTGGCTGATTGCTAAGCCACATTTTGACTTTTGGTCAGCACGGTGCGCTCAACCCGGCGAGATGACTCTAAGTTACATCCCATCACCTCCGTTCCTTTTCTTTTTTTTCTTTTGTAAGGAGACTACCAGAAGTTGAAGCCTGGGACATCCACCAACTGCAGGAATAGGAGCTAGTACTTTTGGCCTCAAAAAGGCACTATCAGCCTCACAGACCTACTTCTACTGATTAGAGAGAGGACCGTGGAAGAGTCACCGGCGAAAATACTTATAAGCATGGCCTTCACCACCTACTCAAGGCCAGCTTTGCGCAGCCTTACAACACATGTCTCTATCAAGTCAGGACCGTGCTCCAAGATGGCTACACAAGCGACAACAACATCTGCAACAGAAGAGTCCTTCAACCCACGTTTCGTCGTGGTTTCACTAGGCAACCCTGCCCCCCATGCCGAGAGCCTCCATTCCGCTGGCCATCTCGCCCTGCAGTCATTACAGCAAGAACTACACCGTCAAGGTCAAAACCAACCATCGTTCTCATCTAACCGGATCGCCAAGAAATCAACCAAGGCTTCACTCGGTGACAAATACACCCTCCTGCAGTGCCCCACACTCATGAACATCTCGGGGCCATGGATCGCCAGGGCGTGGAAGGAAGTTCTGGAAAACCACGGCGACACCCAGGACCAGGACCCAAACAGACCACTAGGCCTGGTCATCGTCAACGACGACCTCGAGGAGGACATGGCGGTCGTCAAAGTGCTGAAGTGGGCCAAGAGCCACCGCGGACATAACGGACTTAAGAGCATCATGGCGAGCATGAAACCCACCGACTACCAGGACTCCAAATGGGCCCGAATTTCCGTCGGCATCGGGCGGCCGGAAGGGAGAGATGCCACCACGGTGTCCGACTACGTGCTCAAACCGTGGAGCAAGCACCAGAAGGAGCTCCTGTTCAATAAGTCGGCTCCCGGGGTCCTGGCTGCGCTGAAGGAGATTGAGGAGTCGTGGAGATCGGCAAGCCAGAAAGGGAGTGGTGGGGATGCGAAGGGGCAGGCGAAGAAGGCGAAGAAGGAGAGGCCGAGCAAGAGCGAGACCGCGACAGGGAGGGCCGTGGACGCATTGGCGGACGCGATAACGATAGGGACGGTAGATCCATGAGGGTCCGAGGGTCTGAGTGTTTGAGTGTCTGGGGATCTTCACGTGGAATGGACAACAGGACAAAAGATTTGCGTGGATATGAGATGCATTGGTTTCGGGTTTTCGCATCTTGGTGGTACCGGTGGTACCGGTAATAGAGCATAGCATTGATACCCCCGCGGCAAGGGCCTGTCTGAATGAGAAAATAGTTGTGGAATCTCAGCACTAGATCAGTCTTGAAACCACCTGCCTTGTGTCTTCACCACTGCACCCGCGCATCTCAAAAGTCCTCCAGCTTGTAAACATAGTAACCTGGTTCCTCATATGGATGGGCCCTGTGGTAGATGTATATCATTAGTCAACGTAAGATGACTCCCCGACAATCCCCTCCAACATCATCACATCACCGCACATCTCAACAGCACAAAATGGCACAGCATACGGGGTAATCAGCACAGCGCACCAACTTACTTCTTCAAAGCCTCAACGGCGGCCCTCGCTGTCTTCTCTCCCACGCAGAGAATCTCGACACTCGCCTCCTGCACTTCCTCAATCCTCCCCACGGTCCCAATGTTCGGCTTGGCACCCTCGTCCGGCCGAAACTGGCCCGTCCCGACGACGGTGAAGGCGACCTCGGAGTACTTGGGATATTTACCTGCCCCGGCCGCGAAGATGGCCTGCTTGCATGCCGCAACGGCGGTCAGCGGCGCGTGGAAGATGAGCTTGTACCGTGTTGCTGCTGTCGCCATGGTGAATAGCCTTTGTAAATTGCATGAGTGATGATGACGACGGTATGCTCGTTACCAAGTCAGGCATGTACACAGTAATGACAATGTAAGTGTTGTACGAAAGCTGCGTGGGGTTATACCCTAACCCTGAGAGTCTGCCGTGGGGGGGGGGGCAGCTATATGAATATGGAACTTCATTAGGACGGTGTTTCCCTTCTTCAAGTAATATTCGCGCCAAGCCTATTAATTCTTTAGTCATTATTGCTCTTGATATTTCATCAAATCCGTCAAGCCTGCACTCGATCCTTCGCATAACCCCACGACTGTCTCCCATCACCTACAATGCTGTTCCCCCTAACAAGTCTGATCCCATTGTGGAAGCCCCACGGCGTGCCCTGCATATCCAGATCTCCAACCATCGATGGTTCGTCTTCTTCTTCCCTTCTCTTCTTCATGATTTTCTTTCTCAGCCAGAATATCAGAAGGCCCACAATTATAAGTGCACACACTAATCCCACGGCTGCACCGGCAACTTGACCCTTGTCTAGGCCTGCTGTTGCTGGAGTGTCCGTGTATTCTGAGCTTGGAGAGGCTTTGTTTGGTGAGCTTGTCGGGTGGCTCAAAGGCGAATCAGAATCAGGGTTGGTTGAGTTCAATGGGTAAGGAGGATCCGTCTGTGGAGGTGATGAAGGTGTCTGGGACTCAGTCGGTAATGTAGCGGGAGAGGTTTCTGTGTTCGACAAGGAGGTAACACTCCAATACAGAGAACTTGGGCTCTCGGAAGTTCCTGAGGAGCCTGTCCGGGTGGGAGATGCCGGTGGAAGCAGCGACGAGCTTGATATGTAGATGGAGCTACTATCTCCCAGCGTCGATGTTGTAGATATTATTACCGATATACTCAACTGGGAAGTCTGGGCCGGAGAAGAGCTTGGGGTTTCTATTGTTGCAGAGCTCATTGTCGTGCTGATAGGAAAGGAAAGACTAGGCAGAGACAATGTAGTGGGTATACTGAACGTCGATAAAAGATTGCTGCTCGACATCACGTTGCTGCCCGAAGAAGTCGATGTTTCAGGGTTGTTCGAAATGCTCATCGTCACAGAAGGAGTGGGAGACAAATGTGTGGAGGGATTATCGCCCGTAGTTAAAGGTAAAGAAGACTGAACTGTAGGAGTCTGAAGTGCGCTTGAGGTGCTCGACATTGTGGGGGCCATACTTTCTGTGTCTGTCGAGGAATTTCCAGGTGTGGATCGAGTTGACACACCCGCCTCAGAGGTGCTCTGGGCTAGTATTGTGGTCGTAATCTTTACTGTGAAAGTGGTCACCGAGGACACACTTGTTGATATGGTGGAGGTCGATACGCCAATGGGACTCAGATTGGAAATCGTGGCAGATGTGACTGTTGACTCAACAGAAGTCGAGGTTATACTTGTGGACAAAGAAATTGTCTCCGTACTAGTCGAGCTTGCCGTTATTATTGTACTGCTCAGTACCACAGGGGTTGGGCTGACGGTGTTCGTAGGTAGTCTTGCTACTGTGGTGGTGCCGAAAGTGAGAATCCAAGACGGGGTAGACAATCTTTTCTGAAGTTCATCGGGCATGGTGGCGTGTCGTCAATATGTTTCAATTTTTGAGGACCAACTTCCGATGTGCATCTTAGAGACAACAGAAGCCCTCCAGTTGAACGAATTGCGATGGTTCTGAGATTGAGATGCGGCTTCTTATAAGTACCCCAAGATAACTACCACCGGCTCAAATTGTCACTCCAGCCATTATAACATTGTCACTGGTTCACAATGAATCGTGTGGGCCAACTTGCGTTCGTCGGGACGGACCGCAAGATTTGTAGCAGCTGCAGATCCCCTTTTGATATAGACACAAGCACGGCGAGCTCTGCGCACAAAGCAGCGATCTGTGAAAGATACTGCAAACCGTTTGCGAGGTTTTGAGGTTACCGGAGTTGTTTCTTGTGAGGAGGGGCTCTGATGAAGAAGTCAAGATGTGCAGAGTGTTGTTGGGAAATCTGACAGCTAGACCGGGTTGATGCTTTGAGAAGCCCATAGCCACGTCTACGTGGCTTTATATTCGTTAGGACTGGTAAGTAAAGTCCCAACTATAGCAGAGAAAGTAGATATACATAGCCTCAGGACTGACTCCTCCATGTAAGTTTGAAGAGTTAAGGGTCAATCTTGGGAACATACTTACCCTAGGGTAATGTTCAAGTCACTGCCCGAACCAAGAGGTGGTGATGCCCAGTGCCGCAGTCCCAGCACTTGAGCCCTAGCACCATGAATAGGAACTATTTGACCGTCGCAAGCTAATGAATTATTTCGGGGATAAATGAGTTGTAAACCTCATTCAGCTCGAAACCTGTATTAAGTGTGTTTTTCGGGGTCATCATTACCAACACAGCCCTTGAGTAATCCTTCCTTGCTCCCACCAAGCTCAGTCGTTGTCCCTTCGTTCCCAGCTCTAATGAGGCGCGTTGAATATTCTAGGTTATGGGTCCCGACCAGTACGCCTTGATTGATTCTACCATTGCAAATCTTCATCAAGCTTAGGCTCAAGTAGCCAATAATTAGCTAGTGAGCAGGATCTCACAGGACCAACCTCAAGACCGTCAAGATCGCAACAGCAGCCCCCATGCGGCAAGCTCCAAGCCTTGCAGCATTACTCTTCTTCGTAGACGTGGGTATAACCATCGTTCCGGTGCCAGTCGACGAGCTAGTGCTAGTAGCAGTCGAAGACTTCACAAGCACATAGATCTCCCCGGTGGAGTCGGACGAGAAGAACAGCCGTCCCTGTCCGTCAATGGCCAGCCCCACAGGACGCAGACATGACGAGGGACAGCTGCTGTCGTCCGTGTTGCGTATGATGTCGACAAGTGCCGTGGTGCTGTCAGACGCCTCTGTGGGCATGCCAGTGGCGGAGTCAAAAGATACCTGGCCGATGAGGTAGCCCACTGGATTCGTCTTGTCGGCTGAGGCGAGGGAAAACCTGTGAGTTCGGGTTCTCTCAGAAAGATGGGAGGGGGGGGGGGGGGTGACGCTTACTACTTCCATGAAATGTGATATAAGCCGCCATCCCATCCGGTGCAAATATGATATCCAACGGCGCTTGATGCGGCGGAAATGTCAGACGTGGCGCAACATAGTCGGTTCGACAAGTCGTATCGTTGAGCGTGCTATTATCCACTACACTGAACTGCTCCCCCACCTTCAAGCCAGCAGGTGCATCAGGGATGCTCGTGTTCCAAACGGCATAGCAGTCGGGATAGCCATAGTTGGAACCCTGCTCTTGGCTGGAGGATATTGCCGTGGTGTCATTCAGGAACCCGTGGAAGTTCATCTTATCGCCTGGGTTTGTCTGGTGAACATCCACGCCATCACGCGTGATATCATCCGCACCGTTGTCCGTGCTAAATATGCCACCCGTGGTAGGATGCTCGGCCAGTCCGACGGCGTTGTAAAGTCCCCAGCCAAGAAGGCGACCGCTAGTGTCGAAGTCGTACGGCCGTGGCGGGGTGTCGGACAGGTCGAAGGCCTTGATCTGGCCCAAACCGCTGGACAGGATGTTCACTTCGGCGCTCTCGCCGCTCCCGCGTGATACTACGAGCATACCAGGCTCCGTTTGTGAAATGAGGAGTGTCCGGGTGACTTGGTCGTTATTGGCCATGCCGGAAACCACAGTCGAGTTGGTGCCGAATATCTTCCCTGATGATGGGTCGTATGACCACGCAAATACCGACTCGGCATTGGAGGCGTATATCGTTTTGCCATCAGTGGATAGGGAGAGTCCATGGTTCAGCTATGAGTCGTCATTATGTGCTTCAGGTTCCGGCTCTGGTATAATATGGCACTTGGGTCTTACACTTGTGGAATTTACGACGAGAACTGGAGTCTCGGGTATCAGACATGATCCACCATTGTCAGTAAAGGTCAGGCGCTTCACGCCAACTCCGCTGTCAAGGACGAGCAGTGCCCCTGATGAGTCGAACGCGAGAGTTCTGGGCTTAGTGAAGCCATTGGCGACAAGTTGGGCTGTCCACCCGCTGCTTACGGTGGGCGGTGTGTAAGCCGGGGCCAGAACGTTTGAACATGCTGTCGCCAGGCACGAGGATGCGCAAAATGTTGCTGTTATTAGGATGAAGTCGAGCTTCATTGTGCTGGTCGGTATACTCAAGAGGCCTTGAGAGTCACGTCTGGATGTAAGACCAGGGCCGTAAGCCGCCTCGGGTGTATTGGTTTTATTACTCGATATAGCAGCTTATAAGAGCTATGCCCTCAGGGAATGTGAGATGAAGCTGGTTATGGTGTGGAATACAGGGCGATATGCATAACTTGGGCTCACCTGACGACCGACAGCTAGAGGATCTTGCAGGGTAGGATGCAGCTAGGGGAAATGAAGCAAGTGGCTGCGTATACGGCCCATAATGTGCTTGTCGTGTTTGATACCAGTCAGGTCGATGCAGCCTTTGGCACCCCCGAGGGGCCCCGGGGTCGGGACTCGGGTGGTGAGACGGGCCATCCGTGTAAGACGACAGCATGGGCTTCTCTGGTTGGGTGTGTTGATATCTTTCGGTCCGGACCAACCTCGAAAGAGTATCAAGCCGTATGCATCTGCATGGGAATAATCGTATGAGTATGCTTCACCATAACAAGCAAATGATAAGGTTATCTAGGTACATAACGCTGGATCCTATTTGAGTCGATGGTGTCCCAGGCCATGTCGAGCCCACTTGGATGCATCGATGCGACAACCACATGGTGCACTGGGCCGAAGCTTATGGATTTAAACCCGGACAATTGGAATATTCCCCTGCAGCACACATACCTTGTCAATACTCGATGAGCTGAGCTTTGATATAGCCTTAGATAGACACCTGCATGCAACTCAAAGTCAGTACTCCAGGGGTACTGTGCAGACGAGGAATGGACCCTGCCTGTCTACCTTGCAAGCTCACGTGTAGCGAACACTGTAGTAGCGGCGAGACTTCTCTTTCGGTGTCGGCACTGGGGCTTCGGACTTCATGATACATCCCACTCAAGAGAGCTTGCATAACACCATCACCAAACAGGAATGAGTGATCAGCCACAGTACTCACATACGAGAACGTGTGTGTGAGTGCGTACAACATATAATGACCTGTCATATCAATAGGTATTGGTTTGTTGTGGTAGAAGGGGATCCTGTGGGAATAAAAGTATCCAATATCTGGCCGTCGCTGTGTGGTCTAGACTGCTAACCTGCATGATACCTGCGGCCGTTGGCATGTGCGGGAACGCCACTGCTTCCAATATTCCCGGCGACCTCGGGTTGTGGTTGTCCTCGTGCCACTTTGACAAAGAGTGTCAGCACCACGTCAATGGTGTGAGCCGGATTCCATCGAACTGTAGCTCAGCCAGTCGAACAAGGGAATCCGAGCCCGGCAGCAGTAGTCTTCGGGCATCAGCCTCCACGGGGTTTCACGAGGGGTGCTACTGGAAATATGAGGGCGCAGGAAACTACTGCAGGCAATAGCGATATTTCCGTATTAGTGTTAAACTTTCCGAAGCTGGTACTACCCTACGTGCATCGAGTAGTACATGATTATCTCTCAAGATTGTTACACGAGTACACACATCTAATCACCTCCAGTGCTTCCAAGTCCCCTCCCTCGATGCCATTCAGTCAAGACACTGGGAATTCATACACTGGGAATTCATTTTCATATTCACCACCCGAGACCTGAAAGCCGTCACGATGAAACACTCACGTCCCAGCTTCTTGATTCTCGCTCCTTGGCTCCACACACTTGTTGTCTCATCCGAGCCCATACTCCCCCGTCAAGGCAATCCTCAGAATGTCTGGGTCACCATCGACGCCAGCGGCAGCGCAAGAACAATCACACCCTCTGTGTCAGCCAGCAAGACGGTATCCGGAGCCCCTGAATATGTCACAGACATTTCAGTGTACACATTGACCACCGCAAGTGGTTTAGTCCAGACGTCGACTGGTATGGCGCCAGTAGCAACGGCGACGGCCAACTCTGGGGCGGGTGCTTTCGTTGCATGTAGTAATTATCAGGGCTGGGATGAGCCGTTTTGTTTGCCCAGACGGGGCAGTGTTCTGAGGCCTGGGGTCTCGTATTACGGTGAGTATACGTCTGTTATTCTCAGTCACTGCGCGAAACAAAATTTATTGACAAACACCAGTGACATGGGATCCCTCTTACTTCGCCTTGGCGTCTACACCAGTCTCCATTCAAGTTCGCTACTCCG
Organism: Cytospora piceicola; assembly: GCA_023375675.1. NCBI lineage: Eukaryota > Fungi > Ascomycota > Sordariomycetes > Diaporthales > Cytosporaceae > Cytospora > Cytospora piceicola. The sequence goes on along the minus strand of JALQBC010000034.1, from coordinate 329,467 downwards.
ATAGCACAATGAATACGACATTATCAAGTGTTTCATCTGACGCCGGCTACTCTGTTTGGGCTGTGGATGAGGATATTCTCACCCGAGATCACCGCGATGGAAGTGACTTGGTGGCGACACTGTATCTCGCTTATGATGTGCTTGAGGTGTTGGACGCCGGCTTGGAATACCATTCTGGACCAGACATCAAAATCAGCGCATCGGCGCCGTTACCGGAAAACAGGCTTGAGGCCCACAGTAAGGTGGTGGCGATTGCGGTTCCAGTGGCTGTAATTGCGGTGTTGTTTGCTGTGGGAACATTCCTCTTCTGGAGTTTTCGTCGACATAGGGGTATATTTGGGATGAACTCAAGGAGAGTTAGAGTCGAATCCAAGAGGATGAGCTCGGTGTCTAATTATGGATGGCCTGAGGACAAGAGCCATCCGGTGGAGCTGACTGATAGGGAGAGCTGGAGTCCTACACAGGGGAAGAATATCTTCAGGGAGGAAATCCGTAGACAGGAGATGATACGTGGGAATTGAGTAGGATAAGAGGTTTCAAGCAGACCTGCTACAGTCGACAAAGATGTACGTACTTAAACTATGTATGTGAATTCGAAGACGTCCAGTGATGAATTTCCATCTTAGTGGCAGATTCCTCTGGCTGACATATTCGTTACCGAAATTCAACACAAACATTGGTACACAAACAGGCTACTGATAATGAGACGGAGAGATAAAACTCTGACTCTCCCTGAATGAAGCCCCAGTCGGTTCGTCAGTGATCCTGATGACTGGGGTTGTTGTCCATATGCACTGACGACTGAGAAGGAAATGGGGTTTAAACCCCAGTTCAAGACCTGGAAATTTTCAGTTGTTTTTCTCTCAATGCAAAATACAAGAATGATCCTCAAGAAAACCATTAAGAAAGGTATGGCCGACATAAATCCGACCTCGAGCGTGTCCAGCGCTGGAAATCAAGCCCCAGCGGCACAGGAACAAGGAAACCTTATTTACAACTCAGACTGCGTTGTCTACATCTTCTTCGGAAGAGACCAAAGAGACCCACAGAGTATTTCGGATATTTGGATCAGAATGACGAGACGAGACCTGGACAGCCCAGAAGCCTTCCGACGGGCTCTGACCCAGTACATCCAGAGTGCTATCGATCTAGGCATGACACATTACTATACTTACTTTGGGGATGTTCTCATGTATGTAAAGCGCACAAGCCCAAATTGCAACGGGTACTTTCCTCTAATGCATACTGCTAAGATTCCCCATCTCCTGGCCGCCCGAGGGCGGACACAGGCGCCGTCTCATCCTGCGCACAGAGCCTATAAACGACGGGCAAATCTACTCACTTCTCCCCGAGGACGTAAACCCCGTTCCCTTTCCCATGAACCCCATCGAACACAACTTGGTGGAAGGAAATCCTTTCGAGGGGCCTTGTCGACAAATCCAGACCCTTGAACTCGATGGAGTCGACACCTCGCAGGAGACTTGGACCGCGACCGTAGAAGCCATCGTGAGGCTGCGAGAGCTGGCAGAGAGTGAGCAGTTACCTCCGGGTTTGAGCACGTTCGCATACGTTTTGGGGGAGGATTCTGATTCGAGTGAGAATGCTGGGAGGGGTGCGTGGACGTCAAGAAGGCTTGGACCGCTGCTTACTAGGGAGTATTTGGATGAGGAGGGTGGGGAGTACGCGAGGATTTCCAGTGGTGCAATGACAAATGGATGGCAGTGAGGAATTGACAATGTGCTTTGTTTCTTTGTCAATATACGAAGTGATATGAAGGCGTCCTGGCGACGTGACCCATGAAAGTCAGTATCCTGGGTCTGAACTGAACCGAGCAACCTTCCTATGGTAGCAACAGGGGGAGAGGGAGTTCCTTGACATCTGTTGTTCAGGAAAATGTTGTTACAGATGTTCAGCAGGCGGATATGCAATGTGGATATCGTCTTTGCCCTTAGCCTAGAGCAACACACGTTTGTTCAGTTGCTAACGTATTTTGTTTCTCTCAACACCTCAGGTGCCATGCATAGAATCGCCTGAGTATCGAGCACAGCAAGGAAGGAGCAGAACCCTTGGGTTTCAAAACTGATAGGTTGTGAATTGGATCTTAATATTTGACTATACCTGGGGTATCTACCCCGGTCGAGTCTGCCACCCGCATCTGCATCGTCTCAGGCCATCCACATATCCTCCATGCACGAAGTCGTCGTGCTTGGGGTACGACCTGGTCGACAGAGGCAAACATTAGCTTCTTTTTGGAGCATCACTGACGGTCAGGGACGGAAGGGCCTCAGACAGCATGAGGTCGCTGCCGCATGTCTGTGTCAACGATGCCACTTCCGTCGACGCCACTGGCCTAGCAGAAGGCTGGCAGGGAAGTCTCTGATAGTTGACAGCCATGTTGATCCTGGAAGTCAGAATTCAACTCCATCGGATACCTCCCTCTCCCACAATACCGGAGTGCTGAACCTTTTCAGCGCTCAGCTCTGACCGGTATGTTGTCCAAGCCCCGCTCTTGAAGTCTTCCTGGCAATGACCAGTTCTCAGAGCGGTTGGGGCCGTAAGACTGATGGGCGGCGAGGAAGCCGATAAAAATACTGGGGTTACTACACGTCCGCAAGCTTGAGGGCTCGCGCCGTTCTACAGCGGCGGGCCGAAAGGATCATCAGCGGCAACCTTGCGCCTCTTGGAATCGTGGTCAGCATCGCTCTTGGGGGCACTGTTGATGGCGCCGCCGAAGACGGAGCCATCATCCATCGGACCCTTTGCTGACTTGGTCTCGGCCTCCCTAAACTCTAGTCTCTTCTTGTGCAGGGCTATCAAGTCAAACCGGTCGGGGTCTCGGCACTTCTTGAGCTTCTTGATCAGGGGTTTCATGATGCTACTTGCTTCGGGCTGGAGTCACATGTCAGTGGTTTGGACATATCGGGACGTGGGTCCAAAGATCCGGAAGAAGAGGGAAGGGTGGCAGCTCACCGTCCCGTAGAAATCGGACAATCTCTCTGGTGGTTCCTGCATAAGCATCTCCTTGCACGCCTGGACTGTAGAAACGGTCTTCTCCTTGATCATCTGGCTCATGGCTTCTGCCTGGCGAGAGGTGTTGTTCCCACCTGCGTCTGCGAAGATCAACTCTATCATGCGCTCGAAAAGGTCGTGGTCTGCTATGGACAGTGCTGCAAGCATGATCTGACTTGGAGTGTAGTGAAAGTAGGCGTCGGTGACCAGGGGGCTAAATTTGAGAATTTCGCGGCCTCGAGTCTGTGCTCTCGTGATTCGGCTGTCCTATATGACCAAGAAGACATCAGTTCTACGCAAACACGGAATGGGTGAGATCATGAGGTAAGAATCCGTACATCAACATCCCCTGCCGACCGCAACTGCATAATCGCACCCTCCAATGCCCTGTATGGATGCCGTACGTCGAAGGCGAAGCGGAGGCCCTGACATAGCAAGAACTCGCCGGCAAGTATCTCCTCACCGGTGGTGTTGGGAAAGTTCTCGGCGAAGGAGTTGACGCGCGGGTACGAGTTCTCTGCCTTTGCGCCAAAGAACAGGCACGTCTTCAGCATCTTGGTAGGCGGATACGTCATGATGCTGTGGGTGAGGAAGAAGCGGCGCAAGAAGATGGCAGCGGTGGCGCGTATCTCGGTGGGCAGGCGGCAGAACTCGGCGGCGCGGAGGGCCTCGACGGTGTAGAAGCGCAGCAGCTGTTCCTCTTCGGTGGGGGTGAGGAAGTCGGGCAGGGCCGGCCTGTCGTTGACGCTGATGGGCACATCGGCGGGGGCAGTAGATGTGCTGACCTGCTCTGGGGCAGGAGTGTTGGAGCCAGACGGGTTGGCAGAGGCATTGGCCGAGACGGTGGGCAAAGGCAGGGCGGAGGAGGAGAGTCGTTCCGATATGTTCTGCTTGGCGAGACTGTTCGTTTTGGAGCGAAGTTCGGCGAGCTGGCCTGACGAGAAGGCCCATAGTCGAAACTGAGTCGACTGTCGGTATCGCTCGTCCTCAGTCGCCATGGTGTAATTGACGTCCGTCTTCGTGTGACTTGAGGCTCGTCGATGGGGAGGAATCGGTCGGTCGATCGCAAACCACCTTTCTCTTGACCTTGAAGGGTCAAACGGAGCAGCGGGTGTTTGGCCGTCCGAGAAAGATACACGGTCAAGTGATGTGCTGCTAGAAATTGTGTCTCGAGTTGGGAAAGGCGTGCAATGGCGGGCGGAACTTCGACGTAGTCCGAGGCTGAAGACAAGCCGGAAGCAGTTGGTTAAGTGACCATGGAGCTACGTTATGGGCGGGGAGCTTTGATCGGAGCTTCCCCCCAAACCCCCGACCGACCCCAACCCCAACCCCAACCCTGTCACGCTATGGCATGCTAGTTTGGCATGTGCAAACACGACAGTCAGCCGGAGCTGTCCAGGGTTAGGGGATTGCCATACCCCCGGTAGCAACTCACAAGAAACAACAGCAGGACGTCACACTGAAAGGAGGCCAAACTCCTCGGGGGGGGGCATCATCATCTCGGGCATTGGACCAATACCATGAATTGATGGATACCGTAGATGATGGCTACCTGATCGCTAGGTGACCAGTCTATCTACCCTCCTAGAACTACTGCGACAACGAACGGAGCTGGCCCTCTCACATGATATCGAGCCCGGCTGAGGGGGGCATCAAGATACAGCGATAACATCAAGTCAAGTCCATGGTTTGCGTACAATGCCATGCTATCCGATTCCCGCCTAGACACGCGTGCCCATAAGGCGGGTACTAACTCTCTTGTAAAGGAAACTCCTGTTCCTATCCAATCCCTAAACCAGTAAGTCCCGGCTTCTAGCCCTCACCAAGTTCCAATACCGCGATGCTGAACCTCCATAATTAACCTTCAACAGGTCGCTTTACTTGCTTCCACATGTGAAACAAGACAAGAACCTGAGCACAGATCCAAAAGCACCCCTGGGGCCTCGAGTCTTGCTTTCCAATGTTTCCTTATCAGCATCGCTTGACCGTCAACTCCCAGCAGGAGGCGGCGCCACCACCCTGGTGCCGCCGAAGTTGATGGTCGGCAGCAATGGTGTCTTGGCTGTCCCCGTCATCGTGTCTCCTTCGATCTTGGCCTTGTAGCTGATCTTGACTTTGACGGGCTTCTTGATGGTCGCCTTCCAGAACACAGAAGACCCGTCTATCGTGCCCTCTGTTATCTCGTTCCTGCCCTCCCCGCCGTCCAGGTCTCCCGACATCTTGTTGCCGTCCGACCTCGCCGTGAGCTTGACCACCTGCTTCCCAACGGGCGTCTGGACCGTCAGGTTCCAGACGCCATCAGGCCTCACCGTCGGCGGGGCAACCTTGGACATATCAGGCGCCTCGTTGTCCTCCGACACCCTCTTCTTGGGCAGCTGGTCCGGGCTCGCCTTCACGGCCTTCCCCAGGCCCTTCTCCTCCAGCCACTCCGTCACGGCAGTGACATAACAGATCGGATCGTGCTCGTGCATAGAGTGCGGCATCTTCGGGAACGACTTGTAGGTGAACGAGTTGCCCGCCCCCTCCACGAGCCTCCTCACATGCCCAATCTGCGCGTCACTCAGCGCGCCCACCAGGTTCCCACTATCCGCATCGACCCTGCGGAAGTGGTGTGTGAACAGCACCGGCACCTTGACGTGCTGCAGCATGCTCTGGTGGTCACACGTCAGCGCCACCCTCCCGCTCCAGAACGCATCCCCCCACTCCGGGTCGTACTCCTTCAGCTCGGGCACGGGGCCCTGGAACGGCGCGCTCTTCGTCTCGGCCATGATGGCCGTCAGCGCCTTGGCGACCCACGACGGCAGCTCGTGCGCCATGGCGCCGTGCATCCCGTCCTCGTTGCCGATGGACCACTGCGGGCCGAGCCACTTGTGCCAGATGCGGAACATGGGGCCCGCGATGGTCTGGCGCACCGACTGGCCGATCGCGGGCGTGAGCTCGGACGCGAACAGGGGCGGGTCCTCGTAGACCGCCGCGAGGACCTGGCCCGGCTTGGCGAAGGCCGACATCCAGGCCGACATGACGCCGCCAGAGGACAGGCCGGAGACGATCACGGGCCGCTTGATCACGATGTCGATGAACCGTACTAGGTCGTTGCCGAAGTTGTCCAGGCTGTAGCGCCCGGGTGTCCATGTCGACCGCCCCTGTCCGCGCATATCGACGGCGAACACCTGGTAGGACTCGGACAACAGCCGCATGGCATTCTCATACCCCCACCAACTCTCGGTCTGTCCGGGGATGAGCAGCAGGGCTGGGTTTGACTCGGAGCCCACGACGGCGTAGTTCATGCGCACCTCGCCCAGGTCGACGGTTTGTTCTGGGAAGGCGTGTGGCTTGAAGATCTTCTCATGATCGGATGCCTCGAGGTATTTGCTCTGGGGGTCGTTGTGGCCGAATTGCTCTCCTAGTGCTTTCAGGCGAGGTACCAGGCCCTCGGGGTTTGGGTTGTTGAGGGCCATACTGATGGCGATGGTGTGAGTGTTGTCGGGTCTGATCAGACCGAAGGGTGGTGATATCTGTTCGCAAACACTCGGGCGAGGGAAGTAGATGTCGATCTTTGATGACTGGCTAATGTTCAACTTTGACAGTGGGTATCAAAAGGGCTTTGTATAGTCTTTGTAGATTCTGGATAAGCAGACAACTCTCTATAACAAAAACGGCGGGGTTTCCCTTCATCCTTATAGGTGCGTTTGTTTCGTCATCCTGGTTTCTATGGCGCACATACAAGATTCCGTCCAAACTCGTCGAGGTGTCAGGGTGTGTGCTGGCGCACGCGCTGCCCAGGCCTCCCTCCTCCGAGGGACCCTTCTATCCGCCCGGCCGGTCCTCTCTTTGGGCAGTGTGGCCCACTGCATACGCATGCCCAACACTGACACCCTGCCAAGCCGTCATGTTTACTGCCCACTGCGGCGCACTGCCCAAAGGCAATACCAGCCTTTGTCCGCTGCGATCACATCTTCCCGGGTTCCCGCTCGTCATATCGGGCCTGCGGGGCGAAGCCATCGGACTCGCGCGTCCTGGCCGAGAGTGTGTGCTGACGGCAGAAAATGTCATCCATGGGGGAGCCAGGGTTCATGCCCATGGTATACGGCCATATGGCCTGGTTCCAGGTTTTTCTTTTAGAATAAACTGGAGGAAAAACTGGAGATATGATGTCTCCAGGAGACCTCCCAGGGGAGAATCGTTGACGCGTGTCTAGCTATTTGTACGTCTGATAGACAGGGCCCTACTCGTCTTCCAAGCTTGAGCAACCAATCTATGGCTGTCCTGAGGTTTGTCCAACTTGGAAGGTTCCACTACCTATGTCACTACTATCTCAGATCTCTACGTAGGGCTGCATCGCCGTGTATCTGTAAGTGGAAGGTCACTTCCTCGAGATGCTCGATGGTGTTGAGGATGAAAGGCACAGAGGGAGAGCAGAGCTGCCTCACCCTGGGCTGATATGTCTGAGGACTCGTCAGGGCCGTGCCATGTCCCACGACGTTGGAAGCGAGGGAGCTGTACGGAAGCGGCAGGCGGTCAGCGACTTACACGAGGAAGACGGGCACAAAGTCGTCCGATGGGTCGGCATGGCGGCGTCTACCAGCCCCGATATGCTGTCATGTCGGAGAGCGGAAACTCTCGCCATGTCACAGATGTGGCACATGGAGAACGACCACGTGGGAAGTGCATATTCTTGCGTCCCTTGCTGTCTAGTGTATATGCTCTGCGGATAATACTCGACTTGACTCGCCCTCCTTTCCTTCAGGGCAATATCGTTGCAGGAAGCTGGACTGCGCCTGAGAGCTTGATGATGCCATCTATCGTCAACATTGGAAAAAAGAGCCTCATCGAGAACGTGTCAGCTCTCCAGCTCCGAAGCCCATGGTGACGAAGCACTTCGTACTTTGCAAAGTAGGGTTCCGGATGCGAGAGCCTGGCTTCCTATCTCCAAGTCTAAATACGGGCGGGGAGTTAGGACTGCAGCCATAGTTGGCACGCCACACTTTGAGAGCAGTGAAATGGCGGGAGGTTATTATGTGCTCTCAAGTGTGTCTAGATTGCTAAGAAGTAGATTGTTGGACAAATCTATGCTGACTTCTACTCTCGAATCTTGGGACTGGAAGCAAAAGTCGAGCGACGTGGTGAAAGAGTACACGACACTTGTGCACCGTACGACGAAACACCATGAGAAGCAAGCGGATAGAGAACGGTTTCATAAAACCTGAATTCGTGAGAACCTGTCTCGAATGACACGCAGCAGCCATCCACCCATGGTTAAGCCGTGAGCATGTACATAAGTAACCCCAATCAACGCCATCCAGCCATTCTATAAGGCGCAACCGCCTCCCCTCCCCCCTAGAAAACACCAAAAACCAATGCTCAGGCCCGGGTTTGTTGTCGCCCAATAAACCCATCCCACTACTCCTACCAAACCACCAGGGGGAAAATTACCCCCCCCCCCCCCACCTCCCAAAAAACCAAAAACAGCCAAACAGGACACAGTTCCATACTTAGTACCCCACCTCGCGGCGAACAGGCACAGGGGGCGCGGGCTTCTTGGCCCTGCTGGGCGGCGGCGGCGGCGGCGCCTTCTTGCCCATGACGCCCGACGCGGCCGTGCTCGTCCTGCTGAGGCTCCCGTAGCTCGTGGCGGGGCTCGGCGCGAAGTCGGGCGAGCCGCCGCTGCTCCCCGTGTCGTCCGCGTCGTTGTCTCCAAACACGTCCACCGCGGCCGCCCTGCCGCCGCCGCCCCCCGTCGGCCGGAGCTGCCCGCGCAGGGACCCGACGTTCAGCGGGGGCGCCGCCGCCGCCAGCGCCTGGCCCGCCTGGCCGCCGCCGAGCGGCGTCGAGGTCCCGCTCGTCGTGCGGTTCAGCGACGCGCCGAGCGTCCGCTCGCTCTGCAGCGGCTGCGTGTTGATCCTGGACACGCCCGGGCGCACCGCGGGCATCTCCGGCCGGTCCGACAGCTGGCTGGCGGTGCTGACGCGGCTCTGCGACCGGATGGGCACGCGCATGTTCTGCGCGGGCAGCATGTCGGCCTCGTCCTCCTCCTCGTAGATGTTGCTGTTGGACCTGCTCAGCGCCAGGCGCGACGACGACAGGTCCGCCGTGTTGGACCTGCTGCGCCCCGAGGGCCGGCGCCCGCCGCCGCTGCCGCCGCCGCCGTAGTCGGCGGGGGAGCTGCTGCCGGCGGCCCAGGAGCGGCGCACGCGGCGCATCTCCTCGGCGCACCTCTCGTGGTAGTCCAGCTCGGCGTCCATGAAGTGCGTGAGGTCGCGGATGCTGTCCGACTCGGCCTCCTTGATGTCCTGCATGCGCCGGTACACGTCCTCGGCCATTTCTTCGTATTTGGCCTTGGCGGTGCGCAGTTCCTCCTCGACGCGGAAGTCGTCGCGCTTGGCCTTTTGCATCTTGGTCGTGGATGTGTCGAGGGCGAGGCGGCGGGACTCGAGCTTCTTGCGGGCGGCCTGATTTGCACAGTCTCTGGTCAGCGATTGTTCCGGGGGCTGCCGATATGTCTGGTTGGTGTTTTGAGGGCTTACCTGGTACTCCTTCATCATGGCAAGAGATCTCTCGAGAGACTCAAGCCATTGGGTAGTAGACTCTTGGGCGTATTGTTCCTGGATGTTGGCCAATCGCTCGTTGCCTCGACCCATTGCTGCTCAGGCTGTTAGATTTCGCCCCTCTCCTCGCTTTCACTTCATTATTATCAGGTGCAACATACCAATCAAGCAGTTGCCAAAGTCGGAATCGTTGTCAAAGTCCTCCCCGTGGGAGATCATGGTCCGTCCTAGCACCGAGGCCGGCACACCCTTCTCCCGGTCGCCAAAGTTGCTCTCGCCGCGGCGTGTAAGCCACTTGACGTATTCGTTCATGGAGGCCTGCATCTTGATCATGCCTGTCGATCCACAACAAACTATTGTTAGCGAGATGGTCGGTGCAGTGCTGCGTGCTCCGGGGCAAGGGTATAGGTATGCTTACCATCGAAGCGAAGGGCCATTTCTGTCTCGAGCGTCTTGAAGTCGTCAGACATGCTCGTCTTGGCCTCGCCACCCATCTTTTCGCCGGCCCATTGAAAGGCGCGATCGAATTTCTTTGTGAAATTCATCTTCTGTTATGTTGTATGTGTATGTACGGTATTATCCGGTCGGTTGTGTATGCTTTTGTCTACCAGTAGTCAAGGGCGAGTTCAGGAGCTTCGAGCTTCGTGTGGACAGGGGCACATGCGTGTGTGTTTGTATGTGTGGATGTGTGTAGACTGTGTGTTGTAGATTGTATGTCCAGGTAGAAGAGAAAGTAAACGAGAGAGGGGGAGAGATAGAGAGAGAGAGGAGAGAGAGAAAGCAGGTAAAGATAGTTCAGACAAGACCAAACAAGTCAAGTTAAGGCAAGACAAGGGCAGAAGACAGGGAATTAAAACCAGAAAAGAAGAAGATCGACTCTCTCTCTCTCCGTTGCAGACCGGCAGCAAGTAGGTATTTACTATGAATGGACAGGACAGTATGGACAGGTTGAATGTTATGTGTCAGTCCAGCTATGTCCGGGATGTCGTCCTCAACTTTAACCTGATCAAGGTCTCGGCACTGCCACGACCAAACGGTTGAATTGGCCGATCTTCTCTTCTCCTCCCTTGCTCCCTGGAGTAATTAGCGTGCCACCGGTTGACCCTGACTACTTTAGCCGTGGGCGGTAGGGTGACAGACCCAGTCAGCCAGTCGATACCACAGTATTGTCACCCCAGTCAGCCCCCGTCACCCCCCCCCCCAAGTGCCCTCCTCCGCTGAGGCGTCGTGCCCCTGGATCCAGTCTAGAACTCCAGTCCAATCTCGTCCATTCGATGCCCCTGCTTGTTGATGATCTGATGTCGCTTCCCTTCCCTTCCCTACACCACCATTTTCTTTCCTTTCCCCAGGTCTCGCCTTCCCAACCGGACAGCCGGACCAGTCAGTCCCCTGACGGCCTGGCCTGTCTTTCTTTATCGCACTGCAGATGCGGGTTGCGATTGATCTGGCGTTACTTTGCTTGGCAGGAGGCTTATCCTCCAATTACTGTCACTGGCGTACTTTTTCCAATTCTCCAGGGAACCTTACAACACACCTGGCAATGTTCTAGTTTCTAGTTTCTACTATGGTAGTGTACGGATCTACGCCTTCCTTGATCTGCTCGATATACCTGATATACCATACTTGTTAGGTAACGAGATCTGCATGTCGCCACGCATCTCCTTCTTCCCGCCTCCCCTTTCCCCGGAAACCTTGGAATTCACTTACTATCTGGGCTGGCAGGACTGGCAGGCAGAGGCTGGGCGGCACTTCTGTAGAGACCCCTGATGATCGGTCTGTCATCAGAGGAACAACAAAAACAAGACGTGGCTCGTGCCATGGGTGGGCACATAATAAATGGAGACGAGTTTATATTGCAGTACCGGATCGTACCAAGTCGTACCAGTACCAGTCACCTGCAGTCGTACCTTTTTCCAAGGCCAAGGTGCCCAGATGGGCTTCCAAGCTATCTTTCACTGGCTTCTAGTGTACACAGTACATAAATAGCCAGTAAGTAGCTACACTAAGTAGCCAACAACCGAGAAGAATGGACCTGTGAGCCTGGTCCGGCCTTGCACCACATGCGCTTCATCCCGTATAGCAAAACAGAACAGAACAAAACACCCCACAATAAACTCGTAGGCCACAAGCCTCAGCACGTCCCATCCATACAAAGGCTTTGCCGTCTGGTCTGGTCTCTTACCTGGCACCTGGGGACGAAACAGAAACAGCCGCCCGGACAAGACAGGCCCGCGAATCGCCCATGCCATTTTTGATACGAGAGAAAAAGGTCAATGATCATTGATCAATGATCACCACTTGCAAAACCTGGAGATCCACGTTTCAGCCCCAAAATAGCAATTCCCAATCATCCGGTTGCCACACTACACTGTATTGTACACTACTGTTTAACACGGTACCCCCGTTTCACAGCTGCACCGTATGTAAACATCTGAACTATCAAGTACCTGCCTAGGTAGTATGATGCGACTTTTTATTGATTGATTTGATGATGTGCAACTCGTCATCACCACCAAAGCGCCTGTTGCCCATCGGAAACATCTGTTTAAAAGGAGAGAGATAAACATACCACTGTATAATGACGAGCTGCAAATCACGAGCTCAAAGATACGGGCCATCTTTCGTAATCGTGCATGACTGGATAGAAAGTTTAGTGAGACGGTTGCTGATCACAGAGTCATGCAAGACCGTGGGATAGAGGACGAATGGCTCTTGACGATCACTACTACTCTCTCTGACCCTATAAGTACAGGATGTGCACATGTGCACGCAGTAACCGAAACAGAAACAATGGCAGCTTGAGCAACCTTCAGACTGAGGGCATTCCAAGGGTCTTGATTCATACTGCCGATATTGCAGTGTGAGAAATGAACATCCGTTCCACTTACTCCCCTGATCAATCTTGACTCCGGCATTCGAAATTCGAAATTCGAGATTCGCGTCACCATAGGACGCGGCATCATTCCTGTACAGCCTCAGGCTTCATACCTCGAACCTCAAACCTCAAACCTCAAACCTCAAATCCAAATCAACTTCAAGCTCAACGCGTTCCTACCTCTCAGCCTCATCCCCACGTATTTTGGAGATAATAGACGTGACAATGTCTCCCTGCCAGGCCTGCATATCATTCATCATCTTCCATCTTACAATGAAGCCTTTTTCCCGCCATGCACATCCTGACGCGTTCCACATGTTGCGTACACCCCTGGATTTGATGGGTCTCAATCAGAGCAACCCTAACCCCAACAACCCCAACCCTGTCTCTACGTCAGCTGACCGCGGTTAATCCTATACACAGCACGTGTACATGGCTAAATACTTCAGTTCCCAAACGACGAGATCTTCTTATTGTTGCGTGCGTTTCGTACCATCGACATATCCAGGATTTCGTTCCACTTCTTCAGTGCTCCGTTGTCCTACACGGTACAGTACAGTACATTGCATACCTACCTATTTATCTACCTACACAATTTATGTCCACAAGCCCGGTTCACCAACTTGACTCGCAACCCGCGGCTGGATAATATCCCGATAATGGAGAAAGTCTGGACCAAATGCCCCGCCCCCTCCTCATATTGCCCCTCCTTACGCGCCCGATCTCAACTTGTTACGACTCTCACAGTCTCAGTCAGTCAGTTAGCCAGTTCATCTGCCGCTCTGAACGTAGGAACATGAGCCGATATAGGCAAAGACGGGGCCAGACTAGTGTACAATCCAATACTATTCAGTACTCATGGAACAATGTCTTCACTCGCGAGCTCCCGGTCCCCACAATGAGTCTCGATTCGATGCCCGAAAGGTCCCGGTCAGAAAGTTTTTGAGCGGGACTGATTCTTTACCTTGTCAATCACCCAACTTCAAGCTCGAGCTGAAGAATTCCACGAACTTACGCTCCCTCAACCATCAACCTCCTCTCCCCATCCCACAGGCCAATTTCCCTCCCAGACCTCCTCACATTAATCCCATCACCATGCCTCTCCCACAAGGTGTCTACAGGGCCGACCAGGTCGGTTCTTTCCTCCGCCCCAGGGCCGTCCTCAACGCGCGCAACGATGCCGCCGCCGGCAAGACCTCCACCACCGAGCTGCGCAAGGTCGAGGATGAGCACGTCGCCCAGGTCGTCAAGGAGCAGATCGAGAACGGCATCTACGCCGTGACCGACGGCGAGTTCCGTCGCGCCTACTTCCACATCGACTTCTGCGTACACCTCGACGGCGTCGAGATGCAGGGCAACATCTCCTCCACCAACGTCACGCCCCACGGCCTCCCCACCCCTCCCAGGCTGGTCGTCACCGGCAAGCTGGGCCACCCCAAGCCCATCCAGGTCGACGACTACAAGTTCCTGGACGGCCAGATCGAGAAGCTGGGCATGAAGGGCAAGGCCACCGCCAAGGTCTGCATCCCCTCCCCGACCATGGTGCACTTCCGCGGCGGCCGCGACACCATCGACCAGACCGCCTACCCGACCATGGAGCCCTTCTTCGACGACCTCGTGCGCGTCTACCAGGAGGAGATCGCCGACCTGTACGCCGCCGGCTGCCGCTTCGTCCAGCTCGACGACACCAACCTCGCCTACCTGTGCGACGAGGGCATGCGCAAGGAGGCCGCGGCCCGCCACGGCGAGGACCCCGCCGACCTGGCCGACAACTACGCCAAGCTCATCAACGCCGCCATCTCCAAGCGGCCCAAGGACATGACCATCGGCATCCACCTGTGCCGCGGCAACTACCGCTCCCAGTGGTTCGCCCAGGGCGGCTACGAGCCCGTCGCCGAGACCCTGTTCAAGAAGCTCGACGTCGACGTCTACTTCCTCGAGTACGACGACGCCCGGTCCGGCGACTTCAAGCCCCTGAGGCACCTGCCCGAGCACAAGGTCGTCGTCCTCGGCGTCATGAGCAGCAAGAAGGCCGAGCTCGACGACAAGGAGTCCATCATCAAGAGGATGCGCGAGGCCGCCACATACTGCCCCAAGGGCCTGGACCAGCTGTGCATCTCGCACCAGTGCGGCTTCAGCTCCACCATGGAGGGCAACGACCTGACCCCCGAGCAGCAGTGGGCCAAGGTGAGGCTCGAGGTCGAGATCGCCAAGGAGCTGTGGGGAGACGACCTGTCCAAATAGATGGGCTGAGGCGCCCGGCCGGGGGCTCTGGGTAGTTATATGTTCTTTTGTTTTAAATTTGTTGCTTCAACAGCGGCTAGTGGTTTTTTTTTGGAAATAAAAATTGGACGGCATTCACCATGGATATCATAAAAGGGCCAAAGATGACAATCTGTGCGAAGTGCATTTTCGCTCGTGCTGGGCATCCTACGAGTGCCCTCTGTGGTGACATGAGTAGTTGGTGATAGACCGAAAGGGAAGAGCCCAGGCCTCTGCAGCAGTATTACCGGAGAAACTTTGATTAGTGACTGGCTTACTTTTAAGCCGGCGAGCCTCCAAAAGGCAGTCCCGGACGGTCTATACCGTCAACTCACTCGCACATCGGGTGAGCTACTATCGGAATGGGCTGTTGATAGTGTGACCTGCGGCCCGTTGTCGACCTATGGCCTGTTCTCGGAGTCCCTCGAGGATCGGTCCGGAGGGTCTCATTCAACCGGTTACAAAGGTAGCACTCGTGAATAATATTAGCCTCTCAAGGGGCTACCTTTCTTGCTACCTTCCCCATCCAGAACTCAGATGCTCGTTTCTATCTGCAAGACCTGTCCGTAAATCCAAATTACTAAGCAATCGATTGATGTATCGTTTGTCATATTCACTTGATGAACAATTCAACCGGGCGATGATTAATACTTAACTCCCCGTTGCGGAGGGCCACAGCAGAAGAAGACCATTGCACTGAAGCACCGAAAGAGGAACGTTGCAAGATGGCCGATAGTGACCTTTGCCTAGTATACGTATTGTGACACGGAGGCCCGATAAGTCGATGTGTTCCCATTATTATAGTCGGGCACCTTCCAGCTGGAGTCGAAATGAGTGATTATCTTTTCCTTTCTCACGTCTAAGCGATACAACAAGCGGTAACTTGGGTCGGTCCTTGAAAGGAGGCCTATCAAGTCTACTCGGTATGGCCTTGGATCTGCCCAAGTAAACTAGCCATTTGGTTGATGATATATACATAACCATCATGTTAAAAACTACATATGTACCTCATCCAAGAAGGTGATCAGTGAATACCATTAGTCGGCCCAAGATGATTGCAGGGCTTATATAGTGACTGTGGCGCAGCAGATCAAATCAAAGACTACTTATTTTATACATTCGACTACATACTTGAGTATGTATTGAGCCATATGTCCAGGCTTGTTCCAACGTGATTGTGAAGTTTACTGCGTTAAAACCTTTGTTCCGAAGCTGGTTGTCAAGTACAGCATTATTATATAAATTTTGACTGTCCCTAAACATCAATGATTACATACCGCTTTGGCATATCGCAGTGAGATCTCGAGCCCCCTGTCGCATTAGCAAGCTTACGGCGGTTCGATTATGGTAAAGGATATTTGATTTAACGCCCGACATCAGACCATCAGAGTTCGTTTTTATGTAAACGACACGTGCTTATTGTGAGGCAGGAACACCACGTGTGTGTTCTTGCAATATGGTCAACGCTCTGATATACGAATGGACGTACGGAGAACCGACTTACTGCAGCTTGTATCGCCGATGCCTCGTGATCTAAGCAGTCCCACACACAGACTACCTACGCGAAATCATGCCAACATGCCCGGCCACAGAAGCACAACGCGAGAGTCGATGGAGACCAGCAAAAAAAAATAAAAGGGAAGGAAAGAGGAAAGAAATAAGACACAAGTTTTTTATGCCACCACCACGAGACTGTGGGTCTCATCGTGCCCCCTATCGCCAGCATGACAGGTGCCTCTTCCAACGTCACCCTGTTCTTACCACACATGAAGCAACATCGCCCGGGCCTATAAGTTGCCTGAGCATCTGCAAGGGCAAGTGCGTGATTATGGACTGACACCGACAGAACAGCACTTGCGTTCGTGATGGAAGACATTCCTGACAGAATCCGGCAACAAAAGGCCCTTCTTTATGCACCGATGGCTTTGGGCGGGCGATCCGGGGAAGAACCAAAAATGAGAAGAAGAAAAAAAAGAAAAGAAAGGGGAAATAAACGATCCGGCCTCCATACTCCCCCCGCAAAGTCCACTCGATCGGTGCCACCCCGGACATCAGGGAGCGGATCCCCTCAGAGTTGGGCCGCCTTCCGGCCGATTTCCTGGTCAGGGCAGGGCCATCATGGCAAAGAGTCGCCGAGAAAGAACCTTCAAGTCACCCGCCCATCGGAGGGGCCAAGGCACGCAACGTCATACTGATCTTTCCCATGACCTGGGGCGGTCTCTGGGCACACCCCGAATGGAGGAAGGCCGGCCGCTGGGACGTCGAGGTGGGACGAACGCTCGCCAGGGCCGTCATATATATCGGTCAGCGTCCGAGAGGTAGGCTTGATGGCTTGGAACTCTCAGGGGACATCATTCCATGTCGGACGCCGCGCTCATTGTTTTAAGCTCCGTGAGTGTACGGTATGTGTACCCTAGGGTAGAACTGCGGAGTCATGTAGTCCGGAATCAGGCCCCAAGAGAGCCAAGCTCGAGAATAAGCTCGAGAGTAATAAGCCCGACGTTTCCCCATCTTCCCCGCCCTTTCCGGGTCGAATCATACACAGCATACATACGTGTCGGCATGGGGGAGACGTTGGGAAGGCCTTATGTGGAGCACAGCAGAAAGCTGAGCGATCGGGCCGAATGCTGCCAGGTGCCCAAGGGGCTGGGGTTGATTCCCATGGGGGTGGATCCAGATGCCCCCTTGAGGCTAAAACTCGAAGCTGGGGGTGGATATCACCGGTATACATATGGGGATATGACGTCGTGAGGCTCATGGTCTTTGGTCTTTTGTCTCGGGAACTTCCAACATGTTATTGAGCCATCTACCTACCCAGGTACCCTAGGGCAGGTACCGGTAGTTAGTAGGAATGCCGAAGATTGGCTGGATCTGGCGGGCTTGGAGATGGACAAGATAGCGCGGGATGAGGCTCAATTGTCATAACCTTACAAGGAGGCCGGAAACAACAACAACAACCGGCACACATGGCGCCCGGGGATGAGTTGGTCTACCCAGGTAGAATGGAACCCAGGTAGATAGATGAACGTACACACAGCCGAGTGAATAAGTTAATACCTCGTACGACGACAAACTGACAAAGCTTCATGTAAGAACCGGCCTGTAGACCCATGTGACCTATTATTCCCTGGGACCAGTCGACAGTCACCCTTTTCCCCACGGGTCTCCTCATCCCCACAAAGTCCAACATCCTGGGCCAGCCCGGATCCAAGGCACAACCTTGACAACCCCGGAAATGACACCTCGATTGCCCAATCGGGTGGCCTGGGCCAAGATGGCATTGACTTCGGGCGCGGCTCCGCCGACAGGCGAGGCACATACGTACAGAGAGCAACCGACCATTGTGAATGACATCGTCTGTGATGCATATTCCGGCAGATACTCGGATGAACCAGATCTACACGCACACCAGTTGACCTGCTATGTGATTATCCACCAGGCAGTTTGCTCGTAGTACGGCCCACGGCTTGCCGTTGTTGTGCCGAGAGGGAGGGATGATCCGGATTCTCATGCTCTACGAGTTCCTGCAAGGTGCCGTTCCCTTGGCGGGAGGCTAGAAATGTCATGCACAATGTGTAGTCACTTGGATATATAAGTGCCAGCGATCGTCCTGTTGTGAGGACCATGAGAATCTTGTTCCCCCATCTTGCTCCTCAAGCAGTGCTGCCTCGACAACCATCCAGCATCATGCAATCCCTCTCAATCTTGCTGCTCGCAGCCGCAGGTCTTGCCTCGGCGGACGATCACTCTCACGACGGAAACTATGGAGCCCCTTATCCCGGAACAACATACCCTGGCTTCGAGTCTACAAACCCTCTGACAGTCAATGGAAGTATCAGTTTCCAAGAGTCACCCCCCAAGTACCCTTCACCATGTAAGTGACCATGAGGTCCCCCTACAACCTCCCTGGGGATTTGCCCCGGTCAACAAGCATCTCAGACTGACCACCTGGAACAGGGGGTGAAGGACACGGCGAGTGGGCCACGGCCTACAGCAGAGCACGCGAGTTCGTCAGCCAGCTCACGCTCGCCGAGAAGGTCAACCTGACGACCGGCACCGGCTGGGAATTCGACCAGTGCGTCGGCCAGACCGGCTCCATCCCCCGCCTCGGCTTCCGGGCCCTGTGCCTCCAGGACAGCCCCGTGGGCGTGCGTGACACAGACTTCAGCAGCGTGTTCCCCGCCGGCATCAACGTCGCTGCCACCTGGGACCGGAGCCTGGCTTACTTCCGCGGCCAGGCCATGGGCGAGGAGCACTACGGCAAGGGGGTCGACATGCAGCTCGGCCCCGTCGCCGGGCCCCTTGGCCGCGCGCCCGAGGCTGGACGTAACTGGGAGGGGTTCGGTCCCGACCCGGTCCTGACGGGTCAGATGTTTGCTGAGAGTATCAAGGTGAGTTTCGAGCTTTTGAAAAGGGTGTTAGGGATAAGTTGCTGACCAGTGTCTACACAAAAAACAGGGTATCCAATCTGCAGGTGTCATGACTTCGGCGAAGCACTACATCGCCTACGAGCAGGAGCACTTCCGCCAGACTGGTGATGCTAAACAGTACGGCTTCAACACCTCTGAGTGCGGCTCTGCAAACCTGGACGATGTCACTATGCACGAGCTGTACCTGTGGCCTTTCGCTGGTAAGCCAGTTCGACCCTGTGATTCACAACCTTAGAAGGAAAACATGCTAACCTTTTTATCAGATGGTGTGAAGGCTGGTGCCACGTCGATCATGTGCTCCTACAACCAGGTCAACAACAGCCAGGCTTGCCAGAACTCCTACACACTTAACTACCTCCTCAAGGGCGAGTTGGGCTTCCAGGGCTTCGTCGTCTCCGACTGGATTGGCACTCACGCCGGAGTGTCCTCCGTCCTGGCCGGTCTCGATATGACCATGCCCGGTGACATCGAGAACGACTCGGGAACCAGCTTCTTCGGTGCCAACCTCACCATCGCCGTGCTCAACGGAACCGTCCCGCAGTGGCGGATCGACGACATGGCAGTTCGCATCATGGCCGGCTTCTTCTACGTTGACCTGCCTCTCGAGCGTGACCCCATCACCTTCTCATCGTGGTCTACTGACACCTACGGTCCCCAGTTCTACTATGTGGGTGAGGGCCCCGTCGTCCAGATCAACCAGCACGTTGATGTGACCGGCAACCACTCGGCCATCATCCGCCAGCTGGGCGCTGCCAGCACCGTCCTTCTGAAGAACACCAACGGCGCTCTGCCCCTGAAGGGGACAGAGAAGCTGACGACTGTATTCGGCGAGGACGCAGGCGCCTCGCCCGTCGGGCCCAACGGCTGTGAGGACCGCGCTTGCGCCAACGGCACTCTGGGCATGGCATGGGGGTCTGGCTCTGCCAACTTCCCCTACCTCGTCACGCCCGACACCGCCATCCAGAACAGTGTCCTGGCCAACGGGGGCGCCTACGAGTCCGTCCTGAACAACTGGGACCTCGAGACCGTCTCGGCCCTCGCCCGTCGCGCCCAAGACAACAGCGGCCCCGCCATCGTCTTCGTGGACAGCGACTCTGGCGAGGGGTACCTCGAGGTCGACAACAACCTGGGCGACCGGAACAACCTGACATTGTGGCGCAACGGCGACGCCCTCATCAACGCTGTCGCGGCCGAGTGCAACAACACCATCGTGGTGGTCCACTCGGTCGGTCCCGTCATCCTGGAGGACTACGCCAACAACGCCAACGTGACGGGTATCCTCTGGGCAGGCGTCCCCGGCCAGGAGAGCGGGAACGCCATCGTGGACATCCTCTACGGCAAGGTGAACCCCGGCGCGAAGCTGCCCTTCACCATGGCTGCCGAGCGCAAGGACTTCGGGACCGACATCCTCTACACGCCCAACGACCCCGTCCCCCAGATGAACTTCCAGGAGGGCGTCTTCATCGACTACCGCGCCGTCGACAAGTTCAACCTGACGCCCACGTACGAGTTCGGCTTCGGCCTCAGCTACACCACCTTCGACTACAGCGACCTCCAGGTCACCAAGCACACCAACGTCACGGCGTACACGCCCTTCCTCGGGTACACCTCCGAGGCCAAGACGTACGGGAACTACAGCACCGACGCGGCGGACTACCTGTTCCCCGAGGCCATCAACAGGACCACCGCCTACATCTACCCCTGGCTCAACACCACCGACTTCACCCAGGCCTCGGGGGACCCCGACTACGCCCTCCCCGGGTTCGTCCCCGAGGGCGCGCAGGACGGGTCGTCCCAGCCCGTGCCCAGGGCCGGCGGCGCCCCCGGCGGCAACCCGCGCCTGTACGACGTGCTCTACACCGTGACCGCCTCCGTGACCAACACCGGCCCCGTCGCCGGCGACGAGGTCGCCCAGCTGTACGTCTCCCGCGGCGGGCCCCACGACCCCGTCCGGGAGCTGCGCGGCTTCGAGAGGCTGAGGAACGTCCAGCCCGGCGAGACGAGGGCCTTCACCGTCGGCGTCACGAGGAGGGACGTCAGCTCCTGGAGCTCCGAGGAGCAGGACTGGTTCGTGAGGGACGCGGCCAAGCCCGTCTTTGTCGGCCGGTCGTCTAGGGATCTGCCCCTGAGCGGCACCCTGGCGTAATGAGGATGAGATTGAGAGAATTCAAAGACGTGGGGGTGATGATTAATGTTTGCTGTATATAGCCACGCGAAACAGAACCACAGATTAGATGATTTTATGAGTAAAAAAATTCACATAAGAGGACTTGCCGCTTTGGACGGATTCAACTTGTGGTATCTGGAGAGCTTCACAGACTCAGAACCTGAACGTCCAACGTAGTATGGGAGAAGAAGAAGAAAGGTCCAGACACCATCACTGTCAAGATAAATCCTGACAAACAAAACAGCCATAGAGAAAGACCCTGAACCTCGAGCAGATTTGGATCGACTATCGCGACTTGTGGGTGGGTTGAGGTCCACACTCCACAGCCAACAACACTCCACGACCCAACGACCCACAGGCCACAACCCACAACTATATGTGCGACCCCATAATCCAACGGCTGAACCGTTGGACGTGACTGATCTCCTTCCTCTTTGAATGATCCCAAGAATGTACTCATATTGTTCGAATCTGTCGTGACTCGTCGTCTTCGCAGGGAGAGGGATTACCGGTATATCTCTCAGAGTATTTCTCGTATCTTGCATCTTTGGGAAGCTTGGCTGTATCCAGGACCAAATAAACAGTCACTTATCTGCGACGAGAAACAATGTTGCATGGGGTGGAGAGCAGCCGATTGGCCAATGTTGGGTGACACTGCCTCGAAAATGTGACCCGGACATGTTTTTCAAACGTGACTAGTCACATTGGATGCCGGTAGATAGTTAACCAAGCTTCCTATTTAAGCATGTCGTTTCAAACCTTCTGGTCTCGGCCGAGGTTGTGACTTATAAGCCCACTTCCATGCAACGGTCCTGCTATTAGGACTCGATTGGGAGCGTTGATGATTGGGTAGAGAACTATTAACGTTTGATATCAACCCTTCTTTCCAAGGACTCCTTCCCCATCACCCTTGACCGCATGTTCTGGGATTAATCACATGTTGTGCGATGTCGCCTTTTCTTCTTCAACGTCACTCTGCATGTCGAACACCAGCACGCGTCGAATAGACGAGCCAAATATGGAATGCTCCGTACACTACGGCGGCTATAGAAAAACTTGGGGGAGGGGGGCAGACGATCCCCCTTATTTCTTTTCGACTTTGTGCCAATAGAACCCCTGTATGTCCATATCCGGCTGAGGACGTTGAGGCACAACCATGCAGGCTGGCCCCCAGGATGCTTCCCACCTGCATCGGACCTTAATCTAAAGAGTTTATGCTTAATTTATGCCTCTGGTTCTTATCGGAATCCTCGTATTTGGTTCCTAGGCCATTTCTGGGAGCACCTAGACCAAGTAGGTATTGTTCCATCATCATCCTCAAAGTGACAGGCTGCTCACCACCACCAGGAGGACTATGTCGCCTATTCGAATTATAGACCCCGCTTATCTTCGTCACCTGACCACCAAACACCCATTGTTCTAGAAGCGACATTGGACAACGCGCTTATCCTCGCCGTCCGCTGATCCTTATTCGGGATCAGTTTCGCGTTACCTCGATCGACCGCCGACGGCGGCCCTTCCTGGTGCCTTCCTGGTGCCTTCCTGCCTGCTGTGCCTGGGGCCGGCTCTGCTGCAACCCTGGCCCACCTGAGCCATGTCGTGCCTGGTAGCACCACCATGAGGTAGTGTAGGTAGGAAATGAGATGCGATATGTTAGCCAGCTTCCGTTGTTGGCTTAACGGCGAGGCTAGCCCGCTCCCCCTCCCCCCCTCTCTCGCCCATTTGCCCGTCACGTTCGAGATCTCGGTTGGGTCAAACTAGGAAAGCCCCAGCACGGCATATCACATAGCTGACCTGGTGTTGGAAAACAAAATAGGAGAGATAAGGGCCCGGGCGGCCGGGCCCCCCATGTGATGTACCGAATAGGTAGGAGTCGGAGGGCAAGAAGAAGGATATAAAGACGCGGTCGACGACCACTTCCTCCTCGCTCTATCACCTCCCCTCTGACTCCACGCCCTCTCACACTTCCTGGCCCCTCACCATCTGTTTCTTGACAACCCCATCGGCTCCCGTTGGTCCCCTCCCCCTCCTGGCAATCCCTTCCCGCCCCAAGTCAACGACAATGGCACCCCTCATCCAGACCGCCGCCCTCGTGGCCGCCCTCGCCGGCTCCACGCTGGGCTCCCCCTTCAGCCCCCACGTCGGCACCGCCGCCGGCAGCAGCAGCGCCGCCGCCGGCCTGCACCCGGGCAAGGTCTCCCTGAAGCAGGTCAGCAACCCCAACTACCGCTTCATCGGGCCCCTGTCCGTCAAGAAGACCTACCTCAAGTTCGGCAAGCCCGTGCCCGACTGGCTCGAGGCCGCCGTCCGCAGCTTCACCTCGTCCGACGACTCCCTGGCCAAGAGGGACAACGGGTCCGAGACGACCACGCCCATCGACGACCTCGACGACGCCTACGTCACCCCCGTGCAGATCGGCACGCCCGGCCAGACCCTCAACCTGGACATCGACACGGGCAGCGCCGACCTGTGGGTCTTCTCGAGCGAGACGCCCTCCTCCGAGGTCGACGGCCAGGCCATCTACACGCCCTCCAAGAGCAGCACCTCCAAGGTGCTCAGCGGCGCCGGCTGGGACATCACTTACGGCGACGGCTCCAGCTCGAGTGGGAACGTCTACACCGACAAGGTGACCATCGGCGGGCTCACCGTCTCGGGCCAGGCCATCGAGCTCGCCGAGGAGGTCTCGTCGTCCTTCACCGAGGAGACGACGACCGACGGCCTGCTCGGCCTCGCCTTCAGCTCCATCAACACCGTCTCGCCCACCTCGCAGAAGACCTTCTTCGACAACGCCAAGGCCCAGCTCGACTCGCCCGTCTTCACCGCCGACCTGGGCTACCACGCGCCGGGCACGTACAACTTCGGCTTCATCGACGAGTCGGCCTACAAGGGCGAGATTGCCTACACCTCCGTGTCCACCGGCCAGGGGTTCTGGGAGTTCAAGTCCACCGGCTACGCCGTGGGGTCGGGCAGCTTCACCTCGACCTCGATCGACGGCATCGCCGACACCGGCACGACTTTGCTGTACCTGCCCGCCTCCGTCGTCAAGGCGTACTGGGCAAAGGTCACCGGTGCCAAGAACTCTAACTCTGCCGGTGGTTACGTTTACCCCTGCAGTGCTACCCTTCCCAACTTCACCTTCGGTGTTGGATCTGCAAGGATCGTCATCCCTGGAGATTACATGGATTTCGGACCCATCTCGACTGGAAGCTCCACTTGCTTCGGTGGGATCCAGAGCAGCAGCGGACTCGGTATCAACATCTTTGGTGATGTCGCCCTCAAGGCCGCATTTGTTGTCTTTGATGGTTCTTCCACCCCGAGGTTGGGCTTCGCTTCGAAATAAGTCAGCGGTGCATTTGCCAGTCAAGTAACATATGGAAACAATGAGGCCAGGGAGGTATCGAGGGAAGACTTTGCGGGAGGAGGTACTTTGGAAACAGGATGGCGTCAAGTGATGAGATGTGTGGCAGATAGTTTGAGATACGAATTGCATTGAGTTTTGTATGTACCCAAGGTGCCGTGTCGAAATTGTGTCGAGAGAATCGCCATGCAAAGCAGATGGACTCCTTTGAGGTTCCTGACGCCCCGCCCCCTCCCCCCCGCAAAAAAGACCAAGTGTTCCCATCAAATAATGGTGAAAGAGCCATCTCAAATTTGGTACCGCCGGCACCGTACGCACAACAAGCAGCGAGCAATGAAAACGCCATATAAACAGTGATGCGAGCTCATGGTTCAAATAGAGCTCGGTCTGGACCAGCGACCAGTCCACATACTTGTCGACCTGCCAGTTCCTCGATCGCGGCTGCGCTGCCGCCATTCCTTCTGAAAGCCGGGATGGGATGTTGGATCGATGCCTAGCCAGAAGCAACGACCCGCCTGACGACATCATACAATTCAGCCGGTTCCTCAAAGACCTTCCATACACTGGTCGGCACGCCCTCGAAAGCGGATTCGAATCGCTCGGGCTTATTCTTCTCCTCAATGCCCAGGGAGGCGATGTCTGTCACCTTCCGGATAAATATAGCCTTGATCCATCCTGGATGTGCCCGATACATATCGCCATAAGCTTCGGGGTCACCCTGAGTAGAATCCCCGATACATATCATTTTCTTGTCTGGCAACCAGGCGTGAACTTTGGTTATTCCTTCGACCTTGTACTCCTGAGTGCCGACCGTCAGGTTAGAGAGCAGTCCGGGAATACTCATCCAGGAAGCGTCCCGGAGAATGAGCTGACCATAAGGGTAATGGACGTCGCGAAAGTCGCGCAGGAAGGGATAAAGGTTATAGGGGGACGCAGAGAGGTAGAAAAAGGGCGAGGCGGAGGTTATTTTGGATTGGATGAACCTGTAAAGCTCGGGCATACCGGCCACAGGCTCGGGCTCGGCGACGAAAGTGCTACGGAGGATACCAATGGGGTCGCTCGTTTGGGTGATCTTGATGGTGTCATCGATATCTGCCAACAGGGTTAGCGGACGTGGCAAGTTACAGAAGAGGTCGCAAGCCCATGCGTACCAGAAATGACGGCCCAGCCCTGTTGGTCCGCAAAGAAAGTCCTACTCTGCAACAACCCAGTTGTTCCCTCAGGCACCACCGCAGTCGTGGGAGTGACCATTCCGTCTGGGGCGGCCGGGATGGCCATGACATCGCAACTTATCCCGTTCCTGCCACCCGGGCTTAACTTGAGCAGGGTCTCGCCGCCGTGTAAGGCCAGGACTTGCTTTCCAGGTTGAATATCCATCAGGAAGGGCCTCAATCTCTCCTCGATGGTCTTCTTGGCGTCGTCGTTATCGGCTAGGCCGATGAGTTCGGCAATCTGGAGTACAGCATCGCTGACGACGCATGATGAGTGCTGGGAAAAGACGGCAGAGATAAATTCGGCGTTCCATACTCGCACATCACTGCCATCGTTGGCCTTGTTGATGGTGACGAAGGCAGTGTTGTCTAGTAGCCATAGCTCGTCGTCCTTGGTGAGTGGCTGTGGCCAAGGGTTTCGGGGGCCGAGGTAGGACAGTATGTTTGCTATGGGATCGGAAACGAGCCTCTTCGGCTGCTGGAAGGACCGAAAACTCCTTTGGTTGGATGTGGTGTTCGCTCCGAGGCTAGACTCTACGTCCTGAAACCTGCTCTGACGGCGTGTTTTCTGCTGCATTTTGGTGGCATTGCTAGAGGAGACGCCATATCGTAAGAAGTTCATGACGGGCCAGCAGGGCAGGGCCCCGCAAGTGCGAGACAGTGGGCTTTAACTTTGCAGTAGATGACAGTGTTTAGGACGGATATAGTCCTCGTGATCAGGGCAGTGGGAAGAGTCAGGAGGAAAAGAGGAAGGAAAGCAGATGGTCAGGTGCGGTAGGGTTACCAACGGTAAAAGGTGAAGGTACATATTTGAGGCTGGAAGTGACCTCGGGAGGCACGATCAAAGGATCAAGGGCTAGGCAGGCAAAGCCGCAGGCACACCTGACAAGAAAACGACCAGGCATTACAGGGAGGCAAGAACGCCGACGTTGCGCAAAGGTGTGTGTGTGTGTGTGTGTGTGATGCGATGCTCATTGCCCAGCACAGAGTACAGGCAGCCTCGGGGTGAACAACGGAGCGTGCCTGCCTGCCTTCCATCTGCGTGACCGACCTGCCAAACTGGGCAACCTTGGCGTCTTCCAAGGTTGCAAGGTTCCGATCCAAGGTTGAAAGGTTGATGAGCCATCGATCAATGCGAGAGTACACAGGCTAGGTACTCAATAACGTACCAAAAGTGTATAGGTACCTAAGTGCCAGCCTTGAAACAGGAATCGCCGTTGCAAGAAGGAGGCGTCGGCCGCCGTTGGTTCAGAGGGTGTCAACCCCAGCGTACCTACCTGGGTACTTAGGTACCTGGTTAGCTTCAGCCGTTGCCCGTTAACCGTTTTTGGGCAGCCTCAATGCGCCTGCCACATCGGATCCATTGATTGGCATACATACGGCCCCACTAGGTACCTAGGTAGGTACCCTGTTGTAGGTACCTGCGTCCAGAGAGCACACACGCAGCTTGGAGGTTCGAAGCACTCGCTGCTAGCTCAGCTCAGCATCAATCCGTTTGCTGCTCGTCAATGATGAACAGAAAGGTTGCGGAGGAGGGTTGACCGGTCCATTTGATTTGGGGGCTGTCACACTCAATTGCACCGTACTTGTGCATGTGGCGTGTGATGTGCATACGCCAGTTCCGTCCCAAAGATGTGGTGACACATATATGCAATACGCCGTCCCGTCAAGTATCTAGGAGGAGGCCAAGCTCAATATCTCACCTCATCCGTGATGGCGCCGTTGACTCCCGAGAGGAAGAGGTCTGGAGGATATGTCATAACCAATGAGGATAATTTCCCCACGTGTGCCGAAGCACTGACCCGCATTTAGCGCACATGCACGGACCAGATAATTCACTTCCCCACCATTCGGTACATAGGTACCTAGGTACCTAGTAAATAAATACGTAGGTACCTGAGAGTGGCACACCCTAACCCTGCAAAGTGACCCACTGGACTTGTGGGCACCCTCCCTTGCCCAAGCTTCCAAGCTCCCAGCCAGACTGACCACCAGTATGACAGGCTGAGGCGGTTGAGGGTGAGTCTTCGTGTTGAACGCGGCTTGAGGATTGCATTCCGAGGAGGAACGAACAATTCAGCCGCCATGCTCCAGAGCAAATTGGCCTCGTATGCAGATTTGTAATTCATACCTAAGTAAACCGTAATCCGTACAGTATTCCCGTACTTCCCTCTGACGTAACAACGAACACCGAACCCCCGCATGATGTATGGTGCTGCTCGCCTCGGATGTCGTGCCATCTTCACTTTCTCTACACCATCTTCTCTCTCACTCAGACTCACCTTACCTCTACGACGCCCAGTCCACAACCAACAGCCATTACAGCCCAGAGCACTCACCATGTCATCAGCAACCCCCGCCGCCAAGCGCCAGAAGTCCGACAAGGACCACCCCTACAACCTCATCTACTGGCCCGGTCTCCCCGGACGAGGCGAGCACATCCGCCTCGCCCTCGAAGAGGCCGGCGCCAACTACACCGACACAGCACACATCAAGGACGGCGTCAACGAGGTCCTGTCCCTCATCGACGCCAAGCACACTGGCGACGACAACCTCAACCCTCCCGTCCTCGCGCCGCCAATCCTCAGGCACGGCGACCTGGTCATCAACCAGACTCCAAACATCCTCCTGTACCTGGGCCCCAAGCTGGGCCTCGCGCCGAAACCGGGCGATGCCGATGAGGATGGCATATACGTCGTCAACGAGCTGGTGCTGACCGCGCTGGACGGACTGAGCAATGAGCCTCATGACTGCCACCACCCTATTGCCACCGGCCTGTACTATGAGGATCAGAAGGAGGAGAGTCTGAGGAAGAGCAAAGACTACGTCGCCAACCGGCTGCCCAAGTTCCTGGGTTACTTTGAGAGGGTCTTGAAGAGCAAGGCCAGCGGAGATGGTCCTTGGCTGTATGGTGGGAAGTTGACCTATGCGGATCTGGTCCTGTTCCAGGTGAGTACAGCTGCAGGGTCTGTGGAGGCTGTGATGTTGAAGTTCGCGAACTGACACGGAGACAGTGCGTTGATGGTGTCAAGTTCATGTTCCCCAAGGCAGTGAAGAAGCTGCAGGATTCGGGTAACTACAACGGCGTCTTCGCCCTGCACGAAGCTGTGAAGGAGCGACCAAAGATCAAGGAGTATCTGGCCAGTGACAGGAGACAGGAGTACAGCCAAGGCATTTACAGGTATTACGAGGAGTTGGATGTCACCGAGTAGGCGGATACGTCCAATCTCATCCACGGCCTTTCCATATGCTATAAGCTAGGTCTACGTCAGATCCTAATGTGATGTCCCCATGTTTGTCATGGCCCCCGATCAGCAATGAATGCGTCGGGCTCACATGCATTGTTCCATCCTCACATGCATTCGTGAGTCGGTGATTGGTTTTGAAGACGAGGCCGAAAGGAAGCGCAAAGCCGTTTTTCACTCCGGACGGCTCCAGTCATAATTGGGACGACTTGCTGTGTATGACGTTAGTAAGGTGCTTAGTGATCGATATATGTCGGTTGCAGGGAGGAAGGAACAGACGAAGAGGTAGTGTGTCAAAATGCGGCCTCATAGCGGAGTTGTCATTCATTGGCAGGCGTGAGAGCCATACTCAGACATGCAAGTCCTGTGTGTAATCACAGGCCGAAGCGAGGAAGGGAGCGTGTAGAAATGAGAGCGAGACGCCCTGACGAACCTTTTAAGGCTGCAGGGACCGGATTTGGGTGCCTCTTTACATTGAGCAACAAGTGACTCCTTCCTGTTGTTAATGCCAAGCTGGCACTGCTTTGTAGGCCTTATAACTGTCAAGCTCTTCGCAAAATCCACTTGTTAAGCGCTTGTCCGTTATCAACGGAAAAGGAAGGAGGACGCTTGTGCTTTGCCAGTGGTATTTCGAGGAGCTCATAGCGCGACACGGTATCTCGAGTACCGAGATCTTTTGCTTCCCAGCCCTTGACCAATGGATGATGTGAGCTTTGCAAGGTGCGGCGTTTGGAATCAGGTTGGTCGTGATGATGGTCGAGGCGACTCAGTCTTGTCGCAATTGCTCCTGCTCCTCTGAACGCAGTAGCCAGAACTCCCTCAACAGTCGGTAGAGAACATAGAAGCAGGCGATTACGGCCGAAGGTACATCGGCCATGACTCTTCTGAGACCGAACAGTCTATTTAGGAAACGTATTAGGTCGAGAGCGGTCGTGAGAATCCGAGTGGCAGGCATCGTCGGTTGCGTAGTTTGGGTGGCGGAGGTCCGGTGCTGAAGGAATGGAATGGAATGAGATAGTTTTTTTTTCGAAATTCGGGCGGGAAGGCCTTTATGGATGGAAGTAGAGTAGAGAATTGTGTAACAAAATACTGTTGAGATTCAAAGTTGTTGACAGCTAAATATCTGCCCAGGGGCACTGGGAGACAGCCGTGGGGACAAATGGGTTGGCTGTTGCTCGAAACCTAAACGGTGAGATAAAGTGCCATTAGAGCCTCAGCCATCAGACCAACGCTGACTGGCCTTGCAATTTGAATAGCGATCAGGTATGTGTGGAATGGGGGATCTGTGACGATGCTGAAATTTGGTGAGGCGGCCAACAGCTTGAAGGCATTTGCAGTCCAGGTCTGAGCCTAGAAGTATATAAGTGATGACGAGCTTCCTTTTCCTTCACATAAAGATGACCTGCACAAACAAGATGACCCAATTAGGAGCTGCCTCATTTCAAGGCTGCCCACAGGTTCTACACAACAAGAGGTACCTAGGTATATTATAGCCTTAGGGTAGCGGATTGCCAGCTAGGTGCAATTTAGGTATGAAACCAAAGGCTTTAAGTCTACCTAGTTACCCCTAAGGCCTGATTGAGTGCTAAAGCCTTATTTTGAAGAAGTAAGATGTCCCACATATGCAGGTAACATCGCTCAACTTGAGTGTTTGTTTACCACACAAAACTTCCCATCCCACCCTCGACGTCTTCATAGCGTGCCTACCACTCAAACCAAACCTCCAATCCTCCCAATCTTCATTAAGTTCTGAACTATTCATTACACTGTTTGTTTCAATAAGATCATCTTTGAATCTTGCATTTACTTATCCATTATTATGAAGCACACTACCGGTCTTGCTGTGGTTTTTGCCATCTTTGTCACCCTTGTAGGCGGCATGGCTCCTGGCATCAAGGCCAGCTCCGGCTGGCACTCGCTCTGGGACAAGACCACGAATGCGACTACCACAGCCTCTGTCGGTTTTGTTAATTTGACCTCTACGACTACCACGACCTCTAAGGCCACCATCCAGACTGCTTCCGCCAACTTGTCCATCGAGACCCCCTACATCGGACTGTATGATCTCAAGGCTGCTGTTGATGACAAGACTATGCTCGCCCAGTAAGTGCACATTTTCACATGTGCCATTTGTCAACATCCTTGCCCAATTTCCATGATGGGACTTACCATTCTCTGACCTCACCCACCCAGCTACTCATTCGAGTTCGCTATTGAGCCCCATCTGAACGCCATGAAGTGCAATGCTTCCGCCCCCGCTGCTGATGGGAACCTAGTCGAAATCAAGGTCGCCAAGTGCTGGCAACCCGAAGACTGGTACGTATACAGCAGCTCAAAGAATACCCATGATTACGGATAGGTGCTGACTCCAAAAACCATGGACAGGCGCCCCTTCAACAGCTACCCCATGCCAGCTCGGTTCTCCTTCGCCTGGCAGAACTTGAACAACGGCACCGTCATCGTCCTGCGGTCCACCAACCCCGGAAGTGCCAACGCCTGTCCCGAGTTCCCCCACGATGCCTGCTGGGCTCAGGCTCTCTATTGGGTTCCCAAGAAATACCTTGTGAAGAAGAACGGTACCGAGAAGTATGTTGGTCCGGGTGTCATTGTCCTCAACGGCACCTACTGCAAGAGCGGCATGGAGGAGTGTACCTGGTCTGAGTACCTTTATTAGGTTCTCGAAGAGGGCATCGTGGCTATGGGGCAACTCGTCTCTTGCACATGTGTTTAGATTGGAGGTAGGAGACATCTGGATCAGAACCTGGAGTCCAGTGTCATATTCTTGCACTTGGTCGAGTGTAAGTGGTTAAAAGTACCGAGTCTTCATAGAAAGGCTCCAACCGTGGATCTGAATTGAAGCAACATTGAATCAATTGATTGAAATGGGTAGATAGCCCTGTAAACGTTGATAATTTTGCCCCCAGGCTGATTACAGGTGAAGTCCGGATTTTGGAAGTGATCATGACTGTGAGATGTGTAACCCAGTATGTAGATATTCAGACAAGGTTGATTAGAACAAGGAATTAGATCCGCAATCATATATGCAACCTGACCTAGTCCGAGATATAAGTGATGTTCTACTAAGCCATTGCGCTGTTCAACTGTTGCCCCCAACCTTTCTAGTGAAGTTAAGGGTAGGGCATGAAGTGTCAAACTACCACAGTATGTTGGCCAGCCTTAGATTAGCAGACTGAATATCCAAGAGCATAAGTAGCCACCAAAGGGTAACGATATCTATTGAGTAGATTTATTATGTGCATTACCTGAATACGACTGCCGTCTGAGTCAATGTTGTCTCACTACCTTTGTCAACTACCCAGGCAGGCAGGTATATAGTAGACAACTGGGTGGAGTTGACGGGCAGACATGTGACTCAGTGAGAGGGGGTGAGGCAGTTGAGGGTGGGGGATGGAGAGGCAGGCCGGGGTTAGTGTGGTCGGCAAAGATTAATACTGGGGCACGTGGAGCTGTTTGTGACTGCTTAATTGCTACTAACAGAAACATACCTTTTTGTGCAGGTTCCCTGTTAGAGACCGCACAGAGCTTCTGTACACCCTTGTGCGTGATAACTGGTGATTTATGATGCCCTTTGAGACGTCTGGTTTGAGACGGATATCTGCATCAAAGAAACCCACCTGTGTTTTTGTTCCAGGGTTTCAGTGGTTGGCGCTGGATGGTCCTCAACAGCTGGAGCACTAGGCAGTCAGTCAACTGCTGCTGTATCTGAAGCTGCTCAAGGGTAGCTGCCAGGAGTGGACGGAAACCACAGACGGAAAAGAGGCAACTTCACTCTCAAAAGGGAATGTCTAACTGGATTGAACCTTTGCCCCGCTATCAACGGCCAAGACTCCAAAAACCCTTTCCTAACCCTCACACTCCTTCCTGTTCATACCCATCACCTCCGCCTTTCCTAACATCGCCTCAAGGCCTGCCAACATCGCCAGGGACCAAGGAGAGCGGCGGAGAACAATCACATGCCCAGGTGTTCAACCCGTCGTGCACCAGCAAGCTCCACAGCCCATCCTTATCGGATCTGTCAAGCGCCAATTCCACCTCTTCTGCTGCCACCATACATCTTGGCGCGTCTATCTCCAAGTTGTCGCCTCTCACGCGTTTGTGGGATAGTCTGCCTGTACGGTGATCTATCTCCCTGCAGAGTAATCTTCTGCAGAACACCTCCTGCTAGGCACTGGACTCAATATGCTCAGCGACAAGGACATTGACGTCGCTGCTCAGCAGCTGGCCAACTACAGAAAGAATGATGCCCTTCCTGACATCCTTACCAACTTTGAGAACCTCATTGAGGACTACAAACGCCTGAGGTGTGACTATGAGGAGGCGAGAGAGGCGAGGGAACGCTGGAAGCAGGAGGCGAGAGAGGCTAGGGAATCCTGCAAGCGCCAGGCCCGTGACCAAGAACGTTACCAGGAACGCAATCCTTATGTCTTGGTCCTGGTCGACGGTGATGGTTACGTTTTCAACGACCACTGTAAGTGTCTTTCCTCCTATCTGTCACACACATGGGCTCCATATGTCCCACATCTCCCATATCTTGTTGGACGCGTCCCGTCAACACTCTCTTCCGAAATATCGTTGGCATCTTCCACCCCTGAGCCATCTACCCTGACATTGTGACGCTCTCTCGCCCTCCCTTCCAAAATGCCACTGGAATCCTCACCGCCACAGAATCCCTCCCCAACTATCTGGAACCCAGACACAAGAAAAGGCCCTAGAAATAATTTTTGCAACAAGGCTTGCTAACCTCTGATGCTCAAGTGATCGTTGACGGTGCCAACGGTGGTACTCGAGCCGCCCAGCTGCTAAACGACAGCATCAAACACAGTCTGCGGAAGAAAGGCCTCGATCACTGTCAGACGGTGATTCGTGTTTACGCCAACGTTGCCGGATTGTCAAAAGCACTATCCAAAGTTGGCTTGGTAGGGGCCGAATCACGGTCGCTGGCACCCTTCACCGCAAACTTTAATAGGACATACAGCCTCACCGACTATGTGGATGCCGGCGAGGCTAAGGAGAACGCCGACTTCAAGCTTCGAGGGCTACTAAACTTTCACGCCGAAAACATGCAGTGCAAACACATCTATTTCGCCGCCTGCCACGATTCGGGTTATGTTTCTGAGCTCATGAAGTACCGAGGTCATCAGGACAGGTTCACCCTGCTCAGGACCTCTGGACTGCTGTTCCATGACGAGTTCACGAAGCTCGGACTTGGAATTGAAGAGCTGCCTGGTGTGTTCCGTACCACAGGCTCCGCCCTGGATGCCATGTACCCTAAGCCAGTCCAGTCGGTCAAGTCCACAGCACCCACAACACCGGCATCTCCACATGCAGCAAGACACCAAGTGCCAGAAACTAGAGAGATCTGTTTATATTACCAGAGCGGAAGATGCAAATATGGTGATAGCTGCAGAGGCCTCCACATCAACCCATCAGAATCGAGCCTTCCGCTACGCAGCTCTAAGCTTACTCGGACATGGAGAGCTGGAAGTGATTCCAACGTTGTATTGGACCACTCCACTCCAAATAAAGTCCATGGAGCTCCCAACAGAAGCTACCTACAACATCTCGAGATTCTCTCCCAACTACCAAAGGCAGACGAAATACCAGAGGGCCACGTCGCCATCAACTCCAACCAGAGGCGTCTCGACGCCTACTTGCCACCCCCAACCAGCGCGTTCGAGACCCGCCTCAGGTCGCGATCCGCAGTTCAGAAACTCTGCAACTCCAAGCAGCTTTCCGGCTCGTGCCTGAACCCGACCTGCGAGTATGACCACGGCCACCTCGATGAGGATCTCAAGCCCACCCTGCTTTGGCTCTCCCGGTCATTAACGTGCCCCAGACGTGAGCGGTGCAGGGACGCAGCCTGCTTCCTTGGCCACATCTGCCAGAAAGCAGACTGCAAGTACCGTGGAGGCAAGGCTTTCTGCAAGCTACATTACACCATGCACTTCGAAGACCTGGCTGTTGACCGGTACGTACCTGCCGTCTCCAGCCGGCAGTCAATCGGTGCGCTGGACCGGTCTCCGTCTTCGACTATGAGCGACGAGGAGGACGAGTGTACTGCCAGTCCATCTGGCGGAACACCGGTCAATGACTTGTAAGTCATTGACACATACACAAAGAAAGGAAGGCGACAATACCTGTCGCCTGGAATACGCAGAAACGGCCTGGGGGAGGAGATAACGTACAGCCAGTTATCCCTTTCAACATCCATGCCCATACTAGCATGTGGTCACCCGCAAAAAAGTGCCTTTCGTGCATCCCAAACAAGCACTGAAGAGGGAAGTGATCCCTTTTAGCCTCATAAAACGGCTGGGATTATTGCAATAGACCTTTGAATACTGTAAGGAAGGGGGGGGGGGGTTCTTGAAATTTTACATTTGCAGCTCAAGCGCGCCCTTGTGGATGGACAGTAATCCAGGTGTAACCTTAGATGCAAAGACAGTTTTAGGTACTGGGATAACTGCATTCTAAGGGATACCTGGTATGTCTTTAAGACTCGGGAAAGATTGTTGCGCTGGCCAGTGATCCATTCAAGATATGAGATCGAGGGATGCCAACTGGGTCATGTGGCTGTACAAACATCAGGGGGGGTCCAGATCATGGGAGCCTATCTCCCGCAGAGATTGATTGCTCGGGACGTCACCAATATGGATAGCTAGAGCTAAGCTAGCTTGTGAGAAAAATGACCTCTTGATCCGAGATTGTTGCCTTTTTGGTCTTCTCTCCTTAACATGGAACCATATCGAGTACATCCCTTCCGATTACATATCTTGTGTCACTGATCTAAGCTAGCCACCTCAGCGTCAATCGTTATGTCACAATGTGACTGAGGCTATCTACACTTGGATGGGAGGAGCTGCCGGAGGTGAGGCTCGAAGCCAAAGCCTATACATGACTTGGACACAATCTAGCACTGCTTTGTAAGATATCAACAAGATCTCATTATTAAATTATGGGTTTGCTGAACGTGTAGACACGACCATCCATTTCGTGCACGGCTCCATCCTCTCCCTGTGTGGTATATACCACTTCACGCCCCCCGATCTCGCCTATCACTTCACTTCCTCCAATCTCACGGGGTCCATCGTTCAGCGGCATCTCATGAGCCTCGGGTTTGTTTTCGCCACAAATCTCATGTAGCCCATCGCCATCTGTCTGCGGGGCATGTGCGTGTCCTAATATGACAGCGCCATCATCAGCGTGAGGACCTCGTAGCACTTCCTGCGACCGGGTCCTTTTCCTCCTGCGGACCAGAAAGAAGGTACCAAGCCCTGTTGTAGCCAGGAGAGCAACACCGCCAACGACGCCACCTGCCACGGCCCCCACTGGCACTCTAACAGACGACGCAGAGGTGTCCGGAAGGGATGATCCTGTCCTAGTAGGTGTCGCAGTCGCCGCCACACTCGGCTCTACCACCCCGTCGAGGTCCCCACAGGTCTCTGCCGTCTCTTCGTTGATGACCGGCACTAGGTTGCTCGATGTGGTGGGGTTCGCCTCCCACATCGTGAAGCTGTTGGAATCGTGGTTGACCATGAGATAAGCCGCCGTCAGGAAGTACCTCCCCAGGGTTGCCGGCTGGTCGACGATGGAGTTCCAGAGGAAGTCCAACATCGTGTCGTTCGTATATCGCCTGCCGTCCCAGTCGAAGTGGACAAAGGGGACAAGAAATTGGTCGTTTGGTATGCGAACAGACAGTCCGCTGGTGAGGGAGATGGTCATATCGCCAAGGAAACTGAAAAAGACGCAGGACGTCAGTCAGTGGAAAGAGGCCGAGGGCTAGGCTGTTTTGTTGGGAAGATTGGAGTACTCACGCCCCTTCTGCTAAATATTGGGCAGCAGACCAGTGGAAGTTGGTCGATTGTCCGATCGATTTCATTCCCGTGGCACTGTCGAATTTCTCCCGGATACTGCCCGGTGCCTCGATCAAAAGTTGCCTGTGGGGCACGATACAGACCGGCAGGTTGTAGTGGTCCGGTAAGATGCTGACATCTCCGCCGTTGAGGTCATTCAGCTGGATGTCACTGATGGTCACTGACATCCCGGTCCAGCAGCCGGTTTCCTTGCTGTAGTCGAGGGCTTGCGTGTAGTTCTTGCCCAAGACCAGTTCCGAGTCGTACCCCCCAAGCACCACAGACCCGTCGAGCCAGTCGTCGACCCACATGCGCCCCCAGAAGATGGACCAGACCCGAGAGGCGATGGTCCCCGCTTGCACGAGGCTGTTGAGGAATGTGGAGTTGCTGCCCATGCCGAGTGGGTGAAGGGTGGTGTATCCAGCGTCCCATCCCAGCCTGGGGATTCCGATTGGGAATCAAGCTGGCTGAACCCACGGCCATGGTGTCGGCGCCGTCAAGCGAGCTGGACAAGAGCTTGGGGATACCAAGCTCAGAACCATGGGCATCCGTCTCCTGGGAAGCGCCCCCAGCAGCGAGCATGTCGGTTGACATATCCCAGGAAGATGAAGCATTCTCGTAAAAGTAGTTGCCCCTCCGCACTACGCAGAAAAGATCGCTCAAGAGGATGGTTTCGTCACAGTATGGCTGATAGTCGTAAAGCCAGGTATTGTTCAGTTCTCTGTTCAATTGGTGCACTGTCAGTTTCATGGCCTGGAAAAGGCACATACCTCTGGACTGGATGACTTACGCCCATGGTAACATGAGGATATCCTGAAGCGGAGAGCCGACCTGGGTCCGCAGGCCGATCATATTAGAGCCGTTGATATCGGGCCGGACTTGGGTATCCTGGATGGGAATGGAGATAGGTACAGGATCGCATCGTGAGCCGTATGAAGGAGAGATCAGCACAGAAATAAGAACGAGCAGGTGAAGCATCTTTGAGTCTCGGACGGGCTCACGGGTCCAAACTGTCACGGCAGAGCTGGAGGGTTGAAGGACGGAAACAGAGCAGGGGGAAAGGACAGGAACAGGCGCGGCTTCACCAGATGACACGAGGATAAACGATGGGAGCACCTCAAGTACTTACGATGAGGCCTCACCTACCTTGTGTTCTGCAATCTATTGCCTGACACTCTTCATGGTCTCGGTCCGGGTAAGCATGATGCCATAGTGGTAGCGAACGGCGCCCAGTCGACTTGGTTGAGACGAGGCCCCCAAAGTGAAGGCCCCGAGAAGCATAATTGCGTGGGTTACATTGATTTAATTCATCAATGTATTCCATTGATATAATTCGTTGCCATAATTGATTCAGCTTACAGTTCCAAACCACCACAGCCGAGTCAGCGCCGCAGGCACAGGCAGAGAAACAGGAGGCCAACCCCCCTTTCCGTGCGAGCGCATCGAAGCGAAGGTTGGAGGGCTCATAACCGCAGAGGGTGACACAGAGAGGACACAAAAGGGTAGTTTTGGTGTCGTGTTTTGGGGCCGTCGTCTCAGATGTCTCGCCAAGGCTAATGTGAAGGTAAGAAAATAAATGAAGAGTAACAATAACAAGGCTGGCGCGTGGAGGACATGTGTGAGTGGACAAGTTAGTAGGATTTAGTGGCCCAGCTAAGAGCAGATGGGGGCCAGGGGGCTCTTGGCTTCTGTACCTACTAGGAAATAAGCTCTGCAGTTGGGTGTTGGATCCCGCAGGCTCCCCCGCCCCCTGTTTACCCGCTACGTAGTACGTAGTACGTACCGAAGTAATTGTGGTATCGCTTACGGGCTTATGTCGATGGACACCTATTTTACTTCCTTCCATGTTGGATCGTATACTTAAATCCAGTACCATCACACACTTTGCCATCTCGAGGAGGGGTGATTGAGCGAGTCTTGCAGTGGAAACCAAGCTCGAACAATCACCATGCTCCACCTGCTCTAGAGCCAGCCTAGGTTATTGTTAACTTTATGTTTCCCCAGCCACAGCTGCAGCTATTGCCCATTTACCGAGACAATGGCCACGCATCGGCTCTCAACCCGCTATCTAGCTCGCTATCCTGTCCCCATCGCCCTATTCTTGGTGACACTGCTCTTCCTTAGAAGCCTCACCTCTGTCGGCTCCAGTTCACCGTTGAGATACACCCCAACGCGACATAAACAACTCGTCTATCAACCGTCTACCTACAACTGGACATCGGCCCGCGAGTTCTTCCCGTCAGAGTCTCCTCTCACTACACTGCCTAGGGGCAAACCCAAGACTCTCCCTCGTGTTCAACACAAGTTCAGCTCCAACAAAAATGACAAGATCGCCGAGAACCGCAGAAAGGCCGTCAAGGATGTCTTTGTCCGTTCCTGGAGCGCATACAAGAAGGAGGCGTGGCTGTGGGACGAGCTCGTCCCCATCGCGGGAGGAGGGCGGAATACATTTGGCGGCTGGGCAGCTACAATGGTCGACTGTATGGACACCCTGTGGATGATGGAGCTCTATGACGACTTCTACGAGGCCGCACAGGCCGCTGTCCAGCTCGACTGGGCCAACACAACCGAGACCAGTGCCAACCTTTTCGAGACCACGATCCGACACCTGGGCGGCCTCCTGAGCGCCTACGACCTGAGCGGCGAGACGGCACTACTACAAAAGGCGGAAGAGCTCGGCGACATGCTGTACATGGCCTTTGACACCCCGAACCGCCTCCCGGGGTTCTGGATCGACTTCGAGAACGCACGCACCGGCCGGCAGGTAGCCGGCACCCACGACCCGAGCGCGTCACCCGCGTCGCTGGGTCTCGAGTTCACGAGGCTGGCGCAGTTGACCGGGAACGACAAGTACTACGACGCCATCGACCGCGTGCGCGCCTTCCTGGCACGCACGCAGGACGAGTCACTGCTCCCGGGCATGTGGCCGACGGCGATCAACTTCCAGCACGAGGAGGTGCGGTCCGACAACGGGTTCACGCTTGGCGCGCTGGCCGACTCCCTGTACGAGTACCTTCCCAAGATGTTCATCCTCACGGGAGGCCTGGAACCTTCCTACGAGGAGATGTACCGGAAGGCCATGGACGTCGTCGTCAAGCACATCCTGTTCCGGCCCATGCTGCCGGACAAAGAGGACATACTCTTCGCTGGCACGACCTTCGTGCAGGCCGACCGCATCGATCTCGTACCGGAGAGCCAGCACCTTTCCTGCTTTGTTGGAGGCATGTTCCTGCTCGGAGGCAAGACATTTCGCATCGAGCCGCATATCCGTATCGGCGAGCGTCTGACGCGCGGCTGTTCATGGGGCTACAACTCCTTCCCCACCGGTCTGCTGCCTGAGATCTTTGGCCTGGTGCCCTGTCCCACGCTGTCGGCCTGTGACTGGGATGGCGAGAAGTGGGCCAGGGAAAGCGACCAGCGGCTCAGGCAGGGCTTCGAGCATGCGCGTGACCCGCGCTACATCCTGCGACCCGAGGCCATCGAGAGTATCTTCATACTCTATCGGGTCACTGGACAGGAAGAACTGCGGGACATGGCTTGGATCATGTTCCAGAGCATAGTGGAGGCCACCAAGACGGCCAACGCGAATTCTGCCATTGAGGATGTCACCGTGGCGGGGCCGACTGTGAAGCTGGACTCTATGGAGGTATGTTTTGTCTCGCTGGACGCGACATGCAAGAAGTTTCTTGATCCGAACGATCGTCTAACGTGCTGTGTAGAGCTTCTGGTTGGCCGAGACCCTGAAATACTTCTACCTGATATTTTCTCCGCCAGATCTCATCAGTCTGGATGAATACGTCCTCAACACTGAAGCCCATCCGTTCAAACGACCTAGATGAAGTCTCCAAAAAACTAGTCGTAATCAAATGAAAGAGGGAGCCACGCGGTATTGTATTATCCTAGCCATACCTAAGGGGTTGCCGCGATTTTGGGATAGGCAAGCCATTGGAGCCTGTCCACACTGCGACAAATGCTGGCACGCAGGTAAACTTGCCGCCTCCGCGTTCACCTTATAGAGAGAACTCACTGGCCGGCCCAACTTGTGTTTCCCACTCAAGCATCATCTGGGATGAAGGTCGACACGGCTTGCCATTGAGCGTCTAGCTCGGCATCAATCTTAACGGTATGCGCATTGGTTTTCGGCAGATGCTGTCTCACCAGGCCCATCCTTATGGTGCTTCAGGACAAACAGCATCAATGCCATATCGACGTAAGTGCTTACCATCGGTGGGGTCGACGTGACCCATGGACTTCGTGGCCCGGCTCCCATGGCCTGAGGCTTAGCATCGGTCGTCTGAACACCAGGAATGTCCCGGCAGTCCATCATCGATACCATCGTCCCCAATTGGACTCTTCTTAGTGCATAGGCCAGGTGACAACTTCGCGCGGGGAACCCCTCAGGGTTTCATACCCAGTTCCCTGCTGTGGAATATAATCGAGATCAAGCCGCTTCAAGCATCCGAGCGGCACTGCTAGGGAAGTCTTCTTCCGGTGCCTGTTGTCTATTATTGTCCTTGCGCTTTGGTGTCACTTATTCAGGTTCCCCGTGTACTCCTCCTTTCCGGGCATATCCGGATTTATATATCTACAGTACGGAACAGTCCCCTCGCCGTGTTTGGTCTCCCCTGCCACGCGATCCTTAACCACCTCCTCATGATGGGATGCCATCGCGATGTGTCTTCTGGCCAAGCGTTGACTGCACGGTCTACGGAGTGGGCATTTGGACCATTCGCGCCGCGGATGCTAATAATGTGACAGCGTGTGTACGGATAGCTTTACGGCCACTTGAACGCATCTGCTCCATGCCTAAGAGTCAAGGTTGCTTCTGATTCTTGCCAAGCGCAGGACAATATTCAATTTCCACGTGCGAAACCTTGTGGTCGTTGATGGTGATTCTCCGACATCATCTACTTATACAACTAATGATTGAAGCCGGTCAAGCTGAGATGCCAATGCAGGTACGTGTGGGCTTGCCATCATTACCACCGTGCCGTCGCAGCTCATGTCCGAAGTCCATCTGACCTCTGATTCCTGAGATGTTGCTCCAGAGTCCAGCCTCCGTGGCTCATGATATCAAGACTCGACAGTCTCTTTCTTCATCCCCATGTCCAAATTGCAGCTCTTGAACTCTTAGCAACTATCCGCGCTGTCGCTGTCTGATGCGCGAGATCTTCTTGAGTATTTGTCCTGTCGGACGGGTTGAATTGGTCAGCTTCATACACCTGTCTACTTTCTGATTCTCATGAAACTGGGACTTGGCGGGGATAGTCTCACCTGGAACTCTCGGTCGGATCGATAACAGCGGCAACAGAACCACAGCATGAAGAGTGAGAAGACGACCGGCAAAAGGATAGCAACGACCATCCATCCCGTCTCTATGCCATTGCTGTCCGAAGAGTCATCTCTTTTCGCTGGTGATATTACCGGCATGATCTCGCACCAGTAGAGGGACCAAGATAGGAGTTGAAGTTTCACAATGGTTGATGGTAGGTCTTGCTCTTGATACCGGGGGAAGGAGGTGACTGCCGTTGACAGAGAGGAGCAGTAATGATGAGTGCAAACCGGATGATTCAAAGAGGATAACAACATAGAACGATGTATATTGAAAGTGATGTGAGACTGCTGATATTTGCCAGAAGACGACAGCGAACCTGACTTTCAGACGTAGCTGGGACACTGGGAGGTTGCCAAACTGTTGCGCGCCTTCGTCGTTCACAGGCCTCACATTCCAACCATCTACTGTCATAGTAAATCAGTTATGTTTCATCGACCGAGTCTCAAGGAATTTGTCTCAAAAACAACACTTGGTACTTTCCAGATTTGATGTTGTGTGTCCTCCGTGGCCCCAGGAGTTTTACCCGTAAGCAAACACCAACATCACAATCCCAAGCACAATTCCAAACTGGCTGACACTGTCAGAGCTTGTGACAACCATCGTACCTATATGGGATGGTGGATACAGGGATCAGATTGCCCTTGCCGACCGGGCGTCAAACAAATTCGCGAATTTGGCCCAGGCTAGAGACATCTGGACGGGAGCAGAGGTGTTTCCAACCAAAAGCAAACCTTCAAACTCATTCCCCATCCTCATGATGATCTCCTCTACCGTAGAAAATATGAATGCAGCTGAATGCAGCAATCTAAAAGGAATTGTGTGTCAAAATTGAACAGACTTGTATGGCTTAGATGACTGGATCGGTTGCAATGACAGAAAGAAACCCTCCAGATGTCACGACGCATTAAGCTCTTCAGCTTACTGTTTG
This sequence comes from Cytospora piceicola, assembly GCA_023375675.1. Lineage (NCBI taxonomy): Eukaryota > Fungi > Ascomycota > Sordariomycetes > Diaporthales > Cytosporaceae > Cytospora > Cytospora piceicola. The sequence goes on along the minus strand of JALQBC010000034.1, from coordinate 286,231 downwards.
TATACTACAATTGTTCACCTGTCCACCGGCTATTTCGGCCATTGACATTAGCTAATTACCTTCGTCGTATGGCCTCAATATACGTCCTATGGCTTGGTCAAGTGTCCGTATAGAAAAACACGGTGTCAACGACCTTACGTGTTGGCTGGAGTTTAATCTAAGACATATCAACTCGAGAATCAAATAATTTTCTGCATGACCGCAAAAAGGGGAGAATAGATTTTCGATTACCGACGTGTTATACAGGGGATATTCCAGAATATACAATAGACCGAGTTGGGGGGGGGGGGGCGAGGGGATTCCGAGCAATGGGAGACCTTACCTCGGGCTGCCACACCTGCGACAGCTAAGAGGCACCACTGGTGGACTGCTACCTCAAATTGGGATAGTCAGGAAGCTTCCAGTCTCCCGCAAAATTATCATCCGTCGAGAGCCATGCCAATAGCGTGGCGATGCGCAGCTTGGCGAAGAGACCGATAACGAATTGAAGGAACCAGACTCCCCATTCCGTCTCGGGGTATACCACCCCAGGGACCCCCCACATCAGCTTCTGCCCCTCAGCAACACACGGACGGAGCGTGCGGTCGTAAGACACGAGCGCCTCGTCGATGGCCCGCCCGCGGTCCGCCCCGCCGCCCAGGTGCTCCGAGATCTCCCCGGCCAGGACGTACGCGCCGACCAGCCCGAGCGAGGTGCCCTTGCCGGTGAGGGGGGACGGGCAGTGGGCGGCGTCCCCGGCCAGGACCACGCGGCCGCGGGACCACCGGTCCATCTTGACCTGCCCGAGCTTCTGGAAGTAGAAGTCGTCGGCCAGGGGCGAGCTCACCAGGCCGTCCAGCAGCCTGGGCGTCTCCCAGCCCGCGTCCCCGAACAGCTCGGCCCAGACCGCCTTCTGCTTCCTCACGTCGCCCGACCGGAGCGCCTCCTCGAACTCCTTGCAGTCCGGGTTGTAGTGGGCGAGGTAGACCTGCAGCGTCCTGGGGTTGTCGACCCTGGTCATGACGACGCGGCGGCGAGGGAGGTGGAGCCACCTGAAGACGCTGGGGTCCTCTTCTGTCTTGGGAGCTGTGTAGTAGGCGATATATGCCCCCAGGAAGTTGAACGGGTCCTTCGCGCCGGGGCCCCACGCCATCCTCCTCGTCCTGGAGCCCTGCCCGTCCGCGCCGACCACCAGGTCGAAGTCGTCCTCCCTGCCGTCCGAGAACCTGACGCGCACGCCGTCCCCCCGCTGGTCGAGACCCTCGATCGACGTCCCGAACAGGTACCTGCACCTGTCCTTGGTGACGTCGTACAAGATGCGCACCAGGTCGCCCCGCATGATCTCGAACTCGGCTGTGGCGGTCTGCCTCCCCTGGCCGGTCTTGTTGGCCGCGAAGAAGGCCTTGACCTGGCCCTTGTTGTCGATGAACTGCAGGCCCTGCTCGTCGACGATCTTGGCCCTGACGGCCGGCTCCAGGCCCATCCGGCGCATGACCGTGAGGCCCTCGCCTCTTAGGTCTATCTGTTGGCCCGAGGCGCGCAGGTCGGGTGCCCGCTCGACGATGGTGATGTCGTAGTCAAGCTTGGAGAGCCAATAGCCCACGGCTGGGCCGGTGATGCCGCCGCCGACGATGAGGATTTTGGGGGCTGACATGGTGAAGACTCTGTGTTGTCCCGCTTGAAAGTGGTTGAGAATGTTGGAAATCTTGGAGTTGGTGCTATCACTCAAGTATCCTGGATCAACACACCAGCATGAGAAATAGCATGTGGCGAGACTGCTTAAGTACTTGGGTGTAATATGGTAATTGGGGCGTGAACGTCGTGGGCGGCGGTCAATGGATCAAACGCCGAACCGGTATCTAGATCCCATGGTTCACGAAGGATCTGAGTGCAGAGTAGCTGCCTATACAATCTCACTCCTTCAAGCCACGAAGTCACAAGTCACAAACCACCTCGCCTCTAGCGGAAATCAGGTATACTAAAGATGTGTGTGAAGTAACCACTAGACTAGAGCCTTGGACGGGTTTAATCCCTGCGTGGGGATCATTACAGCTCCGCTAATTACGTCGACGACTCCTCGGACATCGGAGAACCAATAATGTCCGAACTAAACGCGATTGTACAGTTGGGCCGAAGTACGGAATCTTACATGCAGTGGCAGACGGAACTCTCTTCGGTGTAACACAGCAACATATTAGGCAACTTGGGTTGCACAACACAGTGGTTTTCTTAGTTGTCTAAGAAGTATCTCGGCGACCCGAGATGGCTTCGGATAAAACTGGAGTCAGTCTAGTCAGCGTTAAGTAGACAATCAAGAAATCCACTATGATTTACAGCAACCTTGACCATAAGGCCTTAGTGGGCCTATGCCGGGTCCATTAGACAGCCTCTTTTTTATTCTTTCTTTTATGTGCTCTCCGCTTCTTTATAAGCCCATGTCTAGTGAGATGACTATTGAGGCACCTATCAAGCTAGGGGCTTGGAAGGGCCTGGGGCAGAACTACACGTAAAGATATATATGGTTTCTCCACGCCATACTCCTCCTTCATGACACAACTACCCTGGGTATATATCCACAAGAGATGGCTGCGCAGCCAAATCATCAAACAATGTCCTGCTTGAAAAGCTGTCTTGTAGGCCTGTAGGCCTACTTAACTCTTTACTTACCACGCAGGACTAAGGTTGACTTATACTCAAAGTGTTGAAATTGAACAGGCCGATACCTAAATGTCGGGCACCTGGGATTGACCTTTACAGACATCTGGACGGCACATGCATTATCGCATCACATCAACCAATCAAACGATGCTGATACTCTAATAACATGAGAACCTAAGCGAAGATCCACTGGACCTGGATATACAGTTTATCGATTGATACGCAGGTCCGCTTGCATCCCCCTGAGTCAACTCGAAGCATTCCACTCCACTAACCACGACAGATTCTGCGAAAACAGCTACATCAATAGTTCGTATCGCGCAGTATCTTCAACCACAGGCACTTTGGCGGAGTGGTTAACGCGCTGGCCTGCTAAATTCCTCATGGGTTTAACAGTTAAGCCAGTTCCTTCGGGAGCGAGTGTTCGAATCACTCAGGTGTCGGTATTTTTGTCTTTTTCCTTCTTGACGACTCTTTTTGTCTGACATGCCTGTCACTCGTTATTACCTTTTTTTTTTCTTCCTGGTCTTGGTGTAGCTGATCTTGATGAGCTGGAATCATAATGAACCCAACAGTTTGATCTTGTAGGTTTGAGAGCATAAGCCCAGGTGTCAAATGTGCCATCTCAGACTTCACACGAGAACTTCTTGTTACGGAGACATAGTGAGCTCAACACCTTAGACCCGCGGCAGACGGTTCTAAAGGTGAGATATCAATTTTTTCTGGTCCGGAACGACTTTGCAGTCGGTATCCGGGCACCCAGCAATTGCTAGTCGTTCTACCCATGGCGGATCAGTCTATATCTATAAAGCACTTCCGCTTCGACTCTTGAGACACCAGATTAGGACCGTCTATCCTCCATGTGCTATCAAACCCAAGCATCACTTGTACGTTGATAGAGTAAGCAGGAATCCAGTTGCAGTTTTCAGAAGGAATTCCCACACGCGTTACACGTTATCCAAGATGAACGCAAGTCTTTCGGTTTCTTGATATCCCAGTCCTTTTAAATCCTTTCGACGCCTTGGATTCACTCGTCCTCGTCTATATCCTCGAAAGTCATGCCGAACTGAACGGTCCACATCTCACGCAACTCCAGCCCGACTCGGAGCCCAACCATTGTCCCTCCAACCTCCACGTGAAGCTCACAGTCAAGCTGCATAACCTCGAGCATGTTGAACTCCAGGTCACACCATAAGAGATCGCGGCCAGGGCCTCTATCACTGAATATCCAGTCTGACTCCCGCGGGTACTCCTTGCAGTCAAGGACTTTGCACAGCAGTGAGTGCGTCCCCGTGGAGGTGACACTACGATCGAAAATGACGATAAACTCGAGGTTCCTGTCTTCCATGTATACCTGCGCTTCGAACCAGGCGGCGAAAACGAGTGTGTTGCTCTCGTCGGGGTTGTAGAATATCCTGTTGACCTCGTCCCACTGGGCCTCGGGTATTGTCTTTTTCAGTCGAATGTGGCTGAGCTCAGGTATGCGAATGCCATGCGACGGGTGTCGGAGGGCATAATCCTCCTGTGGCCGGTGTGAGATGTAAAAGCTTATCAGGCCTGTATGTTCGGCAAGCTCCAGACCGGTGGCGTCTTCCACCAGGCTATCCGGGATGTACACATCTGTCCAAATCTTTTGCAACTTCAACCATAGGGTCGCTTTGCCTTCAAAGTCCCCAAGGCTGTTGACCAGCTCCTGCTCTGCCAGATAGAGGAAATATCCACGAGAGCACTCATATATACCCTTGAATATCCTCGCTTCAACACGCAGGCCTTTGTTCGTCATCGCGAATTCTATATTGTGAAAGTGGTGAAACGGTTTGCTGATATGCTTGCTGTGTGCGAAGCTCGCCGGCGACGTGGCGAACAGCTGCCGGTGCTGGACTCGTTGACCCTCGCTTTCTCTGTGTACCACAAAAGCCGGGGCCATTGCTGTATCTGCACTCCTGGGCTCTTCCTCGGTGTCGTTCACATCACTCCAGATGTCGATATCGCCATCTGTGGAGTCCGAGTTTGCGGGATCCTCCGATTCTTCCTGGCTGAGCCGCAGCTCGTGGCGAGTTTCCTCGCTTGTGTGGGACATGCCCCATGCCAGGATGCTAAGGTCGTTGTTGCTCTTCATGATGGCCTCTTGGAGCCGGCGGAAGGCCCCCGTGCCTTCTCCGTAGATCAGTGGCAGGCTGACGTCGAAGAGACCAAGGAGGCAGTAGGCAGTGTCTTCTGTCCGCGTGGTCTGTCTCGAAGCAGCCCATGACATCCTGTCCGCCACCGAGTACTCGTACGGTGCCACATATCCAGGACGCCCCGGTGCTACTAGAACAGGCGAGTCGATGCCGGTGATGGCCTCCAATTCCTTGTTGTGCTCGTCTCGCGTCCCCCGGAACTGCCAGTTCACGTCATAGAACCGGACAGCCACTGGCGCAATAAGTTCCTGCAGGGTCCAACCCCTTCTGAACCAGAGACTGTCTTTCGCTCCACGGTAGAAAGTCGAAGCCGAGGCATCAAAGTCTATCAGATAAGCGTAGCAGACTTCGGCCTGACTGTACCAACGGAACATCGAGTTGATGCTCTCAGTCAATTCTGCGCTGCTGGTCTTATCAATGCAACAGGTATCGATCCATAAATAACGGCAGCCATCCTCGCGGGCAGTCCTGCAACAGTCTAGTATCTTAGCATAGCCTTTTTTCGAAGATATGGCAGAGGACGGGTCCCTCCTGTTGTACCAGTCTTGGAGGGAAACCTCCTCGTCTCCCCACGTATGGCTTAGTATAACGTATCTCGGAGGGCGAGGTCCAATGAACTCCTCGAGATCCAATGTTGTGGTATTGATCAGCCTCATGACTGGCTGGGCGAATAGGGCACCGTGAGAGTGATGTTGGACCCACGTAACCGGCTCTGGAACTGGAGTGGACACGTTGATAGTTCTGGACTTTCTTATTAGGGACTCGGTTAGATAAAGTGGATGCCCGTCAGCATCTGTTACGCACAGTCGAGAAAGATCAACCAATAGGTGTTCGCAACGCACGTAAGCGCCCAGAAGATGACAAAGGCAGCGTGTCTGTACATGTGGCGCTCCTGTTTTGTTCCAAATAGGCTCACCTCACCATGTTCATTATCTTTAGCACCAGCTCTGGTGTACTTTCTAGAAACCCCGACATTCATAAAGTCTACAAATTCGCCAAACTGGTCATCTCACTGATTCGATAGAGCAGGTGTCACGTATCTGGGCCCACTCTATTATGGGGCTCACTTTCGATATGCTACATATAAGGGAGCTACCCACGCCCATTGTAAATGGCGTACAATGGCAGTCGAGTTGCTCTAATCGATATGCCCTGCTCTGGGTCGTCACAGCAGGTCTCGTTACCGATCTTCCTGATGATAGTGGTTGGCGTATTGAGAAGTCTCCGTACTCGAAAACACCGCACCTGCCACCCAAGGGAGAAAATAAACACAAGCCAGAGAACATAGAGCAAAGAAATCAGATATCCTAGGAAATGACTCTGGATGACCGCGACGTGAGCTTTCGGCATCAGGACCTTCCGGGAATGAACCACATCCGACTTATCGAAGTACTGGACGCCAACGAGGAGCGTGTGATATACTGCTCGAGTCTATCACCCTCAATGAACGATGGCTGGAGGTCACGCGAAACTGCGAGTACGTGTTGAGGCAGGCCCAGTGGCATGGCGGGAACAAGTACCACTGACTTGATGCTATATGGCATCGACCAAGATAACACACCGGAAAGGAGCGACCAGGTTTCCAGGATGTGGTTGTCGGAAGTCAACACATTTTTTGCTTGCTGATGCCTTGTAAGATTTTAGCTGAAGGGCTTATTCCAGCCGTATGTGGATCTCCCAATAGATCATCGTATACTGCAGAACCGATCACATCCCCTTTGCGATATTGGCTGGACTCTTGATCAGTCCTTGCCCAGGTGGACTCGCACTGCAAGAAAGCGTACTCCGAATTCAATCCCCTCCAGTTGACGGCCGTGAATGTTGGCTGGTGTGTAGGTCATGGTTTTCTTGCGTTGCATATTCCATCTGGCCCAGACCCAGAACTCGATCGTCAATAAGTACCCATGCCGGCTTCAATGGGCCCGTCACTATATGGACTGCCACTACATGAGGTGATGTCAGGAACGCCAAATCTGGAGTGCCGTGAACCAAGAGACAAGGTGTATGGTATCCTTTCGATAGTAGACTGGGGCAGCCGATCGAAACTGGCCATACCACACCCACGCTGAGGCTATGCATTGAGTTCATGGCCTCGATTTACAAAGAGCTCAAAGAGCAGAGGGACCTCGAGCTAAATCTGTGGGTCAAGTTCAACCACAGCAAGAACGACTTGGGTCACCTTGACATTCGGGGCTCGTACATACACGACCTGGAACTGGGTGTTCCTAGTGCCGTCAGCACAGAACTCATCGAGGTGCGAGAGCTGCCAGGCTTAGAAGCGGCCCGAATCAAGGCTGGCGACCACAGGTGGCTCATAGAAGGCGGAGTATAGATTCAGTTTTGCATCTCTTTCGGCGACTGCAAATGGCAACTTGACGAGATTCGAGCAAGCCTGTCAGGAAACTGTGTCTCCGAGAAGAGGAAGCAAGAGGGCGATGGGGGCTTCATACACTACATACGTATCATTCAACAGACCAAGGAGAAGCCTGCCCTGTTGCATGTGGGCACAATTCCGGGGCCGGCGCGTCGATCATAAATCTCGATGGGCCGAGGCTCAAAAGGCTCGTAATGTCTGTACGATACTTGGCCGATGGTGGTGGGGCTTTGTTGCGAGAAGGGATCCAAGGGGGTGGACCCGGATATACGAAGAGACGCATCGATACATGAGCCAGGCGACTGCATTCCAGAGTAATTACCAAGCGGACATTGAGGGCTGGGAATGGGGATATAGGCGCTGTGGGCATTGTCGCCACGAAACGGAGGTGTTCAATGTTGCGACGGTTCAGACCAGCTTGGAACTTGTGGGGTCCCTGAAGATTTGAGAGCCCTCACCCCTTTGTACGGCATACGAAGAACGTGGGAGGATTGGACCAAGGACTCCCCAGGTTCTGGGCTAGTGAAGATTAAGGAGTGGACGGCGCAGTCATTAGCTATTAGAAGGTTGGTCCAAAGGACATTTAGTCCCCACGGGTATGCAGACCTAAGCGTGTGCGGCAGCCGCAGTGTGACATCGTGGCTTGCCGCACCATAACGGTACCACGTGAAATGAAAAAAGGTCGGGTCCTTGCTTCATCTGATGTACATACGAGCCAGGATACAACACACCTGGTCTCATTTTGTCTCATCTTATCGTAGCCGCTGGCTTCCACCGGTTACGAATGATGTACATGTAAGAAAAACAAACAACACATGGCAGGGGGGAGAGGCAGTCCCGGTACCTCTGCGAGGTTGAGACAGCGTTGAGCATGACGAGTTGATGTCGTCCATGTTCTGTAGCGGTAACAGATCTTGGGAGCAACAAGCAGACATGTCAAAACAAGAGTTCCAAACCATATGTGTTCATCCATGCTGTGGTCCATGGCCCATGATCTGTGGCGGGTCGTGGCCAGATCGTGGTCGCGTCATGAAGATGACCTCGAATTTAATGATTGCCAATTTCCATGTCAAGCTGTTGGTTGTTGGCCTGGTTGTTGGTTGTTTGCTGTTTGCGTGTTTTGGGCCCCGCTTCAATTGCGGACCCACCAAGAGATAAGCTCTCGGGCGCTAGACCGGAAGTGGGTTTCTGTACAACGGGGAGACGAGTCACTTGTACCAAGGTATCCTCTTTACTACCGCAACCGCACCGAGGAGGTACCTGATGATGAGGGAGGATGAGGTTGGTAATATGGTAATATGGTAATACGGTAATATGGTGATATCAGGTGTCAAGAACTGGACGATAACTGAAGGGCCGATTATTGACTCTTATTTGCCCTGATTATAGGGCCCTACATACCCTAGGATACCTAGGATAGACATGTCGGTCCTAATAGAGACCACGAGACCGGGGCCAGCCACGACATTCCCAAGCCACATCACCTATCCGGGCCGTGGGCGACACCCATGTGCCGCGATTAGCTTCCTCATCCAGAGACGGCCGCATGTTAGTAATACCGAGTAGTCAAGACCCCCTCCTCAGCTGGCCTGGGCCGGTCTGGCTGGCTGGCTGGCTGGCAGCTGCCCGCCTCGCCGCGCCTCAGGCTTTCTTGCTCATGCGCGCGTGTGGCGCGGGGCAACCTCGCTGGTTGCCCGAAAAGTGGTGAGGTTTTGCATGTGTGCTGCCGGAACCCCTGGAGCTACCAGCCGCGCCGCCGCTTTCCGCCCGGCAAGAGAAGGGGAGAAAGAAAGAAAAGAGGAAGGCTTGAGTAAGCGAAAGAGAGAGAGAGAGGGCGAGAGAGAGAGAAGAGAGATACGAAGGATTCCGAAGATTGTTACCGTTTTCTATAGCTCAATTTCAGCTTCCCTGCAACCAGCGGCCTTGCCGAAACCTTGGATCCCTTTTCTCTATTTTCTTTGTCTTGACGACTTGGCTCGCGTCTTGGATAAAATTGATCCAGAGCGATGGACGGTTGGTCGTGATTCTTGACGGTGATGATGATGGATGTTGATGATGATGATGATGATGATGACCTCGGGACCGTAAGCACGAATAGAACCATGGACAGGCCATTGACGACAAGCCTGTCAGCCCTGTACTACCTAAGACATCCAAATTTATCATAATATGTCAGAACTGTGTATGTGTAACCTTCGTGGGGAACCATCCATCTGGCCACCAAACCGACCTGCCGGGTTGAGGTTGTTATTTGGTCATTGGTATCACCACCAGCTATTTAATCTATTCAGCTAGCTGCTAGCCACAAGGTGTCATCCCCCGCTTCCCCCCGATTCCTGATGCCAGTCCCGTGGTGAAAGGATTGTCTTCCCCCCGAGGGGCCTAGGCAGCCAAGGCCGTGACTCGTCTCAACTCGACTCGACTCGATTTGACCCGACTCGTGCAATTTCCTAAGATCAAACATTATTTCCGTCTGTGGTTCCCTTTCTCTGCAGGGAACCCCGCACATACACACCCCTGGGCAGGTCTCAGGGTATTGTGTCTCATGTCTCACAGACCGCTACCCTTCCGAACCCGTTTGATGTCCTGCAGGGCTTCATGCACGACTGTCTAGTGTGACAGGGAAGATCGTTTCGACACTGATTCCTATTGGGGCTATTTTAGTTTCGCTGCCCATCTTTTCCTCGGTGCCACAGGACACGACATGATCAAAGTGGGCGGTAGTGGCTCGTTGAAACCGTGACCGGCGTATGTCCAGAACAGTAGGTCTTTTCGCAGGCGAAAACCTTCATGGTTCGACCCGATGATAACGGTGGATACAAGATGGAAGGATCAGGCATGTGGATGGAAGCGGAAGTGGGCCGTGGAATCCCGTTCCCACCTTGTGAACCGAGCCGCCGGAATTTGGTCCAACCAACCACCAGTCGGCCAGGCCAACATGAGAGCAGCAGCACGGCAGCATGGCAGCATGGCAGCATGGCTGGGCTGCCAGTCTAGGCTCGGTGTCACGCTACAGGATGGCCCGTTGTGGCCGGCCGCTGGTAACACACACACAGACACAAATACTGCACAAGTCTGGACACTGTCGATTCCCTTTCCTTTCCAACTGCCCGTTCCCGTCTGGCCCCCATGTTCCGTGCCACGCAATCCGTCATGCTTATATACATAGAGTAGCGTGCTAAATAACGGCGGAGGCAACAAAAGGACCCGCTCTTCTTATCTCTTAGTGGAGGCTTCTCGTACCTCGAGTCTCCACATGGGGCGGCTTGGCAAAAGCCACCCCGAGGCGTTGCGTTGATAGGGCTATGGAGGATAGTGACATGTCTTTCGCTGTCCTTCATTGGGGCTCCCCGTGGTCGTGGCTGCTGCCAGTCCGTCTTTGGCAGTATGCCGCGTGGTGTGTGGGAGGGAAAACCGGGGAGGAAGAAGTGACTTCGGATGCAGCCAAGATTTCCCTTTTTCTATCGCTGCCTCGGATGTCAAGGTGGGGGGGGGGGGGGTGGGAGATGGAGGATGTGAGACAAGGTTTCTGTTGGTTTTCTGCTTATTTATGTCCCTGTCCACTTCCCCCAGCACCCTGAATTGAGGATCCTGTCTCCTTTTTCCTTTGAATTCCCCCCGGTGTACTTTCTTCTCCTCTTGCTTATTGCTCGCTTACTCCCGAGTGTGAGCTCGGTATATTGGTCTTGCTTGCTTGCTTCTCGTCGTAGGAAACGGCGCAGTGATCTGGACAACAACAGTACCACATCATCCGAAACAGCACCATCACCGACGCCGAACATGTCTGCCGGTCCTCTCACCGAATACAATGGCACGAGCGGTGTTGCTGATAATGGTGGAAATGCCTTGGAGATTGACTTGAACGTCTACTACTCGGTACGTCGGCGCCTGTCCAGCTGCTCCCGTTCATGGCAGCGGAAAATTCCAAATATCTCAAACATCTCTAACACAACTCTCACTCCACAGTCCGGTGATTTCGCATGGATTCTCACATCCTCCGCCCTCGTCCTGCTCATGGTGCCGGGAGTCGGCTTCTTCTACAGCGGTCTTGCCCGTCGCAAGTCAGCCCTGGCGCTCATATGGCTATCTCTGATGAGTATAGCAGTGGTGGGATTCCAGTGGTTTTTCTGGGGTTACAGTTTGGCCTTCAGTCATACTGGTAGTTCCTTCATCGGCGACCTGACCAACTTTGGTCTCATGGATGTTCTGGGCCAGCCCAGCGTGGGAAGCACAAAGGTCCCGGATTTGCTCTTCTGCCTCTTCCAGGGCATGTTCGCGGCTATCACGTATGTGGAACCTGGTATTTTGCGACAGAAACTATTGCAGAGTGACGATGCTGACCAAATATGACCCGGATAGTCCTGCCCTCGCCATCGGTGCCGCAGCTGATCGCGGCCGGATGCTCCCCGCCGTCGTCTTCATGTTTATCTGGTCGACAATCGTCTACGATCCGATTGCCTACTGGACCTGGAACGCCAACGGATGGTCCTACAAGCTCGGCGGTCTCGACTTCGCCGGCGGCACGCCCGTCCACATCTCGTCCGGCGCCGCCGCCCTCGCCTACTCCCTGATGCTCGGAAGACGCACAGGATACACCAAGAATCACGGCCTTCCATACCGGCCCCACAACGTCACGCACGTCGTTCTCGGAACAGTGTTCCTGTGGGTCGGCTGGTTTGGCTTCAACGGCGGCAGTGCGCTCGGCGCCAACCTGCGTGCCGTCATGGCCTGCATGGTCACCCACATTGCTGCTTGTGTCGGTGGTTTCACCTGGTGTCTTTTGGACTACCGCCTGGAGAGGAAGTGGAGCACTGTTGGTTTCTGCAGTGGTGCTATTGCCGGATTGGTTGCTATTACGCCAGCTTGTATGTTTACCCTCCAGTCCCCCCCCCCCCACAAATTAGTCCGCCAGGATCGCTAATTTTTTTTTCGAAGCCGGCTTTGTCGCCCCCCACTACGCGGTCGTGTTCGGTGTCGTGGGAGCTATCGCCTGCAACTTTGCGACCAAGCTGAAGTTTTGGATGGGAATCGATGATGCGTACGTTCTTGTCCGTTTGGTGGAGTCGTGTCTCGGGACCTGGAGACACACTCCTTAGCCATTGAAGCAGCACTTTACTGACTGAACTATAGTCTCGATATCTTTGCTGAACACGGTGTCGGTGGAATTGTTGGAAACCTGTAAGTTCTCATGGTTGACCAGACAGAAGCTCCTGCTAACACCAACGCAGCCTCACTGGTCTGTTCGCCAGCAAATACGTTACAAAGCTCGACGGCTTTACAGAGATCGATGGCGGCTGGATCAACCATAACTACGTCCAGCTGGGCTACCAGATTGCCGACTGCTGCGCTGGCTTCAGCTGGTCCTTCGTCGTCACCTGCATCATCCTCTTCGTGATGAACCTCATCCCCGGCCTCAGCCTGCGCGTCTCACCCGAGGCCGAGGAGCTCGGCTTGGACGACGAGGAACTGGGAGAGTGGTGCTATGATATTAGAGAAGTTTCCCAGCACATCGAGGGGCTGAACACGCCTAATAATGGACCAAGCTCCAGCGGAGGGAGTCTTGAAGGAGGCGCACCGACGCGGGTCAAGACGGACTCGCCTGAGAAGATGTCCTGAAGGAGCATGTCACAACGCACGGTTCAATTTCGATCAATCAATCTCTATAAGAATGGATGTGAATTGGGTAAAGCCTTGGGTCCGGCCGGTCATGTAGATAAATCCTTCGGCCGTGGACGACGTCGAAAGGTTTGGTCAGACCCAAATTCCGGCCCGCAGGGCGAACGATGGTATCCGCGTCTGCCTTACTCTTGCACAATCTTTCCCATGTTGTCTCAGCGTCAGATTCGCTGCGTCCGTATTATTAATTTTAATCATTTACCCGCCCAGTTTATTGCAAGGACCATCTATCAAAGTTGGCACTTTTAAGGGTCAGCATGCAAAATATCCAGACAGCACGGTTCGGAATAAACGCAGGACACCGATCATGACCTTGACGACCTGCCGAGACCTAATTACTGAATAAGCAGTCATAGATATCGGTACTTTGACTCGTATACATCACTGTCGAGACAATGGGTGCCGACTGTTTCGAAGTGCGTATGTGGTTTGGACTATCCCTTCAAGTGGATGCTTCCAAATACTCTCATCATCTACTTTTGACCACTGAACTTTGTTGGAGGATTGGGCGAGCCCGATGGATGACCTCGGTCGTTTACATGTATATGACTACATATCTGGTCTGAGTCGGACGTTCCTTGATGAAACCGGGGGGAGGAGGGCGGGTTGTAGCTTTCCAACCTCTTGAGAGATTTCCATTTTTAACTGTAGACAACCAATCCCGAAACTTGGCATGTTCTGGAGGTGTCTCTCGAACCAGAGCTTTTCCTAAGTTCCACTGAGCTCAGGGCTTGATACATCTTCAGCTTATGACCCTGGCTGGGTAAGTAGGGGCCATGCGCCCACGTCTCCACACTACGTCCATAAAGCTCGCCGCAGACTTCGTGATTGACAATGTAGGCCGCCAACGTGATTCCACAGTTCGTTCCTCGAGTTTAAGCAACTCGATAGAGCATTTCTTCATCATAGAGACCAAGATGGAGGACCCGTGGATCGGGATGCAAGGGAACGCTTTCGGTCCCGCCCTGTACTGCGATCCACTTCGTCCTCGTAGACTCGGGGAATTGTAGGTCCATTGAATAGACTTCTCCTGGCTGGCAGAACAGGACCAATATGAGGCGGCCGTCAAGGAAGTAGTCCCACATCCCAGGAAACGCGTGGCTCCGACTTCCATGGCCCATCGATGGGGGTGTTATGATCGGGCATCGCCTGTCGTCCTTTGATGCATCTTTTGGAACCCGGGGCCCCACCCCGCCCCGCCGCGCCCCGCCGCCCGCCCCCTCCCCACCACAGACTGGAGACATGTTTCAGTACCATCTTGCTTGAACATCTTCCGTATTCGATAGATTTGCGGCGCGGAAAGGGAAATATTTTCTGATGATACAATCGAAGTTTCTTCTCTACTTCAGCCATAAAGGAAGGTCTCGCATCTGTGTAGATAATAGTCAGTACTGAATCAGACAGGCATCACGAATGCCTCGAGTTGAACACGGTAATCACATAGTGACAGGGCTGGGGCTTGAACTCAAGAAAGGAGAAGATGGTTTATAATCCGCAGTCCCTCCACTCGACGCCCACTGGACGCCCCAAACCCCAGGAGGGATGGGTTCGCTGTTCTTGGCCTTGAGGATTCGAAAGGAAAGCTCTCGGGCCTTCTTGTTAGATGTTTTACCAGAAAGAGAGTCGAGTTGCGAGGGGCCAAACTCGGTGGGTAGCTTTGCGCTGATCGTGTGTCCCTGACCGCATGGCGTACCGTTCCTTCGAAAACGTGTGCTGACTTCGCCGGGTCGATCGAGACACAAGTAGACAGCCGTTGGGAGCGGATGTACCCGAGTCAATAGGTTTGGAGCTCGTCGTGGGACTGTCGACTGAAAGGTTGTACCTTGGACGAACTGACAGGGTTAACATACTTCTGACCGAAGTCATGCATCAACATGGTCATCTGCATGAGATGAGACATGAGGGGGGAGGGGGGCGATGGATCCTTAAGAGGAACATTCTGCGTCAGAGAGGGATGTGTCGAAGGTCAAGTACTGCAACTTGAGAGGGAACCAGAGCTATCGTGATATCTGTGAATGATCACATTGTTCCCATGGCTGTGGTTTCGTACGAGCAAGCTGCCATGGTAGGCTGCATGTGCAAACAATTGATGCTGGACGGTAGAAGAGGACCAGGATGAGCTTGAGACGCGCGAGTACGGGCAGGTACCTTGTTTCATCACAAAAGATGCCCCTCCCCCCTCCCTCTAGTTGTCATCAATGCAATGGTCTGTCATATCAGGTATCAACACGAGCTGGATCTAACTGAAAAACAGGCACGATGGCATGTATGGTACAGTCTTCAATTCCAGTATGGGTGTGTTGTTGTTGTCTAAAGAAAGAAGAAGCTAACTAAACTGGAGGGGAAGGAAAATGGTGTTTAGTAGGGTGGCTAGCTCTAAGGTGGCTTACGTAAGCCCTGACATGTCAAGCACCCCTGTATGCGCACAGTTACTGCTCCAAGAATGCCCAGTCAAACCACCGCTCCCCGTCCCCCGCCCCCTATGGTCTGGTAGGATTTTAGCGATGGTCTGTATTGTCCTTATGGGCGCGGTGAAACATCGTCATTTTCTTTTCTGATTAAGAGTAAGAAGAAGCTTCTTATATCAGAAATCATGAGAGATTTTACCTGCAAAACCGTCCGCCTGTAATTTGGCAGCCTGCCGTCATATCACGTCCAGGTGGTCATTATAGTGCCTTCAAAACTAATCATATATTCCGCGATAAAGAACCAGGGCTCAACGCATGGTCAATCAATGATAACCTCCTAGAAAGTTCGGAATACTGCATTTCATATATATAAGTATGTACTTGCCCTTGAGACGGAATCATCCTGCCTTGGACGACAAGCAGGGCTCACGACCGGGAATCACAGGCGGCTCCAGGGGACTCACCGGATGTCACGGCTGAGGACGCTGCGGCTCTTTTGTGGGGCCTTGGCCGGGTAGAGTCAGACCGCAGTATGCAATCAAGGTACTCAAAATAAGAAAGCTACATCAAGCACATGGAGACCAATATTAAAACCTTCTATGCAAAGTCAGGATGAATCACGATCATGAAGCGATTTAACGCCTACAGATGTGGGGTTTGCACTATACTGTGGTCTTCTACTCCCATTAACGTATGTGGGACAGGCTGCTGTCCTATAGGGACATAAACCATAAATAGAGCATTATCATCTTCAGGGCGGAAAATGGTTACTGTTTATCAGCTTTTCGAGGAGTCACACCATCAAGAAGATCAATTTGGCACATGACGTATGAAAAGCAACGTTTCATTCTCATCTACTTGTCCCTTAAAGTTTGAAATCCCTAAGCAACATTGAATGATCCTTTCCGGGTAAAAGCAAAAAAGTCGAATCCTACCCATAGTCGGGTATCGAAACATTGCCAGATGCTGCCTTGAGCCTTGAGTATCAACACATCCGTAGATGTTGCCCTTGACCCAGGGTATCGCAGCATCGGCGAATGCTCGTAAAAGTCAAATACCGAAACCTATCCGTAGCCAGGGTATCAAAACATTGGCGAATGTTGCCCTGAGCCTTCTGTGTCAAAACATCCGTAGATGCTGCCCCTGACCCAGGGTATCGAAACATCGGCGAATGCTCCCTTGGCTTTGTAACTCAAAAAGTGGGTGCCTGTTTCCCTGAGACCACGCATCCAGAACCCAAACAGCAAGTAAGCCCGAGCCGAAACCAACTACGAAACTCGACCAGCCCATCGACCTCTCAACTCACTGACTCCCAGCTTGATCCTACTGACCCCCCTTCCTGGATTGCTGACGGAGGTTGGTGCAGACCTTCGTCATGTGAACCAAGATCTTCCGCCGCATGACGCTCACAGGTGGCATCGTCTCACCCTCGTACTGCTTGCCGGCGATAACGAGATGGATGAAATCGGTAAGCATCAGCATTCCCGTGCTATTCAGTCGGCTGTGGGAGTCGGAGTTGTAATGATAACCTTGTGCCCCGGGTATGCTGGCATGGAACATAATGTCCTTGGCATGAATAGGGTAGTTTCCAGGGAACAGACGAGAAATCAGTCCTACCCAGTCGTGCTGAGGGTGGTCGTAGTGACAGATGACGTGAATCGTGGCCGAACCGTCAATTTGTCCTCCAGTCTCGAATGCAGCGAGGGCGTATGTCTCTTGGCCAGGAGTGTTGTCCATGAGGGCCGCAAATGCCGCCTGGTCTCCGTGCTCCCAGGTTTGACGGTTCTGACTCTTCACGTTGTCTGTCAGATGCTCCGTTGAAGGGACCGTCGTCAGCCACTTGAACTGTAGTAACTGATCCTTGTCGAGTACTTTCAGATTGCTAGCGATATAGCCGCAAACGAACTTCATGACAACAACCCATTGATCTGGCATCATACCGATCTGAGCCAGGTTCTTGCCCGAGTATTCGAGCTTGTGAGCGGCCCTGGTGACTTCCTCCATCGCAACTCTCAGGCTGCTCACTTCAGGTGAGAAGATGTGTCCTTTGATGCTGTATGTGCTGTTCAATCCGAATGACCAGTTACCACGCAGACCCGGGACATACTGCAAAGACCTGATGTCATCTATCAGGTCTGCTCTGGAAGGGTCCTCAACAAAGCCCTTGGGATCCGTGAAAATTTTGGTGGTATCGATGAAGTTCTTGAGATTCGGGGCCTGGACAAGACAGCTGTGGAGAATGTTCCAAATAGACGTTGGAATCTTGGACACGTTGTGATGGCTTCCCATACCAATAGCTACCATGAAGTCGAAGATTGGAAGCTTGGGGTGGCTGTCGTACTCAAACCCGACAATCAGCTTGCCCAAAACTCTCCCTTGGTTCATCATCTCCCTGAATTTGGGGGTTGATGTGAACTTCTTGTCCTTAATGGAAATGTCAGTATATATGCTTAGATCCAGAATCACACGGGCAAGATCAACTCTTACCTCAAGTAGAAGGGGTTCCTTCATCAGCATGTCTCTCTGCGTCGACGTAACAGCAGTGTCCAGACGAACTTTCTTTCGACTGCCTCGACCCTCGGCGTCCCGTTGACTGCTCCCATCGTCGCTGTCCAGGTCGCCCTCGATGTCATCAAAAGAGCGGGGACGGTTGTCGTTTAGGGTCCCATTCTGCTGCTTCATCGTCGCCAAACAGTGGTCCACCATCCTGCAGACGAAGATTCGTGTCCTTACATCCTCCTGAATGTCGTTTGCTTGACCCTTCTTTTGTTTTCGGACAGAGGCACGGATGGCATTGAAGACTTGCTCGGGGGTGCCATCTAAGAATGAACTTGGCTCTTCCGACTCGGAGTCAGTGACCATCTGCAGGCTCTGCAGGCTCTGCAGGCTCTGCTGGTCGTGGTTGTACACCACAGCTGCCATCAGTCTGAGTGGTGTGAATACTGCAAGTGCTTCGGGAATCTTCCTCGCCAGTTTCTTGACTGTATCGCCAGCTTGTTTCGGAACAAACTTCTTGATGAGTTCCTCTAATCTATCATCAGTAATCAAGATGACTGATGGTTCAGTCACTCCCGCGAGCTGCTGAAAGATGTCGTGGGAACGGGCCTCCCATGCGTTGGGATTGACCTCTTGTTTCTTCGCGTCCTCGAGCTTCTTGGCGGCCTGAGCACGAGTCTTCCGCGCGATGTCTCGTTGCATGAACGCATCATGGCACTTGTGGCCCAACTGATTCATCTGTACGATGCTTGCAGCGGCCTCTTCCAATGAAACAGTCTGGGCGACATCTTTGAGTGTCTGCACTGAATGATCCAGAGCCTTTAGCTCGATTCTGACCTTAGCATCCCAATTGAAGATGTTCTCATCGGCTGCTGCGAGTTCTGCCCGGTACTTTGCACGCTGGATGGCAAGTCCGTTGAGGGTAGCAGCAGTGAGCACGACACGCTGATTGTTTGTTGGATCCATCTTGAGTTTCGTGATTGTTTACACCGCACAAGCTAAGTGTCTGTCGATGGATCACACAGAGTATGTGTGCTCTCGAATCGAGTGTAGGAGATTTGTGTAGAAGGTTTTGTCGAGGTTTGAAGCAAACTTTGAAAATGAGGAGGGGGGGGGGAGGTGCGGGGACCTTGCTGTCCTGCCGTAATAAGAAATCTGGTAAGGCTTCTGTGGAAGTATCAGTTGTTTGCAATGACGCTTTTTTGAGACGCGGTCGCAAGATCTGACGGTGATTGGGCCGTTTGCTGAGAAGATGAACGTGACAAATCTCAGCCGAGTTGTCTTGTGTAGGCTATGATAGTGGTCAGTCGTCCATCTCATATCTTGTAGACACTGTGAATGACCAATTAATGAGACTCACTGTACCACGAAAGCTCTAAAAAGAAGTCTCTCAGTACTTCTTAACTTCCCAGGAAGCTTGGGGGGGCCCCTAGTCTAAAACTCCCAGGGAGTATAGATGTGAACGTTCGCTGGACTTGAGAATAGTGTGAGCGTAGATAGGATGTCTGGATTGCAATGACCGTTAGTCGCCGATCGCAGGGTGAGGAATGGCGGAAACAATTTACCACGGGACTGGATGAACCGCAAAAGAGCCAAGAGACCAAGCTAATCCAATGTGTATTGTCGCGGAAAGATATCCTGACTCCTCCTGTCGTAGTCGGAAACAGTAGGGGGGTGGGTAAGGAGATACTCACCAGGCTTGTATCGAGATCGCAGCACAAGGCTCTGATTCTCTCCCAGGTTTATGCTGTAGTGTCGACGGATGTGGAAGGTCCTCGGGAGCTAAGGGGCTTGGAAGACTCAGGATAGAAGGTACTGACTGGATTACCAGTTAAAAGACGGCTGGAAACAGACCGACTGGGGATTGAGACTTACGAGTTGTAGTGAGGGATATCTGGAGCTCTGCCTTCCACCAAGTGTATGTCTAGATCGCCAGAGGTCGGTGCTGAGAGGTTGGAGACAAGGCGAGCGACAGTTTGTAGTTGCAACTTGAGGGGACGTCGGAAGCCAGGTAAGGTTAGGGGAGGGGGATGGGGGCGCCAGACCGACCTACGTGGCTGCCCAATCGAGTCGATATTCACAAACGAACTAGCGCGGGCAGGTGGAAAGCCTCTGTCTAGTAACAGCAGAGACGAAGGTTTTCGTCTGATGTTTGTCGTACCCTTGGGGCGGTTCGGCTCGAAAGTTAGGGGAGGGGGGTGGTTGCAGTCGGAGAGAGGACTGACTTCAAGCGACTGCTATGCTTGAAGTTGGTATCGATTTGGTCGTTATGAACTGTGCAGATCACCCATGCCAAGGGTTGTGGCTCTTGGTTAGATGGTGTAGCCCTCCACCTGTGTGTATATACCTACTAAGTATGTAGTTGAGATTGTATGTCCAAAATTTAAAATGTTGCAATTGATAAGTTTAATGAGAAACAATACTGACACGCGGGAAGACGCGCATCACGTAGACTAGGCAACAATAATAGAGCTATATTTGACCTCGATACCACTTGCCGGCAAGCTATGCTCTCTCTCCACTACCTCTATTACTACATACATTAGGGTAGATACCTAGGTACATTCGTGGGTACTCCATGAGTATTTAGGTGTGTATTGCCCGCCTTGATTTGGCACTGGAACCTTGAAACATAGATATTTAGCTGCTCTGTAAATTTATCTGCCTGGATTGATCTCATTCCTCTCAATAAGGCTGTAGACTTTCCACAATGACGCGGTAGAGTCAACAATGCCAGACAAATTCAGACCGCATGTTAATTAGATGAAACGTTGCAGCTCCAATGAAGATACCACCATGTACGAGCCCCCCCTGGTTCGGGTATATAGGCGCAAATTTGTAACCAACTTACTACCCTGATTACACCAGTACCCATGTGGGCGGAGACTCAAAGCGCTTCGGGTGCATGATACCCAATATCTCTAAGACTGCCCCAGGGTGCTCCGGTGTTCACTGTTACCTACAACTGGCTAACAGGTATCAGGCTCGACAGTACCAGTCCAGCTCCCAAAGTAATATTTCCGGCGCGTACTTGTACTACGGGAGTGTTGGCGTAAACTGCTGCAAGAGACCACTGGAAGAAATGACCGCTGTATCGCTCGGAAAACAAACAGGAGAGCGATATCTTGGATGACCTCTATGTATATTGGACTGTTACAACCACTACACATCTCGTACCAAATATACCTAGTGCATGAGAGGAAGAGGGTCGTAATCACCCTCGCCTGACGTAGCCGCTCATGCAGCCCAGCAATACAACTAGGTACCACACAGGTAGAACCGAGGCAAAGGTACAGTGAGAGTCTCCCCATAAGTCTGAGGCTAGTGAGTTTGTTACAACATTACTTAAGTACTGTCTAACACGAATTTCGTACCTACAGATTCGTCGGTCAATACCATATTGTTTATCGCGGATTGATGGCATCTTGGAGCTCCAGGGACCAGGGCTGGCTGGGGAGCTACTGTGTCATACCACACCAGCCAGTTGCCTGCCGAGAGATTATGTGTCCGTGTGCGGGTCCTGCCGGGTGTCACATCCAGTTTGGGCAAGCGATCGACAGAGCTTGGGCCACGAAGGCTCGGATCTATCCGATCTTGGCAGAGCCGCATTCGATTTGACCTCACCCCATCGAATACATGCTCTAACACTAGAAAATCAAGCCTTCGGAGATACCAACGCACCCAATCTAGTGAATACGTTTCTTTGCTATACTGGTGGCATCCTCCAGACCGGCCTGACAGCATAGGATACTGGACCTCACAAAATCAATGAGCGCAACCCCCCTGTTCAGGCATTGTCCTTCATCCCCCCTCATTGACAGATACGACAGAGCTCCGCCCGGGCCTTCGGCACAATGATCACCGCAAAGAAAGATCGGAAAGTTTCTATTCCCATACCTTTGTTCCCTCGTTATGATCGAGTACCTAACTTAGTTCTAGCGACATCATCGACCATTCAAACATCGAGCAAACAATTGTTCAAATCGGCCCCAGCGACGTGCCATAAGCTTTACTACCTCTGCAGTCATATGGGAAGTCTGTTGAATTTGGACCAATTGGCTGGAAACCCTCAACCACGTTGGTCAACGAATGTACATCTGGATGTACCTCTGGCTAGACGACAACAAGGTCGTGAAATGTCGGTAGTTCTGATAGAGAAGACGTGGTTGAGAAAGGGTCCCGCCTTTACGAACTTCATCCTTTTCCATACTCGGTACGCAATCAGACTACCTTAGGCCTCAACGATGACACGGCGCGAACCTCAGCTCAGTAAAATGAAGAATCCCTCATGACAAAACAACACCGCAAAAATCATACACCATCAACCTATGCGACGATCGTGGCACAGGCAGGCTTCTAAACTGCTAACGGCTGAACAGCAGATGAAAGGTATAATATCCAACTCTTGGCTGGGTAAAATGCCGAGTTCTAGACGGTCGAAAAACACAGCACATACACCCTACCAAACGAAGTCGGTTCCTTTCTCCAAGCTTCTGTTTCTGGCTACCTAGTTACCTAGATGCTGATCACTTGCACAAACAGAGGTTTCACCTTCTTTTCTCGACCGAACCGAACCACCTCCCAATCACAGTCAAACCACAAGCTTATCAACCGCTCAACCATACCTCTGGATCCACGGAGTCTACACGCGGTGGAGGGGTTGAAAGTTTGGTACAACCATTTCAAGACCGAGATCTGTTTTTCTGTCCAGTGGACTCAAATCCTGCAAGGTGCCTACCCTATCATAGCGGAAATGAGTGTCATTATGGGGGCCATATCACGTCTCAGCAGGACGCTCCATTTCCCATTCTACCAATTGATTCTGCTTCAGATCTCACCACACAATTCCTGCATCCATGACGTGATATCGTGAAATGCATACTCTCGTCCCAAGCATGACGTTAAAAGGCTTAGGTTGAGGGCTCGACCTTAATGCTTCGGCTCAGTCACAACCCTTCGCCGGGTCACAAAGCCTGTTCCTAACGACCAAAAATCAAACGGTTAGGTAGCCGTTTCAAAGGTACGTACCTACCTGCCCCAAGCTACCCAACTGCCCAGATGTTTGTGGTGGCTCAACTGACCTTCTGACAGAAAAGATTTCTACCACAAAAGCTTCAGACCTCAACCACACTGCCAATCACGCATCCTGCGGTAAACTTCGTCTCGACCTTCTGATCTCAACCAACCTCAATCAACCTCAACCAACCTCAACCAACCTCAACCATCTTGCAACCACCTTTCATCACCCACGCCACAATCTTCCTTCACCAATACCTTTTCAACCACCACGCGCGCAAATCTGCGTCTCAATTTGCAGCCATCGTTTACACGAAGTTCAGGTAAGTAAAATCCACATCTATTCAGACACAATTCCCAAGAGTTGGCCTCCACACGCGTCCCCCTTCACACGCGTCCCCCTTCACACGCGTCCCCCTTCACACGCGTCCCCCTTCACACGCGTCCCCTTCACACCTGTCCAGCTTCGAGCGAAGTTTGTCACAGTCTTCCAACTCGCTCCCTTTGTACATTGCCATCCATTGTCCGATCTTCTACATAGGTTTGTCCAAGTTTACCTTTTGACCCCTCATCAGCCCCTCATTGTTCTCCTATTGAAGACCAATTGTATCTCAAGTAACGTCTGCTGGGTTTCCGTTCCAAAACCTCCCATTATCTTCCCATTGTTACACATTCACCCTTCACAGCGCCTCAAGCCCCCAATTCCACCATTGATCTCATGAGCTGCACTTCCTCAACACTCAAAACTTCTTCCTTCACCTTCATCAGAATACACATTACCCACTGAACTTGCAACCTTGACTGACCTGCGTCAACGTTTGTTCACACAGACTCAGCCTAATCGCACAAACCACGCGACAGCTAGGATTGCACCATGTCGACCGGAAACGAGTTCAACGGTTTCCGCATCCCAACCGCCCGCGGTCGCGGCCGGTCTCGAAGCCTGTCTGTAAGTAGACCGCACTTCATGTACTCCTGTTCAATTGACGCACATGATTGACGCCTTTAATCGCAGGGCGACAGCAACGACGGCTTCGAAGTCGATCAAACCCGCTCCAGCAGCGAATCTGTAGGTTTACAAGAGTCCAATCCGTCTCATGCATTGACTAATGCGCTCTGCAGCCACGTGGTCGACAGCGACAGTCAGCTGACGATCACACACGATCCCTCGTGTCCGATGAGGTGACGGTAAGTTTACAATGATGGACAAGTTCGACCTGGTCATTGAGATCATGCTGACAATGTTCTGTCATGGCAAGCAGAACGAACCTGCCGACGCCGACACTGCCGTCATGGACATCGACCAAGCTTCTGATGGAAACATCGATGATTCCGGCCCCAAGCCAGGCCAGTCGAGTGGCGACACTCAGTCAAAGCGACCGTCTTCTTCGACTGTTCAATCGAAGCGCAAGCAGCGTCGCAACGAGAAGCGGAAGGAGAAGCGCAAGCAACGCCAAGAGGACTGCATTCAGGAACGCGAAGCTGATGCTGCTCTGACCATGGAGTCTGAGCCCAGTGCCCACAATGAGCTCCCTCGTGAGGTGAATGATCAAAACCTGCCCGCGAACGCCTACGTAAGTCATCAGATCAACAACCATTCATTGCTTCCCGTCCTTCACCATTCCGCAAGGTCTTGTCTCTCTAACGCTTATTATTTCCAGGACTTCATCACTACGTCTTTTGATGACCCAGTCATCGCCCTGCAAGACTCTATTCATCGACTTGCTACACAGAATGGCATCACATTCGAAGAGCAAGTCCGACAATGGGCTCAGCAAACCGATGCCATGGTTGCAATGGCCACCTCAACCGGCAATGAAAAGACTCATATCCCAAGCAACTCTGCCGCTCTTGAAGAGCTCTACAAGCAACATGTCCCAACATTCAGCGACCCTGATCCCTACGAACTGATGGAAGAGGAGGTTGATGACGGTCACATGATGCCCCAGGAGCTTGGCAGCAGTCTTGTGCAGAGCATGCAGATCTCCACCCACCTCTTCATCGACGGTAACCTCCACGGCAATCCGGATAAACGAGCGCTCCAGAACGTCAGCCTTCCAGACAAGTCGACTGAAGATTCGGTCATCTTCCGAACAACCTACGTCAACCCCGAGTATTCATACTCATACGTCTATGTCAAGCTCTATCGGTGGGCCCCTGACTGGAACGTGTGGGACAAGAAGTTCCTGAAGCAACTGGGCACCATCCGCATACCTCTCAAGCTTGCTCAGCGCCAGGAGCCGACTATTGAGTATTTGGATGAAGCCGCAGCCGCAAAATTCCTGGGCGTTGACAAGTGTCCAACGAAGGTTGTCAAGTACACACTGACATGCACCGCGCACTGTGACCTGGACTTTTACCCAGTTCAGAGAGCACCCGAGAGCATGCGTGACGAGATCCTGACGATCGCAAGCTTATTGAATGGCCAGGACATGCATGAAATATCAATCATCCACCGGATCCACGAGGAATCAGACGATCTCGAACAGGACTACGCCGTGGAGTGGGTACGCGGCAGCATTGATGCATGGCACCGAGACGGTGGCGATCCCCAATCCATTTACTTCGAGAAGTCTCCGTACAAGAGGATCATGACAGCCGGGACAGTACCAAAGGGGAACGAAATCCCGTATCTTCCACAGCTCCCTCCTGTCTCGCGATTCGTCGACAAGTCCCAGTATCTGGTCACCTTCGCCGTGGGCAAGCAACAAGAGAAGGAGTATCATGAGAGACTTCACCAGCAGCTGGAACAAACCATCTTGCCGATCAAAGCTCGTCTCATTCCCGACCTCCCTACCCGGCACCCAGTCAGCGGCAAGCCGAAGCAA
Organism: Cytospora piceicola; assembly: GCA_023375675.1. Classification (NCBI taxonomy): domain Eukaryota; kingdom Fungi; phylum Ascomycota; class Sordariomycetes; order Diaporthales; family Cytosporaceae; genus Cytospora; species Cytospora piceicola. The sequence goes on along the minus strand of JALQBC010000034.1, from coordinate 260,616 downwards.
TATCTCATGCTGGTGGATCCAGCACATATCCCGGAGATCGCCCACCTCCTTCCACGCACAGGTGACCAATGCAAGATCACTTTTCCTGGCGTGCAGATGAAGGATCAGTCCAACCCAGATGTCCCCGCCCAGCCGATCGAGGTGCTCATCGCGGAATACATTCGTGATATCATCCAGACAGAGACGAAGTCTGGCAATCATTCTGATAGGGAGACAATGTACCGAGCTTTGGAGGAGCCTCTGAAGTCTCTGTGTCTCAAGGGCAGCGATGCTGAGATCGACAGGAACATCAGATATATGAACGACAGCATCCCAAAACTCGACGCCCTTACAGACAATGCGGACAACCATGCATTGATTGAGTGGATCAAGGGTCAGATGGACTGGCTGCAACTTCCGGCTGGTGAACTTGGAGATGTCGACGGAATCACACAACCTCTCCAATGCTCAGCTGTTCGAGTCGCAGTTACAAGCAAGCTGTGGACATCAACGACCCAGCTGTACAAGCTGACTGTGCCCGCGGACCCCAAGACTGGCGAAGCGCGACTCCCGTACGCGCTGGATATTCCAGATCCCACCGTGGATGATCAAGGCAGACCGGTCACAAGTATGGGCTCCTTCATTGAGAAGTTCACACACGAGGACAGCTACCTGCCCATTCGCTTCGAGTTCGTTGACTCGAACAAGACCCACAAGCTGGAGGCCAACGCGCTACAGAAGCTGTCAGCACCGCACACTATGCCCCTGCATGATCGCCCATCTTCAGACAGCGTTGATTTGTTCCACGACTTGATCACGATGGAGCCTCGGCCGATAGAGCCCCTCCGAGAGAGGCTGCCAGTTCTGGCACAATTGGCTGCAGGGAAGCACCAGAATCCACATCTTCAGAAGATGTACCACCGCCTGTCAAAGGACAAGCACCAGGGCATCCAGATGCTCCTTGATGATACCAGGGCTCTTCATATCATCAATGGCCCCCCCGGGACTGGGAAGACCGAGCTTCTCATGCACATTGCCGGATTTGCCATTGCAACCATGGTACCTCCTCACCTGGTTGGGCGCGATGAGCCTGCTGATCTGGGACCCAGGATCTCTCTCGAGGACTTCGACAAGCTCGGAACTGCAGAGATTGAGCGTCCGGGTTCAACCTCCAAGGGCAAGGGGAAGGAAGGGGCAAAGGAAACGGCCGAGGCAATATCTCGTCATCACCGGGTCCTCTTTGTGACCAACAACAACCAAACGACGGACGACATGGTCTCTCGTGCTCAGAAGACCTTCAGAGAGCTGAACCTCTCCCACAAGTCCATTCTCAACCGCGAGCCTGTGATCATCAGGACATACTGCGTCAAGAATGAACTGAAGGACTTTCCCAGGAAGTTCACGAAGATCTTCCAAGGGATTGAACGGCTGGGCACCGATGGTGTTGGTGGCGTGGTCTGGAGTTTGATCACAGGGGTTTCAGAGTCGGTACACGCCTACTCTCGAAAGGGCAGAAAGATGAAGGGTACCAGCGTTTCTCTGGCCGAAGTCGCTGCCACACTATTTGAGAAGGACAAGACTGAAGCACAGAAGTACAAGAATCTCAGAGCCGCCATTGACGAGGTCAAAGACAACCCGGATTGTTGGAGCGAGAGTGCGAAGTTCATCCTCCGGGAAGCTGAGATGGGGCCCTTTGCTGACGCAATCGGCATGGCGGACTTCATTGCCACGACACATGTGCCAGCCGCAGACATCCGCAAGTACTTCAGGGCGGACATTGTGATTGAGGACGAGCAACCTCGAGTGATGGAATCGACGAGCTTGATTTTGATTGCTCATTTTTCACCCTTGGCACGTTTCGGCGTTGGCGACACTCGGCAGTGTGGTCCCTTGGTATTCTCTACACACCAGCACAGGCGATACCGACCCCCACCGGCTTTCAAGCAAGCGGATGCACAGAATACCCAAGAAACTCTGGCACAGCAGGTGACTTCTGGTCAGACAGCAGTAGGCGGCGGCTGGGCCAAACCCGAACTGCCAGCCAGTGGTGAGGAGACGATCGGTGACTGGGACAAAACCAAGCCTTTGGATTCTGGTGAGGCATCTCAATCTGTACCAGAGGTCGTTTCAGAGAACCCACAGTCTGGTGAGGCATCTCAGGCTGTACCCGAGGTCGGTTCGGAAGACCCAGAGGTGGTTTCGGAGAACCCAGAGGTCGTTTTGGAGAACCCAGAGGTCGTTTCGGAAAACCCAGAGGTCGTTTCGGAAAACCCAGATTCTGGTGAGAATGGAGATGACGATGAAGACCTGCCAATCCCGGCCACGTTTGCACAACAGTTGAAGTGGTCACTCCCGCATCGATGGGTCGCGAGCGGTAATCCGGTGGTCCAATTGACTGAGAACTTCCGGTCAAAGGGTTTGATGAGCGACTTCTTCAACAGACAGTACTACAACGGCCGGCTATTGGTGCGATTGAGGAAATCGGGAACATTCGACAAGGACTACAAGACAACAATGAAGTTCCTTAGGAAGCTTACTCACGATGACAAGCTTCCCATCAACTCAGTGATGGTGAACCTCAACTCTCGGGAAGGTGTCTCCGGCCGGTCTGCCACGAACATGACAAATGCCAACTTTGTCATGGCCCAAGTGCACAACCTTCTTGCCGATGACGACTTCACGGGCAAGATCATGATCATCGCCCCATACCAAGGGCAGATGGAGATTTATGAATGGGAGTTGTCACAGCGCTGCTCGATTGAGTACGACAGCTCAAACAAACGCTTCACGTTTGACCGCTCGAGGATCCACCTTTGCACTCATCAAGGGGCACAGGGTGTCGAGGCCGAGGTGGTCTTCATTGACATGGTCCGATCCGACAAGCCTGGAATGACTGGAGAACCGGAGCTCATCAACGTCGCGACCTCCCGCGCCATCTGCGCCCAAGTCGTCATCCAGAACACGTTCATGTTCGAGAAACTGCAGAGCCGGAACCTCCTTAATGCACCAAATGTCCGTGATCTCTCTCGGCTCCACATGTGGCATGTGGAAGAGGGAACACTGGTCGACCTTCCCGGCATTGACTACAGAGTCATGTGTAATATGTGCTACAAGACAGGACACAAGAAGAAGGAGTGCCCTATGAAGACCGACGGTCACTTCATATGCCCTGTGTCTGGATGTATGGGATCTCACCACCCCCGTAACTGTCGCATCTTGCGATCACGACGTCTCGGTGATGAAGCTGCTCGTCGGGCAGACGAAGTTGCAGCCAAGGCACACGAGAACGCAGACGAGCAAGCAGACGGGGACGCAGATGGGGCAGGTGATGATGCAAACGCCAATACCACCGTGCCCAGGGGCCCCTCCGAGAAGGCGAAGAAGCTGGGTGCGAGTAACCGCACATTCCGCAACAAGTTACGCGAGCTACGCGAAGCCAACGCCCCCGGAACAGGCACCGAGACGACAGCCATCGAGGCTCCGGCTACCGAAGCTGACACGACGGGATGGGGAACCGCTGTTGCACCTGCATCTACTTGGCAGCAACAAGGAGGCTCTGGTGAAGGTGCAGATGATCACTGGGATAGCATTGCAGCTCAGGCGAACAAGGAAGGTGGCGACTTTTGGTAGATGCACGAGTTGAAACATCCCAGGAGGTTTTGATTGTTGGCGATGGATAGTTGTTTGTGGACGGACGGGTTTACAGCTCTCAAGAGGCTGTAGTTGTTGGCGACACACAGGTTCTCGCGATGGTGTTGGTTCGGCAAACTATCGGGGAGCTCAAGTCGTTTGCGTTTGATTTTTCTCTTCTTCACAGTACGGTACAGATCGACAGATCAGCCTTAATACGATGATACGGTTGATCCACATGAACTTCTTCTCTGCAATTGAGTGCTGGTGACATGTGTTGGGGTCCCGAGCATGACATAAAAAGGCTTAACTGTAGGTGGAGGGCTAGACCTTGATGCTTAAAAAGCAATGGCCACAACCCTTGGCATGGGTACTTTGCCGAGTTGTCAAAGGACACGGAGCCTCACATATGGTGGAGGTGCGACACCACGATCTCGCACTGCATCCCACGGCACGGAGCGTCAAGCTACCGACCAATGATTTCCCAATCAGCAAAACTTTGTGTGGTGGATGATCGAGTGGCTCATCCAGGTAAGCGCACTTCCTGCCATTCTCAGTACATTTGGAGAACATGATGGTTTCCTGGCTGGTTGGTGACGGTCACTGACTGCGACAGAAGGAAGGGCCCCGTGGCATGGTGGCCTTTGCGATTCTCAACAGTTGCCCCTTCCCCAAAAACGTTGTTCGAAGGACGCGGGGGAAGTCAGGTGAAGATGATGGATGCGCTGTGCTCTTTCCCCTTCCGGTGTCACTGCAGCATGGCACCTACTCGCAGTCGCTCCTTCCTCCCAGAGTTGGACCGGAACATTCACATCATGTGCGGGGACTGACAGTTTTTCCCATGCACTTTCACTTTCTGCAATTCATCGAGACACGACAACTTCCCCGGAACTTCATCATCATCATCATCGACGAGATTTGAGAGGAGTGACCCGGCAAACATTCGTGGATCGTCCCCATCACCTTGTTCTGTCGAGATCCGCGACCTCTCTCGATCACCTCCGTCAACAGGCAGACCAAAGGATACCCTCATAGCCCAGTTTCAATGTGATGCAACACGATCGACATGCCACCCAACAGCAGCCGAGCTCAGGCTACACCTGACCATAAGAAGGTATCGACGAGCCATGCTCAGTTCCCCAAGCCCCCAGCCTTCAAGAAGGCACCCCATCCGGTTGGTCCCCAGTTTGCAAACCTCCTTGTTTCAAGCCCAATTTCTAACAACCCCAGCAGCCGCGTGGCGCTTTGGCAGAGAAATCACCTAACATCCTTGCCCCACCCAATTCCTCACAACTGGCACAGAAGTCACGACTTGCCCCCAGTGCCTTGACACGCCAGAAGAAATCCCCCTCCATTGCCCAAATCCCTTTCTCCCAAGCACAGCCATGGCGCCACGAAGAGGACGAGCCAGCCAACATCCAGTCACTTCCAGGAAGTCATGTTCTGGGCCCTGGCGTGAATGGTAATGAGGACTCTGATGACGAAGATTCTGAGCCGGTTGTCAGTCGACGGAGCCTGCGCACGAGCTGGAAGCTGCAGGTCAATGATGATGACGAGGACTCTGATGACGAGGACTCTGATGACGAGGACTCTGATGACGAGGACTCTGAGCCGGTTGTCAGTCGACGGAGCCTGCGCACGAGCTGGAAGCTGAAGGTCAATGATGACGACGAGGACTCTGATGACGAGGACTCTGAGCCGATTGCCACCGGTGATGAGGAGGATATCGAGGAAGAGTCAGACGATGAGGTGTACTGTGATGAAGCCGCCATGTTTCACGAAGACGAGGTTTCCGATTTTGAGCCACACGATCGATCTGATTCAAGCACTCTTCTTTCAGATTCTGGTCTGGATGACGAGGATGACTTGGACTCCGAAGAGGATTCTGGAGACTCAGAAGCAATCCCTATCGCAGATTTTGATCTAGCTGACGATGAGGATCCAGACTCCGAGTCTGTCGACGATGGCCTCTCGGAGACTGAGCTGGCAGAGCTAGGTCCCGAGGACTGCGTCCCAGACTTCCAAGATGATGACTTCGACTTCCTCGAAGATGACGAGGCAGATGCAGCAACGCTCTCTCGAGTTGCGTCCAACGGAACAAATGACAATCCGCAGGTTGACCTTCAGGGCGTCATCATCGAGGAGCTATTTCCACCTGACAGAATCGATCCCACAGCATACATGGATGACATCTCCCTGGCGCACAAGTCAGTCAGTGAATGGAGGGAGCTTTACCAACAAGAAATCAGCATCACGGAGAGACGCTATCGCGCCGGCATCCACGAAATCAAAAACATTGTCATGGAACAAGAGCCATCCGCTTTCTTTGAGTCTCTTCCTGACGACCAAAGCATCCATGCGTATTGGTTTCGTGTGTTTCTGAATGCGGATCCAGATATCCTTTGCGACCAAGGAGTCCAAGGCGTCCCCACACAGACAGCTGTTGCTTATAGCAAGGCTGACTTCGACTTTGATGATATGAAGCGATTGCCACACTTCGACGACGGGGAGGATGTTGTCCATGCCGGTGGATACTGGCACTTCCAAGCCAAGAAGATGTCTGATGGCTCATATCAACTGACGACTTATAACGGCATGGGCGGCGGTCGTCACGGTGTTCTGGGTGGGAGGATCAACAAGTATCACAAGCAATTCACCAGAAGGGAGTATCATCAGCTCCCCAAGGACGTTAGGTCATACCACTACAAGAGGACTTGCAAAGAGCCTGGTACACGAGTCATGCTTGATGAGTACCGCGCCTCGTATGTCGCCTTTTCAACATCAGCAACGAGTCCACTTTGTCAGCTTTTCGAGGCCCTTGACGCAGCTTACCTCAATTCCATCGTCTTCGAGCACGAAGACATGGTCAGGTCATTCAGGATATCACACGCAACCGAGGCGTGCTTCCGTCGCGTTCGCAACGCTATGCAAGAGGCTGTTCCTGACAAGCCTCTGCCTGATTTCCAGAAATACGCTTCGAATCGGTCATGGTCACTAAAGGAGCCTCTTCATGCGGCTGTCAAGCTTGACCGCGGCCGATCGTCGTGTTGCTACAAAGACTGTAGTGAGAAGGCAAAGGTCCTGGTACAACAGGGTAACGTTTTCGGTCCCAGGGTTTGCCTCAGACATTTCCACCTGTCTGAGAAATACTTATCAAGAGGCCCATGTTCAAACTGTGCCACTCCGCGCGATGGCCGTCATTTCGTCGGGTCAGGAGATTCGTCGATTTGTCCCGCATGCTACCGTTACCGAATCAGACATGGCCATCCACCACCACCGAGCAAGTGGGCAGTGGCAGAAAACTTTGCGAGCGAGCTTGCTGTTGAGTATTTGGAGTTTCGGCGACAAGATGCACCTGATCACCACATCTGCACCAATTGCGCGGATGCTCTTGAAACACCAGACACGGAACCCACCGAGCTCTGTCAACCATGCAGTACCTACTCCCACAGTTTCTGCCACCGAGGGGAATCACGTCCGCCTCATATGTGGTCGCATCTCTGGGATTGGGTGGAGAATGTGTACTTGATTGACACTGAATGGAGCTCTCTCAGCGAATGGATGAAACAGATCACCAGAGAGACAGATAACCTTTCTCGGGATCTTGGACAGACTTTCTTCCCTTCAGAAAAGGAGATCGAGAATGAATACAGCCGTACCGGGGACACTTCAAAGGAAAACAGGAGGAGAGCCAGGGCTCGGTTGAAGTATGAAGCCCAACTGAAAGCAAAGGGTCGGGAGCTCACAGTTGGAAGACGACAAGAATCGGGAGCCAGGCTTGATCAGGAGTGTCTCCGCCTGTTCAAGGACCCTAAAGACGAGAAAGAGAGAATACGAGCGGCAGGCCGGCTATCCAAGCGCAAAGCAGCACAGAAAGACCACCCCAAGATCGAGTCCGGGATCAAAATCACAGAGGAGTGTTTACGCCTCGGCAAGGATCCTAAGGACCGCAATGTGAGGACGATAGTAAGCAGCAAACTTCGCTACGAGGCCAAGAAGGCCTCAGCGACCAAGAAAGGGCGTGGTCCCAAACGCAATGGCAGCACGAAATCCGCCAGTGGCGATGTCAACGAGACCGATGGAGGGACTCCCAAGCCACTGAAACGACGATCCAAGCGCGGCCTCGTCACAAGAACCGCCATCGATGACGCGGGTTCTGGCCACGATGATGAAGGGGGTGGTACAATGGCAGAGACTCCATTCACATTCCAACCACAGGTGAAGCGAAAAGGCTACGTGGATCTGACTGAGTCTGTCGATGAGGAACCAAAGATGAGCAAGAAGACGCGCACAGGCAGGTCTTGATCATAGATTGTGGATCGAGGAGACGAGGTGCATATTGAGTGCGAGGAGAGTTATTTTGCTGGTATTCGACGGGATGTTGCTTAGAAATTGAGGGACATAGGAAGGAGGTTTGCTATTCTTGAGGTTGATATGGCCTAGTTTCTCACTACAACATTTTGGACGTGGAATGAGGAAGCACGGTACTGCAGATCCATGGGGATATGCTGCAGTATTCATGGCTCATTTTAGCTATTTTCATGTATGTGTTGCTGAATCTCTCAATAAACCCAAGTGCTACGCAAGAAAATATTAATGGCCGCAATGGCTTGTAAACATGGGCCCCTCAACCAAGATGTCCTAAGTCATACTTGGGTTCGACAGTACAACCTCATCGATGTTACCATCATCGGTCATCCAGTTTGGGAATAAATCCTCACAGGAGTCATTGGTCTGCCTTCTGGAACTCTGATGCCGTTGACTCAAGACCACATAGAACCCCCCCCCCTCCCTCCGGAAGATATGAATTTGTTATGGTACCAGACAGACATGTAATTGCCTCCATGGCTTTTGAATTCCATTGTTTGACCCTGGACGGCCTACTCACTACCACCCGGACTTCCCGTCTCTGCCGGTCTACAGACCGTTTTCTCAGGATCCCATGGTGGGACTCGGCTTGGGTTGGTCAAATCCTTAGAGGGTGTCACTGTTTGCCAAGTCATGCAGCGACGATACAATCCTCAGCTCCGGTACCTAAGTCATCGTCCACAGCATCTCGCATTCTCACAAGGTGATGGTCCTAGGCAGAACGCAGTTAGAGGAGTTCCCGGATGATTTTCTGCCTACGATCAATCGGAAACGAACCTCCACGGGCCCTTTGGAAAATTTCGATGTTTCACCGCGCCACTAGGGACAATACAGATCATCGCCAAAGAACTGTATACATGGAAGACAAACTTGAAGACACAGCGTTCACACTCTATGTACAACACTCGACTGACATTTCACCGCACAACCAACAAACACAACCCAGATTACGTTCACACTCTGTGTACTAAACCCGACTGACATCCCACCGCACAACCAACAAAAATATCTAGAAAGCCGGGTTGGCGTTCGTCAAGAGCTGTACAAACAGCGCCTCAAACCAAGTACCAGCTTCAGGGGCCGGCTGCAGGGCATCCGAAGACGCACAGTGGTAGTCATATCTTGTAGAGCTTGAGTTGCTCGTCCCGTCAGACTCGCCGCCGGGCTTGCCCCAGATGAAGGCGTCCTCGAGCTCAAGGCCCGTGTCGGTCGTGGGCCGGGTTCCAAACCCGGTGCCGAGGGCATTGCACCAGTCGCCCCACGCGGACTGGCCGGTGGGCTGCTTGCCCGAGCGGCCCTGGTCCGTGATGAAGTGGGCGTCGAACCCGGCCGCGGACAGGAGCGGCGCGAGGGCCTGGACGTAGAGCGACTCGTCGTAGTTGGAGTCGCCCGAGGTGTAGGACGGGGCGGGGGATACCGTCCAGGCGTTGTAGTTCGCGATATTGGTAGCGAGGCCCCTCACTGCGGCGGGCTGGCTGGCGTTGTTGTATACCTGGGCGAAGAGTGTCGCGGCTGGCTGTAGGTTTGCGGACCAGCCAAGCCAGCCCGCGTGTCCGGCATCGAGGTACATGCCAACGTTGCCCAGGTTGAGCTGGGTGATGGCATAGTTGATACCCGCGTAATATGCACTCTGGGCTTCTGCGCATTTAGCCACGTTGAGGTTCGTTACCATGTTCGCTAAGCTGTCCGGCTCGATGATGAGGATGGTGCGGACGTCCGAGTACGCCACGAGCTGTTCGCGGATGGAATCCACGTAGGCTTCATAATGCGCAAGCCCATCGTCCGAAACGCTGTACTCTCCGTTTGAAGCCGCCGCAGAGCAGTCTCTGTCTGGGAGCCCGTATATGACTCTCGTATGTTTTTAGCAGCGGAGTTGTGGGGTGGGTGTTGAGGTTTCTTACAAGAGCGCGGCGTATGGTGGTGAGGCGCCGGCAGCGTTGGCGGCGCGGATGTCCGCAAGCGTATCGGCCATTAGCGTGGGGACCTTGGCGGCGGTATCGCTTGAGAAAGAGTCAGTAAATCCAATCAAAGATATATAAAGTAAATACTTACAGCCATTGGAAGGTGGGCACCTTCGCGACCTCGGCGGCCTGGGAGGCCTGGGCGGCTGACAGGCTGGGGATGGCGTACGCCGAGATCTCGGACGCATAGTAGGAGTTGGCCCACTGCTGGACGCCCAAGAAAGGGTTCCCGGTATACGTAGCGGTCGTGCTGGCTCCCCCGGTCACCGTCGTTGTCGCCCTGGTGGTTGTTGTCGAGGCCTTCGAGGTCGAGGCGGAGCTGGTGCTCACCTTGGAGGTCGTGGAGGTTTTCGCCGAGCTTGTGGTCTTGGACGAAGACGTGGCACTAGAGCTGCTCGCTGCTCCAGGGAGACACTGGGAGTAGTAGTCGTTCCCATATGAGCAGACTGATCCGGATGCGCAGCATGTTGCGCCCGTCCAGCTCGTCCCGCCGCATTGGCTGTAGAGAGAGGCACAGTTCTGTCGCTCCTCAACAGGCGCGGCAAGAGCAGAGATGCTCAAGACTGCCGCGAGAAGAAGATTTCCAATAGCCATTATTTTCAAGAGTGCTGTTCAAAACAAAAGTTGGGAATCCAAGGTGGTGAGTCCTGGCCGGGGAGGAGGCTTGTAGACATGGGACTCGCGGCCCCTTTATCGAAAACACCTTCTCCCAGGAAGCTCACATCATCTGCAATTATCTATGTATCGGATAAACGGGAAGATTTCCCTCGATGGCTAATATCGAGGCCCTCGTAATTCTTTTCTTTGCTGGTGTCAAATTTGGCGAGCGTGGGCCGTTTTCGAGTGGCGGCGTCCGGGGACGGTCTGAGCTAGGAATTCAGGCAGGTCGCCCCGACAGCGTACCAGGGTTATGCTTCTGAATGAAGCCATCAGTCAAAAATCCAAACTCCGTATGGCTATGGCCCACAACAGGTGACTAGCAAGTCCAGAAGTCGCCTCATCACGTACCTGGGCCAAGGCTCGTCGTCAAACTTGTGCGGATCCATGGACTGGCCCAAGCGGACCTGGTCTCGGGAGATCGATGAAAAGGTGTCTCAACGAGGAAAAAGATCTGAACTTTCCGCCAATCGAAAACTTCTAGATCCAGCCTTGGCATCGAATATCACCCCAGCTTGACAGATTCTACGGGCCAATACATACGAGATCTGAGCTTGATCTCGGAACCCACCTTCCTGGCCGTCCCTATTAGGAAACCGTAGATCCTCCCTTACATGGGATGCCAACGAGCCCTTTTCAGGGGTCATCAAATTCCTGCAAGACTGCAAGGTGGCAAGGATGCAAGCAGCCGGTTCTTTTTGGTCCCTCTTCCGTATCATCCCCCTTGGGAAAGGCACGAACTTCCAGGGAGTCGACGGAATTGCTTCGTTGCTGGAGCGGGGGGGGGGTGCATGAATGCTGCTTTGACCCTAACCCTGTAGATCCTAGAGGCTGGCTTACATGAAGTCGGGGAGGACTTTCGGATATGCAGAAGAGAAACCACATTTTGTGCTGCTATTTCGAGATTCGATAGAGCATTATGAGGAAGGCTATACCAAGGGAGATGTGTTACAAGAATGTGTGGAAGGTATTGCATAGGTGTACCGTAAGTGAAGGCATCAACATTTAATGGTCACATGTGGTCCAGATGTCCTGGAAGGATCTGAAGATACACGCGGAGAGATTCTTTAATCTAGTCGATATTGGCCCTAACAGATCGGACTATCGCTGCATTTACATGGCCTAAAACCCAGGCGGCGTATATCAAATATGTACAAAATGTGGCCAAGAGTAATAACTCGTTGAGACCGGACCCAATCCATTACTCCCCTGCACCCCAGGAAAACAGAAACCATAGCATGTGACCATTCCAGTACAAGAAAAATCTACTTCAGCATCCTTCGCCTTTCCATTCATATTCCATTTCCACTCTTACAAACGTGTATAGATATAAGAGCATCCATTCCCCTCTCTTAAAACCTCATCAAGGGCAAGTTCGTGGCCGTAGCACAAGCATTTCCATTGCGAGCACAGACAGTCGACACAGAAACCAGCGTCACCGTGGACGGGACACACTGGCCACCGAGAGAAGCAGAGGGGCTAGACGCCTTCTGGGTGACCGTTTGAGCCTGGGAGACGGTCATGACGTAGGTAGATACGACCCCGGCACCGCCAGTCATGGTCAGGGTCACCGTGTTCTGGGCCACGACCTCGGACGCCGTGTAAGTGCTGGTCAGGACGGTGCCTCCACCCACGGTTACGTAGGCGGTGGAAACTATGGGCGCAGCCGTGGTGGCTGGGGTCTGTATCGCTGCAGATGTGGACACCGTAGAGGTCAAGACTTGGCTGCCAAGGGTTACGGTGACGACAGTCTCGACGGGAATCTGGGAGCTGATGGTCTGGGTCTCGTAGATCATGGAGCTGCTGGGGTGACCGGCCACAATCGCAGAGCTGGCGACGGCCAGGACCGACGATGAAGCTGAGCCCCCGGCACTTACGGTCTGGGTGACCTGGTAGACAGACGTCGAGGTTTGTTCCACGCCACTTACAAGCGTGGTGATGATGCTTGAAGCTGGGATGACAGATATCACAGTGGCCGAAGACTGGGAGTTGGAGACGAGGGACGAGGCCGGTCCTGTGGGGATAGCTGGCACGATAGAGCTTGCAATGCTGGTGGACTCGACAACGACTGAAGACCCCTGGACAATAGAGCTGCTGGCGAAGACGGAGCTCTGGGCGAGAGCAGATGGCGTGGCGCTGAAGGATGCGACCGAGCTAAAAACACTCGTCGACTCGACGACTGTTGAGGACTCTTGGGCCACTCCAGAGACTGTAACTGTAACTACAGTTGGCACTTGGACAACTGAGCTGCTGAGGATAGTGGTGCGCTGAGTCTCGATGGTCTGAGCCGGAACGATGCTCGTAAAGGCGCTGGTAATACCGGATGAGCTGATGATCGTGCTCTCCGCGCCACCGCTCGGGGAAACTGCTACGGAGAGAGCCCCGGCCGTAGATGTGGCCGCCTGGGGGACAACATTTGTCACAGTCTGGACATTGTCGAATGAGCTCGTATATACGCTCTCCACGCCACTCGAGCTGACGGTGAAGACGGAAACAACTGGCGAAACAGTAGTGATGAATGATGTCTGAGCGGCCGCAGGGGTCGGAACGCTGGAGGCGCTGGGGATGTAATAGGATGTGGAACCAGCAACTAGAAACATAGTCTGTTAGCTGAAAAGAAACAACAAAAGGATGTATTTTGTTAGAGTAGGACTCACCAATGGTAGTTACGACAGCAGAGCTCAAGCTGGCCACAACTTGAGACGAGACGGAGGAAGCTTGGGCGACAGGGCAAATCGTCGTGGTCTCGCCAACAACACTAGTCACAACGACAGTCTGGATGGCAGAAGAGCCCATCGAAGAGATGGCATTGGCAACGGCCACCGTGTTCGAGGCAGCGGGACAATTGGTGACAGTAGCGGCGCAAGAAATAACAGTGTGCATCTGGAATGTCTCGAATCAGCAAACATTCGTCCACAGGTAAGGGGCTGTGAGTGACTTACATGTGTAATTTGAACGGTCAAAGTCGTCTGCTCTTCAGCAACAGTGGTAGCCGGGGCACCAGTGATCACAGCAGAGGAAGAGAATGCAATAGCCGAGGAGTAGGAAGCAGCTGCACTGCTGGAAAGGGCAGCAACCTCAGACGAAGCCAGAGTGCTGGTAAAGACCGTGGTAGAGACAGGAACAACCTGAGTGGCCACCGAGCCACGTGCAGGGCAATTGGTGACCGAGGCCGCACAAGAGGTTACCGTGTAGACATTTGTAGAGTAGACAGTCGAGGTCACCTGCTGGACGGATGGAATCGAGAAGTTGCCCAAGGGGTAAGGCCGAACACTGGCGCTGCTGGCGAGAGGGCGGGGGACGACCTGGCTGCCGCTGTGGACGGGAGCAACACCCGATCCGGAGGGGATGGGACGAGCAGCAGAGCCAGAAAAGACGGCGGATGGGAAGGCGGAAGCCTGAACACCTCCAGCAGAAGTTGTGCCGCCGAGGGAGACTATGGGAAGGCCGGATGGGCCAACTCCACCGCCAACAGATGGCAGTGAGGTACCGGCTGCAGCAATTGAGCTGGAAGCAATTCCGGAAGGTCCAATGCCACTACCGACGGCTGGCAGAGTTGTGCCTACAGCAGCAGCTGAGCTAGTAGCAGTTCCGGAAGATCCAATACCATTACTGACAGCTGGCAGAGTCGTGCCTACAGAAGCAACTGAGCTAGTAGCAGTTCCAGAAGGTCCGACGCTATCACTGACGCCGTTCCCGGAACCAGAGGAGACAATAGTGGGCAGAGAAGCTTGGCTGGAAACTGATACTGATTCGGGGGCAACGACCGTGATGCCTGTAATTCCTCCAGTAGCAGCGGCGGAGTAAACACTGGACGAGACAGCCTCGGCGGCGGTAACTGGGCAGATGGTCGTCGCGAGCTGAATAGTATCCGTGACCAGCACAGTGGACATTTGCTCGGGAGCGGAGGAGGCCAGGTTCGCCAGCGAAGCAGAGTTGGCCGGGCAGTTTGTAACGCTGGCGGCGCAGCTGATGACGGTTCGGATAGATGTTGTCAGGATGGTCAGGGTTGTAGACTCCTCGCCAGAAGTTCCGTTCACCTGGGCGACCGCTGAGGCAGACCCAGCGGCGGATACGGACAGGACTCTCGAGGCGGATCCGGGTATAACCGAGGCCGACTGAGATACGACGGAGGCAGACCCAATCGATCCTGAGGCAGACCCAGGAGCGGCTGAGGCAGTTACTGGCAGTGCTGAGGATGTTGGCAGAATCGTCGAGGTGACAGTCTCGTCTGGCTCGCAAGCCTCATCGTCCCCGGTTGGTGTTGTGGTTGCATTTGTTGGGTTTCCCATGACAGCTCCGAGTGCTCTTCCGGAGAAGAGCAGGAGGGAGGCGTAAGCCCCGGCAGATTGGAAACGCATATTGGTCTAAAGCTGTCAACGAAAGTTTACGTCGATGTATTTGGTTTTCGGTCGGTTTTTCCCTTCCTGATCAAGAGGCTGTGTCGACAGTTTGAAAGAAAGTAATGAGTAAGGCGAACTAGCACCAGGAGAATGAATGAATAACCCGCTGGGTTGGTGACCTGAAGCCAGAAGAATAATCCAGAAAGAAAACGATGTTTGACGAAGATCTCAAGTCGACGATCTATGGCCCGACAAGCTGGGGAAATCCACCGTCCTTATAATACATGTAACGTACATAGCAGGTCACCACGGCCAGGGCCCATGGGGACCTGTAAACAATTCAGGAGTCCCACCGGGCCCCGACCGACGTGCCTCCACCATGAATCCAGGCTTCATTGCCTCTTCCAAGTCGGCTATGGCCCATCGAGTGGTGAGTGTTGTTTCGAAACCCACAAGTGCTTGACGCCGTGGATGAGCTGATGTGGACCTGTCAGGAGGCTCCGGTCGGGGATAAAGGCCAAGTCGAGGTCGGGCAGTTTCCCTGATCCCTGCAAAAGATCCCTGGTCGTGTTTCTTCGGCGTTACGCCGTTCGCTGGGAACTCGCATGGGCGACAAGGGTGTTGTGTGTAGTGTGTGTAGTGTGTGTAGTCCAGATGTCTCCACCCTCTCGACGATCCATCCCGCTTGGTGCATGAAACGCCCCTGCTGGCCGTCCTTCATTGCGGGAGCCTGGGGGTTGGCACCGCCAGTGACGTTTCATGATTCCAATATATTGTTTTTTACTGTCTTCTGTTTGTTCGCCTCTGGAAATCATTTTTTGTGCGGGGTAGCATCTGGCGGTTGGCGGGCTGTGAAAGGGACGAGGAACAAGGAAAAAAGAAGGATGGAAGCGCTCATAGAAAGCCACACAAACAGCCCTGGAACTGCCGTAACTGCGATTGGCTCTAAGTGGTGCCTACAAATTTACTGATGACATAGCATGGCTTTTGATGCCTGGAGTCCCACTGTAGACGGACTGCGAACTCGGGCCCGGGAAGAAACTCGGAGATAGAAGAACCACGGCAACAATCTACACAATCTACTTGCGATCGGTTGGTATCTAATGGACATTATACTACTATAGGATCACATGCTGTTGTACTCGGAGTACCAGTCAAAGTCCGGGTCCCGGCCCTGATACGTGTAATTGTAAAACAGAGGACAAACGTGAGAGGCCGTCATCCTACACGGCACACGGTACACTCGGCCGACCAGTGGGGAAGCTACCCGGGGTAAGATCTAAGTTTAGATCAATCGATAGGCCCACATCAGTCGCTGCCCCTGACCGAACGGAATAAAAACAAAGTAATCCGTACCTGGGTACCTTTTAGTGTAAGTGACTTATTCCCGGTCAGGGGTCGCCAGCCTATCGCCTCATCAGAGACTTAAGCCCAACGCGGCACCATTGAATTGCCATGCTTAGACCAAAACTCGACGGCCCCGTTCATATCTATGCTTCTTTGGATTAAACATCATGACGGGCGAAGTTCTGCAAGAATTCCATAATCACTCGTGTTGGTTCGAACAGTGAAGTCTGCCGAGGGTGGATCAGAAAAGCTCCACTACGTACTTGAGTACTTGGGTACATGATATTGTAGGTTGCCTGAGAGCCTGAGACATGCGGTCGCCAGGGCGCGACAAGGGAATATGGAAGTCGACCGACCACCAGTCCACGGCAGACTTGGAAGATACGTCTCATGACCAGGGCGGGACTCCAGAGCTAAGTGATCTGTGCACCTCACGCCACTATTGATAATACGATGAACAGAATCTCCATACTTGTATGAACAAAGAACAGCAAGTTCCCAAGGGTTGTATTCGCTTCTGAGAGATACGGTGATTAGGGTGGCTTCATCGCAATAGATCCGTTTCGCGGGTGACAGAACACTTCTTTCATACAAGTTGGCCATGGTCTCCTTGGGCCTCAAACATTTGAATAAAATCCCCTTGAGACCAAGCACTGCATTTATTGAGAGCGGCCATGACCATCAAAGTCTGGGCCTCGTCCATAAATTTTGATAACCACCAAAATTCCTGTCCGTTAGCTGAGAGCCTTTATATCAAGATGCGATCCGCTGCTTGACGGGGTTGCATCGGTCAAGCTTACATATGTGGTCTGAATCGTCTTCTCGGTCGAATGCCCCAAAAAGGGAGATCTATGTTTTGTGCAGATTAGGTGGACTATGGACCGTTTCATGTTGATGGAGGGAGACAAAACTATCCGAAAACGTGCTCTATCATAGATCCCTTTTCAGGATATACGTGATCGCTACCCTAGGGTACCGACGACGACTTGGCGCGAATCTCGTTTTCCAGTGTTGTGAATTGACTTATGTATCGCTTACCATCATCGATGTCAGTCCCCATCACAGAGCGGCTGGTTGAGAATTGGGCAAAGGCGGTCCTCAGAGCCACCTGGGCACTGTGTTCGGGGGTACCTAGATAGGAGGATCTTGATATTAGTTCCCCAGAGTGGTTGCGCACCTGAAGAAGATTCGGAGCACATGTGGAAGAGTGTGAATGGGAAGTGAATCGGCTTTACTAGGCTGGGATCTCTGTGTGAGATGCGATGAATATGTTTATGAAGGGGGAACACTACATGTACGAGCTCAACCATAATCCTCCAATCCTGGAGTAGATATTTGCTTTGCTTGCGGCTGTTTGTATCTGCTGTTTGGCTATATGATCCTGTGAGTAATCATGAGACCAAGATCTTGGCGGTGCAATCCTGCAAAGGAGTCATCGTCGAATTTGTAGAGGTGGTAACAGTCACCCGGAATTGACGTGTGGCTGTTTGTTTACCGTCAGCATCGAGGCAAAGCATCAGGGTTTATTTGGTAGCTCTTGCTTGTGACTCCAGCTTCTATGTTAAAAAGTGCCGCATGACCTCCATCCACTTTTCAAGTCAAGGGTTACCATCTTTGAGTTCGTGGGCAGCCTATATATCAACCAAATGAACAATGTTGGAAGTGCCCAGGTGGGGATGATGACCAGGATGCATTGGCTGTTTGGCGAATACGCTCTCATTCTTCTCACTTGGAACTACCCTAGGGTATCCAAGGCACACAGTTTTCAGCCTGGCAAGGGAGTGATCGCACCCTACCCCCAGCAATCCAGGGAACCAAGGCTGACAGGGACTGGTGCATGAAACTGTCCCAAGCAATCAAGCGTCATCTCAAGCGCCTCATCAAGAACCTTTTCAAGCGAGCCGATGCTGTCGTCTGTAATACGGTGGATGCGGTTCAGCTTGCAGAGTATGACTTTTTCCTCCCAGAAATCATCGCCATCGATGAAGGTGCCCTCCAGCCTGAGGTCGACATTATTACAATCTGGGAGTACTACCCAAAGACTCCAGTCTTCCTCTCATCAGGCGCTTACTGGCAAGGCAACATACTCTTGCTTTCAGCTGATCTCGGTGCCATCAACGACGTTTACTCTAACCTCCTTATCCCTAAAGTTATCAGAATGGGTGTCGAAACTCTCCTGGCCGACGAGGCATACCGCGCGGGTGATGAAATCGCTTCTTTCAAGCAACCATTCGCAGAGCAATTCCGAACATCGAGACTGAAGCGAGTCGCATTGAAAGCTTCAGGATGGGCTTCAGAGCTGGTCATCAACCATCGCAACAAGGCCGGCACGCATGCGATTGCCGCAGCCATCGCGTACAATGACAGGATGCTATCACAAACGTTGATGACAAACGCATTCTGGTCTCACTAGTATCCGTCGACAGTGGACAGTTCAACGCGTTCCTTGTGAAGTTCGCAGGGGGACATGGAGTTGAGCTCGCGACGGAGGTGCTGCAATGTCGAATTGCAGGGGGTAAGGATCGCACTTATGAGAAGCCTGCCATCCGGACCACAGACTCCGCGTTGGTGAAGCATTGCTGAGTAAGAAGATATATAGCAAGAAGGAAGTCCAAGGTTTATACTTCATTCTCATCTTACCGACGGTCGTCCGAAATACAACGTCTTCGACCCTCCTATGACTTTCTCTATATGACGACTGTAAAACCTGTAGAACTCTACCCACCGTGGGTCCCCTTTTGGGTGAACTCCTTTCATCTGTTGTATCCTCCTCTGGGGTACCTAGTTAGTCCTCTCTAGAATACTCTTCCCTGGGATACTCTTCCTGGGATACTCTTCCCTGGGATACTCTTCCCTGGGATACTCTTCCCTGGGATCCCCTTCCCTGGGATAATGTGCTACAGAATAATATCCTATGGGATACTCTCCTAGAGGGGGACCATTCCCCAGGGTCATCGACTCCAGGTTAATCTTCTTCAGGGTAGTCTGATCTGGCACAGTTTCCTCTGGGATAATTTCATTCCAGGCAATATCAATCTTCCCTGGGGTAATCTACTTTTGGTTCTGTCTCTAATTTCTCCTTACGAAGTGATCGAGAGGCAGGGGGCGAAAGACGTCACGGCAAGGAGTTCACTCACCCTACCAGAGACGCTACTCGCCTATTTTCCGTGATACCACATCAAGTTTACCTCTTGCATTTGCTGGTCGCGATGCTTCAACTTCAAAACTGCATGCCTAATGTACATGGCACTTGCCCTGACCTCCATATCCATGTGCGCATCCCGCATGAGCCAGCCCGTCGCCAACGCCATCTGGTCTCTCATCCACGCCAACCAATTCGCAACGCCCTTTCTTGGTTGTACATCCCCAATCCGGAGCACTCCCTGGCGTTATTCCCATCCACCGAATCCGGAACGAACCATGGCGCTCCAGGAGGCTTCTGCCTAGACAGACCCCGAATACAGCTCTGTCTTAGGTTCTTCCCCGGTTGCAAATGAATTCTGTTTCAGTTCATCGTAAGACCGATCGTGGTATCCACAAAGTGTCAACAGTCGCGTATATGTAGTCACCTAATATATATGCCCCAGGGTGTCTATGCCAAAGCAAAGAGCTACCAGGGCAGCAACATGTATTTTTTTACTTCAGCACGTCCTGCAACAAGTAGTCCCACATCCCGTGGACATGCCTGACTTGTGTGATCCCCCTGTTTTGAACCTGGTTGGAAGCTGCTTGGGAGCTGTGCTGGGAGAACACTCGTACCCGTAGCACCCTGGATCTTTGAGTGTTCACGAGGTCAAAGGAATTCCCTTAATTTGTGTACGAGCACACTGTGTTTCGTCCGGCTCAAGTTACCCCGGCTCTGGTGCTTCCAGCCGATTTAAAATTGAAGTCGTGGCAAATTGATGGCCGTACTATGCCGGCCTGTGCTGGGCAAGGGCATCCTTCGATCGGTGCTATGAGCGCCTCAACCAATATCACAGCAAGTATCACGGATAAAGTCCTTACGTCCGGAATACGGAACCGCAGCCTGGGTCGCTGCGAGTCGCCGTGTGGACCAGGGACTTCGGGTCACATCACCTTCGGAATGTGTATGTACCACGAGCACTCTTGCCTCCAGCTACAATACGGGAAGGACCCCGAGGGTGGATAGCTTTCTTCTTTTTGCCGGTAACGATTCCGGTGGAAACCCCTCTGGTTCGCAAGCCATCGCCAACGAAAACCTCAGAAATAGAGCTTCTTGTAAGTGATCTTCTACTGGATACCTAGGTAGTCAGTCCATGTGGTGACCAGAGCTCTACCTTGTGCAGGCGGATTCGGGTACCTTCAAAAAACATCAAAATTGCCCTCCTCAAGCCATATGACCCCAGCGTCAGTCACTTTGCTAATCAAGGTTTAAGACTCTTACCAACTTCCAGTGCAGTACGTGACTGCCCAGGTGAAATTATCCGCTCTGGAAGGGTTTATCTCGTGAAAATCCACACAATGGGCTCACTATAATCGCTCAGGCCAAAGCTAGGGTCTTTGCTTAATTGGGGAATCTTCGTGACGAGCCTTTCACGGGCGTAGTCTACTTGAAGGACTACAGGATTACTACTGTCTTAATACGCGAAATACGCCACCAGTTACACTACACCGTCACGAGTCAAAGATGATGATGTAAGAAATCGATGAAGCGGAGGCGTGCCTCGGGAAGTGTCCAACGAAAGAGCGAACGGATATTTAATTCTTCGTCTTCGTCTTCATCTCTACTCCGGCACTATGAACATGGCGGCTGCCACCGGTTTGACTACATGTCATATGTGACCGATTTGAGGGAAGTAAACAACAAGTTAAAGCCATGGTTAACCACCCGTGGCTCTGATCCAAATCCCTGTACGGATGATGGCCATTGATGAGTGGTAATCACTCGCTGTCTTGGCAACCAAGATTGGCAACAAGTCATCCGCCGAGTTCCGACTTCGTATCCAATCCTTTGATATCTTGTCAAACCTGCCAGTAAGAACTCACTGGCTAAAAAAGAAAGGTAGCGTGACCGATTAGACCGATACGGCTTATCCACATGCCCGCAAACTGGACTAAGCTGAAGAAGGTTTCGCCAATAAAAATTTAGGAAGTACTCATGTGTCTTACTCCTTTCCTCTTCCTTGCTGCTTGGCTCTTACTAAGCCCAGAACTCCAGTTCTTCCCTACTAAGCTGACCCAAGTGAAACACGAGATTAGAGTCAAGTGATTAGAGAAAACGGTAGGAATCACAGAATACAAATCCAGCTGCTCCATATTATATGCTCTATAAATGATAAGAGTGGCTAACAAGCAGTACCGGAGAAGGATGCCGGCTTGATGATCGCTGTCAGATGTACTCGACTCAACTACCACTTCCCATGCCATGAAGAATGTTGATCAGATAAATAGGGTCGTGTCTCTCCTATTCCTCGCCTAAACCTACTGTCATCTCCTCAACTTTGAACTGAAACCAAGGCCCCAAAGTCACATGATCATCCATAAATTACAGACCAATTTCCAACAAGACCACAGAACACTCACAAACCACATCGACTACCAACATGAAGTCCTTAATCACCCTTGCTCTGACCTCTGTGTCCGTCCTCCTTCTCATTAACGGCGCAAGAGCAGATTGTATCCCAGGCTACAGTTCTCCAACCTTTGAAGACTGCGAACAGCATTGTGGGGACTACATTTGTGTCTCGAGTGGAGGGGATTACCAGTGCGGGTACTGCCAGTATGACTAGACTGTAACGTTTGTGATGGAAACAATATTGAGTAAGAGTGAAGGGAAGAAGCAGGAGGGCGGGAGGAACGTGTGAGACGAGAGTTTATGAGTAAAGTGGCAGCTACCTCCATATTATAAATATATCAAGCCTCCAAAATCCCGAAATTTGGAGACAAGACGTAGCGGTCCCTTAAATTACAACTCCCTTGACGTCTCCTCGGATTTTTTTAAAACTTGTACCAATTGGTGATCCCAGGCCATCCTCTGACGTCGATCTTGTCAGAGGAGATTGTAGGATATATCGTCATCAAGTAGATACTATGATCAGCTTAAGTACATACGAAGGATGATGAATCGCATCTTGGGTATTTCTAACTTGCTTGCTGGTAGGATTTTGGCTTCTCTGCCGGGACAGTACTGCCTATATAAGATAAAGTACTTCCAACTACCATACCGAGACATAACCGACCCACGTTGCCAACGCTTTCCTTATAGAAATACAAGCTCGAGGCTCCATTATCAGCTTCCCGTCAAGACGGAACAAAGATAGAGTCTAATCTACTTCCAAGAACCCCGTCCACGGTACTCTTGACAGCCGCAGCAAACGGGGCACTTTCGACCAAAACACCAAGCTCCTGGCTCGTGAACCAGCTCGCCCGATCCATGTTGCCCGAGCCTAGTACTGTCCTTTCCCCATCGAAGATACTGAGCTTCAAGTGTGAATGGACCGGCTCCTCTTCAGAGGTCGATCCGCTTTTAGACCGGAAGTAAGAAATTGTCAAGGACCCCAGGGTGATAGGCTGAGCCTCGAGATCTACATTCTCACCACCTCTGTGTTGCGTCTGCGAGGGCGTCCCAGCTTGGACAGATTTCCGCAGTTTTTGGTATTGCTTCGTCAAACCTCGGATGCACCATGATGTTGTGGTCCCAGCGGTCAGGAGCTGTTCTAACAACATCATACCTCGACTTGTTACTATGGTGACGTCCACGCCTCGAGCCAAGGCTTTGAGTATGGCAGAGAGAACGGGGGGAGACGTCAAGTTCGGCGTTTGAAGATAGATGTCCCGGCTTGCCTCCTCGAACAGCCTAAGCAGTGTGTTGTTGAGGGGAGTGTCAGGCGCGGGCGGGCTGTGCCAGGGCACGAAGCAGATAGAGGGGTTTCGGCGATGCCACCCGGGAAGCCACTCGACGGCGGAAGATGGCACGCCGATATCGACGAGCCTGGTAGTCGTATCCGCTGGTGATTGGATGGCGTCCTCACTCTGATCATCCATGGAAGGATGCGGTCCGTCTCGCTCATCTGGCCACCGTGGCAAGGGCACACCCAAGTCGAAGTCCTTATCCCAGACTGTCCGGTAGAACTCCAGCAAGCCATCGATAGGGTCTTGCCGGGGGGTCTGTCTCGAGATATCCAGGCACCCCTCGAGCCAGGCCTCCCAGCTGACATTACAGCTAGGCACGAACGCACGCTGGCGGTCGACGACCAGGAATTTGGGATGCATGACGCTGAACGGCAGGAAGAAGAGGCTCTTGACCCTCAGCTCCATGTTCCCGGCGGCCAATGTCCCCGGCGACGGCAGGCCCAGCTTGCCGGCCCATGCGGAGGGAGGATAGGTGTACCCATCGGTGGAGGAAGTGTGGAAGAGCTTCTGGAAGAGCGAGCGCGAGGAGAAGCAGATGTGCACTCGCAGTGGGTCAGCGGCCCCATCTGCTTCCCTCTGTCTGGCAAGCCGTTCTAGTGCGGCACAGAGCGCCGTCAGGGTCTTGGAGGGGGCCCAGAAGCAGGTCACGAGGATGATCTCATGGCGGGCAGCCGCAATGGCGGGCAGGAGCTTCTGTGTGTAGATGGAGGCTCCTGTGCCGACGGTAAAGCTCTCCATTCCTGGTCATTGGGTGCTCACTCGTGCGGCCGGGGTGAATGTGGTTGTCTTTGAGATGAGCGAGTGCAGTGAAGGATCGGGTCAGACACGGTCTTCCCCCTAACCCTGAGCCAGTAACAGGCCTAACCTTATTGGCTTCAACTAAACTTAGAAGCAATTACATACCTAGGTATTTAGATAGTTTTCAGGTCTTTCATGAGAAACCCTTGTACAGCTGAGTACCTATGGTTCAGTATATATATTCTCAAGCTTGCCGATATCTTCATGTTCTTCTAGGCTACTCAGTAAGGTTTCTTGCCCTGTACCCCGTGAATGCATACTTAAGCATGTAAGTGCCGGTACTGTGTACCGACTATTGGTCGGGTTATGGGGATATTAAGGTGCGGCTCCGATCCGGGGAAGTGTCGAACTAAGTCAGCCTAGCCAATAATATTACTGGATAAGTGTCTTTCCACCTAAATTTAGTCACTAAAAAGGCTTGGCCAATAAATATGGGTTTGTGGATTAACCCGGAACCTTCGGTCATTACACGGTACATGGTACATCGGCACATCGGTACATCCCTCGTTAGTGGCGCAGCTGGACCCCAACTTTGACGTGAAACGAACGACGTCAAACCTCCTTTTTCCACCGGAACACCACTGCTCTTTCAACCTTTTGACCTCCTAATCTACTTGCACCTCTCAACCACCAACTGATTGCTTGCCCTTTGGTTTTTCACCAATCTCGCTCCTTTCCACGTTCCACCAATCCCATTCGAACCCAACCAACAGCCATGCCGTCCCGCTACACAGCCCTCGACACCGACGAGGAGCGCCTGCCCGAGGGCATGGTCCGCATCGGCTACGACGCCGACAGCCAGGTCTACACCTTCCGCAGCACAGACGGCAGCCTCTGGGAGGGCCCGCCGGGCTCGCGCTACGGGCACCTCAGCAGGGTCGCCCCGGCGCCCAAGCCCCCCTCCGACCTCGAGAACATCGACGTCGAGGCCGCCCCCCACGCCGACGCGCCGCCCCCCTACGACGAGAGCGAGGCCGCCCAGCCGTTCCTCGGTCGCGGCCACAGCCAGGGCGCACCGGGTGCAAACACGAGGCCGCAGGGGCTGTGGGGCGACGAGGTGGCCAAGAGGCACTGGCGGGCGGAGCTCATGCCGCTCCTCAACTTCTTCCTGATCCTGGCGCTGAGCCTGATGGGCCTGTTCTGGTTCATGGGGCGGATGGCCCATTCGAGCGCGCCGAGGTGCGCCCCCGGTAGCCATGCCCACCAGATCCGGCAGGGGGAGACGTGCTGGAGCATCGCCGACATGCATGGCATCCGGGTCGACGAGCTGTTGGAGACGAACAAGGACGTGAAGTGTGAGCTGTTGTGGGTCGGGGCCACCGTGTGTGTGCCTGCCATGCCGATGCATTGATTGCCTGTGGGGGTTTATGGACAATGTGAGATTGGACCCGAAGTTAGAGGCTGGAGGGCCTTGGCTGGGCTCGGAAGACATATGTCGACGGGGGCTTTGCCTTCTGGATGCTGTGGGTGCCCCAACATTGGACTTGAGCAACACTTGACGCGTTGGAGGCAACGACTGGCCACCATGATCACTGGTGCTTTTCCTACTGCAGGCAACAGACATTGATACCAAAACTTGCCTTGATTATATAGCCGGGGTGGTTGGGGTACGTGTCGGTTTTTTTTCTTTTAGCGATACATATGGGACAGCGATATTCATTTGCAGGCGTTTTTTGGGGGCGCCTACGGTTGACACAATGGGACGGCACACATTGGTAGCAATCATTTTGATCAGTTGAGACCTTGACTCAGTACATGCGTTTTTCACCTTTTACCACACCTGTGAGAGTCGTCACGCCAATGTCTTGGGTTACGAATGTGCACCGGGGTTTTCGACAGCGATGTAACCAGCCACTGAAGCCCTCTTGCGAACGCCAACTTGATGTGACGGAGATTCAAAGTACACAGAAGCGAAAGTAAGCAAAGAGCATTCATCGACGCCTGATTCGGATGCACTTGGTGGACAACCACAGTAATGACTGTTCATGAGACTCCGAGAGGAGAGTCCCTCATCACATCCGGACCAACCTTGGAATGCCCTGCAGCCAAGCCTTGAGCTCAAGAGACTGGACTCGCGAGAGCCTAATTCCAGGGGGCCCAATAACCCTGTTTCTTGTAACAGTGGGCGTAGTTGAACGCGTTGCAAGTTCCCCTGTTGAAAGCGTCCTGAATAGTGGTTACATCGGTTCCGCTGATGGTTCTGAACTGGAGGATCGCCGTCGTCTCCTTCATTTCGCAACCTTTGAACGTCTTGAGGGTTTTAAGTCTGGGCAGCTGGTCGTAGACGCTCTTTCCACATTGGGATTTGTCGGAAGCGATCGCACCCTCGTCAAAGATGTGATCTTGCGGGAAGACGGAGAAGGTCAGCTTGTTTCTCAGGTCATGGATCTTTTGGTTGGAGGAAATGAAAAAAAGGGTTGGGGGGGCGGCCGGGTAGGGACTGGTCTGAAATAATTTGGGTCTTCAACGGTCTTACCATTGGGGATAGTCACGGTCCAAATGACAGCCGGCGACAACAGAAAATACTCGCCCTTGCACAGCGGATTCGCGATGTCAGGGCTCTCGGTGTTCCATCTTGGGTCATCCTGCGGGGCTGTCTTGAGAGACTTGCACTCGGGATCCTTGAAGTGCATTGGACTCTGTGGTGCCAAAACCACTGCCGCTGTGGCATTTTCAACCGGATTGGCAAGACATGGGACCTTCTCGAGAGATACTGGTTAGATGAAGGATATTACAATGAGTGGAGGGGCCTGGGATCGACTCACAGCAAGGCCGGACCAGAGGAGGCCCCAGAGCACTTGAGGCAATTGCATGGTTTCTTGGTCGGATGATGAAGTTTGCAAGTTCGGTGTGAGTGGTTTGGATGCCTGACCCAGTACGTGATGGAATGGGAAGGACAATGGTTGATGGCAGCGTCACGGGGCAGTAATATCTGGTATCGATATATACCCGAGTAATGGTTGATAGTTTATGGTAGAGGAAAGCTTCTCAAATCACCAGTGGCAAAGCTCCTACGATTTTAGACGTACATAGTATCTACCGAGGTAATGTCTCTGACCCCTCTTGAAGACCTGCGAATACATCAAGGAGTTTTGCATCGATCTGGGAATCTAAGCAGGATCTATAATCCCATTGAACAGGGCATCTCAGATTAACGACGTAGCTGTGGAGGCCGTGCTAACTACTTAAGTAACGTCGTAGGCTTCTCGCTATTTAAGACCGGGGTCTCGACCAGCCTATGATATTTTTGGATAGTGTTGTGTGGACAACAACTCAATTCTACAGAAGCCATCGAGACCAAAGAGAATGTATTTCTGCGAGGCCTTAACAGTTCCAAAAGAATTCATGTGGGGTGAGTTTCCGTGTTTCTGTGCATTCCAAGGTTGATTACAATGTGTCTATGAAGGTAGAGTCTTGATACCGATTATGCAGTTGACTTGAGGCTCTCACTTAGTTTCCCTAAAGCATACTGGTCATTGAGGCATACTCGGTTCTCTATTCGGTTCGACTGTTGCTGATCACTCGGATCTACGCTTTTATTCACACTGCACAGTGTCCAAGCGGATCGAACTTTGACCCTCCAGATGTCAGCAATATCTCATCACCACATCTAGAATGACTTCGCACCAGCACCGTGCACAAGAATGACCCAACTAACTCGTTTGTATGCTGTCGATGCAATCTATGGACCACTTCTGGATCCAGCATGCTGTAGAGATCCCCAGCTCAAGTGCTGATCAAGTTGTACTCGCGAGCTCACCAGCTTTCCTCGCGTCGAGGCACCGTAATGTAATAAAACTTAGGGCTTTGCCCGTGCCGAGTAACATGTCAATGTCTCCGTCGATGTTCTCTGCCGCAGATTGTTTTACCTCGTTCTCCCGTCAATTCTGTCTATCCGCACAAAGACAGTGTACTCGCTATCTTGACGACTTCATTCCTGATCTAGAGACCCATCACAACCCATCTACTGAGCACCTAATCAGGCTGTTAGTGTCTCAGAATGGCCGCCGCAGTCATTAAGGGTATCATCGGAGTCAGCGGCTTTAGCAGTCTTACCACCGTCTGTAAGTTGACCATCTGCATCGTCACTGAATGATTAACAATACACCGTCCACCCCTTCCTCCCGCCATTGCTTCCATTGTCAGGGCCCCGATCCTGTTGTTGGGTGTCCCTTAGTACACACGTGAGAGATGTAACATGCTGACGTCCAGAAAGGGTTCGCATATGAAGCGATCTGTGGATGGGCTTCAAGTACTCCTCCCGGAGTCCCGCCTGGTGAATGGGAGTCAGACTGGGGAATTCCGTGGGCCGTCACAACCCAGGCTGGGCTAGAGAAAAGGGACGACCTTTATGATGACAATGATAACCATATCGAGCCGCTTCTCGGCTCCGGTGGCCCCTGGCCTGATATACACCTGTACAATGGGCGCGGTGAGCATATGGCAAAAGAGGATCGCCCCAATACTTACCTTGAAGAAGGGAAGTTGGCCTCTCAACTTGTTTTCCCGGATGATCGCGACCAGAATGTTCATGATGTGGAGTGGATGGTGTTGGAGCAGAACAAACGTGATCCCGTCTGCTTGGTGGATCTGACGGTGATGCACATGTCAGATGAAGGCAAGACCCGGGGTGGCCTCTCCTTCAGTGCCATCACTGCACGGTACGTTCACCTCAGTCATCCATGTCTGTAGAGAGAGTGAAACCCAGGGCCGCTTAGTATGGACCTGGATGCCTCGAAAAACTGCCTTCATGCTTTCCGCTTCCTTCAATCGGTTTACTGACCTCGTGTTTACAGAACCTGTGGAGTTCACTGGGTGCGTTAATACTCTCATCAACGAGGCCCTCGGCCTTGGAAAAACCCTGCCCATAATACCCATCCAGCGGGTCGTTCACACCACGAATGGCCTGGATACTAGAGGAAGTGGACTGACAAAGCAATAGTATTGGTCCGGCGTCTACAGGAAGAGTGCTGAGCAGGGGGGGCTTGACAATCACGTCCCCTGTTTCTGGCTCGGACGAGGCGACGTCAATGTCTTGCAATTGCATATGCCAACCCATACTTACCCAAAAAAGGCAAACAAGGACAATGCAACTCACGAGGAGTTGTGGGAGGTTTTATGCAACAAACCGGCCATACTGAGTTGGCAACAAGATATGCCGGAGGAGGCCAAGGATGTGTTTGAAAAGGACCTGCGCAAGCAGGGTGAAAGGGACTACCAGGCGGATTATTTGGACATCATGGAAGGTCAAGGTGATGATCCCCCCAACCAGAGCACAATGGATCGCGGCGAGGAATATGTCCCACCGGAACCTCCTCCAGTAGAAGGCGTAAAGATCAACTTTATGAAGAGGTCTGATTCGGCCTCTCCTTTGTCAACTGAAGAGGGCCTCACAGTTGAGCACAAGGTGGTGGAACGGTCGGCAAGGGAGCTGTGCCGGTCGAGGAATTCGGCGGGACCTGACTATGTCAACGTGCCCGAGGAACTGTTTTGCCGGAGTAAGTATTCTAGAAGAAAACCCTCTCCATATGATCATGTGCCCCTCGATCGAAGAGACATCAATGGCTCCGGAAATCTGCAAAGGTTACCAAGGCACTCCCAGGTTACTCACGATGGGCTGTTTGGTATTGCAAATCCTATGCGACAGAAAAGATGGCTGACTATCATGCTCAAGTGTCGGACAAAACACTGTTTCCCCTCTGTCACCTCGACAACGCCGAGGGGCCGCGCGAGGACTGCTTCGACGTGGAGTCGCAGAACCTGGTGCTGAAGGGCCAGCGACTGCGGAAGCGGAGCCAGTACTCATTTGTTCGACATCGTGGAAGTGTTGAGACTGACAACGATGTCGTGGACAAGCACTAGGAGGATTAAGATATGGAGGATGATAGCCACTGGTAAGTAGCTTCTCGAAATCGGCATGGGACTTTGCTCCGGGACATGGAATTGTGACCTTTATGCGTAACTGTGGACTTCTGAGAAGAGACTGGAATAATAAGATGCGGTGAGGAGGGGAGTGATAAGAAGTACAGAAGAGGGGGGTCAGAGAAAGTAGGATGCATTCCGTGGTGGTTGGAGGTGGCTGGATTGAATGATTGATATTAGTCTGACATTTCATAAATATGGTCCAGCACAGCCCACACTCCCTAGGTTGAACTAATTACTTATTGTCAAATGCTGATTGAGCTCGTTACTACTATGAGTGCTGAGTGTATAACACGAAGCACGTCCAACTCATCTTCTTTTGTGCCCGTGTGCAACCTTTGGTTTGACCTTCCGCACTGTTTATTTCTCGTGACCCAAAATGCCTTATTGATCGGCATGCTTACTTGCATCTCATACAGCATACCATAGATACCCCGAGTATGGCAAGAAAAAGTAATATTCAAATTCCCCTGCTTTACAAAGTAGGGCTGACAACACCCCGGTGCCTGCTCGTAATATAATTACCCGTTTGTTTGAGACAGGGGATCAAACCGTGAAGACGGATATACACGGCTCAGTGTATCGGTATACTGTACTAACATCTAACACCATGACAGTATTGTGACCGGCCACAGATCTAAGCATGCTCTCGTACTTCCGGAGACCTGGAACTGCCCAAGGCAATGGCTTGCCTAAGCCCAACGAGCCATGCCGCCCTAGAATCTGAGCCGGGCCGTAGATCATCAAATCGCATCCTTTGGTTTCATTCTTAATACCCAAATGGCGCTCCAGCTGTGTACCAGACAGCCCTGCTCACGGGCCTGCTTGCACTGGCATATATTCCCCACTTTGTATCATTATGCTGCAACAGTGGTGCTCGGACCGGCTGCACAGAGGTTATTGCAGATGAGGCGTGCGTTCTGGATGTCTTGGTGTGTAGCGACGTCTCGTTGATCTCTGCATAATGACGTTCCCAATGGATCCTCTTGGACCAAACAAAAGCTTTTGTGTAACATGGGGCCCCCTGAGGATTCAGAATCGGGAGCTTTTCTTGTCGCAGGGTGCTTGTTTCCCGCAGCTGCTGCTCAGTGTCATGCATTATCTCCTGACAAAAGCGACAGGCTTCTTCCCCGTATTCCCAAATAGTCTGTCATATGGGATACCCCTGCCTTAGCCTGTCAGATCATAGTGTGTGTTCCTGCTTCTTGGGTGTCGATCTGTGGGCTACTGCACTTATCGACAGATGTCTAGCTGCATGCACCCGGGGCCCGGCATATCTTGAAACCCGTGGACCTTGCTAGTGGAGGAGAAGAGCTCCAGGGTTGCGACTCGCAGGCCTCAACGTCCATGGAGACATCTGAATCCTGCGAACAGCTTTTCCAATCCACAAATGCTGCCTCACTTCGGGAATCTCGTGGGGCGTAACGTCTAGAGCGTGTGCAAGGTGAGGGAACTTCTGTGGCTTCGGTGGAATGTCACACAAGTCCAACCGTTGGCGTTGATAGGACATCGGCTCGCACTCACGGGATAATGACAGGACTCTTCAGATGAGACGGCCACGACGAACACGAAGTTCTCGATTGAGTTGCAGGATGATCTAGGACGATAATTCACATTGCCGGGCTGACTAAACCCAATTATTAGATTGCGCCTACATATTGATCCGGACACGGGTTTGTATCAAGATCAGCCACCGTTTATCATACTCCAACGTTCAGAACACCTTCCAAAACATCAGGAGACTTTTCTTGCTTTTTGGCGTCCGTGTCATTCGGATCGGTTGCTTTTTCCGAACTGCTTCGGGGCAGAGATGAGGAAATCGACCGATTCCTCGAGGCATCTAGAAGGTTTCGCGATATCCAATACCATCTATCGATCAGGACTACGAGAATTCTTAGGGATTCATTTCACAAATTTGCGATTCTAGGTGCGGCAGAGGGTGTGAAGAGGCGTCTGGCGCTCACATGGCACAAGCCACATCGCGTGTTCAGCCCTCCATGCACCCCTACAGCATTTGAATGAGCCCCCGGCAGCGCTGAGTACAGGATGGTGGCCGTCTACACCACGAAATGCCTTGCAACATGGCGAATATCTCGATCCAGAGGGTTTCGGGCTAGACATTTTGACCTCCTAAACCGCCACACTGATTCGCGCTCATTTTTCCCCCTCCCCAAAACTGACGAGTCAAGTTTCTCAAACACCAGAGTAGGTGCTTAAGTGGACTGTACCTCGCTGCCCAAAAAACATCTCGTGGTGTCTCAGTCTGCTGTGGCTCCCAACTGTCTCACGCTGGATCTCCGGCACTCACAGACCACGTTTCCATCCATTCCTCCCACGATTTCGGGGTGACGAACCACGAGAAAGCCATGTGCAGAAGGTTCAAATCGCTCTCCTGGTCGGACAGTGGCGGTCAATTATTGAGACTAGGCCTCAGCAGTTGCGAATAGATGCGAAATTACGGGTACCAATGGGTTGGGAAGTGGCGAAAAGGGCGCCCTGTGGTGCTCATCGCAGCACCTGGCAGCCACGGAACGAAATCCGCGACATGAAGAAATATGGGGAGAAGGGGGGGAGGGATCACCTCTGCCGATGGGATTGAATGTGGTCATGATTCAATGATTGCATACATACAATCTGTCTTTGACATGGGCCCGGGAATTGTGTATAAATGGGGACGGAGCCTCTCCAGGTTCACCGTAAGCTCACCGGCAGCAAGAGCAAGGAAGCAGTCCCAGTACGATCAAAAAGCAAGTTGAGAAAGACTCTCAAACGAGGTATCACGAGAGGGCTCGACCAAGGGCACGACCACACAAAACCTTTATCAGGAGGCCATGAGCAAGTGCTGACAATTCCCCTCAGATTCATGTTCCCCACGACTCCACGATCTTCGCCAAGTACAATATCGAGCCAGGACGCACACCCTCTTCTGACCTCGTTGTCGGAATCATCCCATCTTCAGCGGCTCGAGGACGCATGAATCACGAGACCAGGCGTGTGATATGTCACCTTGACCTCCTACCGTCTCGAGACGTTTGTTTTCCTCAACAGAAACTGGCGGGAATCCAACACCAGCGCTGACGCACCCAGGTATCCTGCACAATCCTCCCGTCTTGGCTACCTGTACTATCTTTCGTTGTTCCCAAGGAGACAAAACGTTGACCTGACCCGGGTCCTCGGTGAAGCCCATCCCTACCCTCTACCAACCAACACCATTCGAATTGATGCGAATCCTGCTCGCCGACTAATCCCTTGGCTGCGCCGGAGACACTCGCCACATGCCACATACCACATGCCACATCCCTTGGTGCGCCACCCCACACCTTGATCGTCTGTAGACCACAGGCAAGAGATTCCCGGCCCGGAGCTTGAAGGGTTGGTCCTTCGACCATAACCACCGCCCTGACGCCAAGGACCCGTGGACACTTGCAAGCCTCATCCTGAAGGCAAGAGGACCAATATTAGTCGCATGCCGTCAGTGATCACCGGATCAGTCTCTACCCAGGTGGTCACCTGGTCTTCTTGTCAGCGTGGTCCCGACATCCGTGACAATGTGCACCTACTATTACCTGCACCATCACCACAGTGCGCCATGCACCCGCGACATCGAATTTGCTTTTCACTACGTCTTCTGCCCAGCCGCCACCTTCGATGAGACTTACCGGAAGTGGAGCCCGTGCCAGAGTCTCTCGTACTATGACCAGCAGAACGGTAACCCAGGCGTCGATTTCAACAACCCGTGTGCCAGTGGCGGATGCCTAGCCAGCGCGGAGTGCAGTCTAGGCCAGTGTCGACTGGAGGAGCTGAACGGGCTCTGGGCCTGCTGCCAATGTGGCTTGGGCGGGAACACGTACAGGTTTTGTAACCACCCGATGAAGAAGAGCCCGGATGCTCTCTGTTATCATCGATGCTGCCAGGACTGCCAGCCGGACGCGGCACCGCACGCGGCAGCAGAGGGCTCTGGGACCGGACAACAGCGGCGTGCCCGGGGCGGCCAGGGATTTAGATGAGTTTTCCTCGGGACTTGTGTACGTTCCGGGAGACAGAAGCGAGAGGGATGAGGCGACACTAAGTGAGGCGGTACGTGGTACAGGGTACGGGGCATGGGGGCATTGGATACGGGGTGTGGGTGGGTAAGGAGGCAATCTGTGCGAATACGGGCCGAAGGATGCGGGCCGAAGGTTCTCGGGCTTAATACGCGCGTGTTTTATTGTTATTTCCTTGATCTCCCGACGAATTCCTTTTCCCTTCGGCATTGGGCTGCGAGGACCTGTAAGCGAGAGCCCTACGATCAGGAAAAAGCAAGGCGTGCAAGGGAGGGCTTCTCGCCCCCAAGGGCAAAGGGGGGGTGCCCAGGGGGGGTACAGCTGAATGTCACGCGCCTGTGGCACTCGAGAAGTTCCGGTCTTCCCACATTCCAATCTGGGAAACACAGCTTTCAGCCAAGTGGCTTGACTTGAGGGCCTGGGTGGGGTTTGCGATTGGGACTATTCGGTGAGGCTGTCAGAGTCCATTGGCACTTTGTTGACGGCTAGACCGCGAGGCACCAGGGCGATCAGGGAAAGAAGAAAGACATAAAACATTGATTGTACAACATCAATCACTCGGATCCAACACCGCGGGTTGCCTTTCCCTGTTGCGAGGCGTCTGTCACCCGTGGTGATCACTCGATGACCCGCATATTTTCCCCCATCGCAACCAGTTCCTGCAGCATGAGATCACGCCCCAGGCGGTCGGGTTGATGTTGTTGGTGTGTGTATGTGTGCGTGTGTTTGTGTGTGTCCGACAATGGAAAGAAGGGGAAAAGAAGAATTCCAAATCACCTGGACCAATGGTCGAAACAAGGACGGCGACTTTGGGAAACAAGAGAGCCAAAACCACCCAGGCCTCGCCCCCTTCCCCCCCCCCCCCACGTATACCTGTCAGCCCTCTCGGTATGGACCGGTCAATCACCCTGGGGCAATCACCCATCCACCCTGTCAGGATTGTGAGATCTCATAATCGGATTGCGGGCCGCTGACTTGGCGATGACATGGTGGCAGCTGAGAGATCCTTCTGTGTGAGCATCAAGCGGGTAGTCTCCAATTGCTCGCTGGAATGATCAGTACATATAAGTCACCATCTCGCCAACCGTCGGGCTGGAAATCAGGCACAAAGGATCTAGTCAAGCATCTAAGGCAACCCGATCTCTTCCCTCGAACAAACACCCCCCCCCCCTCCTCCCCCAATCAGATCTTGTCAAATAGTCCATGATATCGCTGCACGCAAAACATCCCCCCCAGCATATCAGACGGAACTCGCCAGCGGACACACGTACACACAACCCCAAGACCCACATACCGGCAAGCATACGGAGCCATACATCCCCCCCTCAGACACCATGTGTCACCAGATTACCTACACCTTACCATGCGAGCACACGCGGACTGACACGGTCTACTGCGCCGACGCTCCACTCGCGGAGCCATCGTCCGGCAAGAGCTCCTCGTCCAAGTCGTCCAAGTCATCGTCCAAGAAGGACCACGGGGCCGGCAAGAAGCACCGCGAGCCGGCCACCAAGGACAAGCACAGGAGCAACTCGCCGCCCAAGCGCCGGCCGTGCCGCAACCTCACGAGCCAGTCCATCGCGTACCCGCTGCCGCCCAGCTTCCACGGGAGCCCGTCGGCGGCGGCGTCGAGCCCGCTGCTGCCCAAGTGCACGCTGCCGCGGTGCCCCTTTGAGCTGCGCAACCGGTGCTGGAACTGCTGCTGGTGCGGCAAGGGGTGGAACGAGCAGGGGCGGTGCGGCTGCGTCATGATCATCGAGGGGAACGAGGTGCGGTGCGAGCACATCTGCTGCGAGACGTGCACGCCGGCCGGGCTAATGTGATGTGATGGGGGGGATATGTTCATTTGCCCAAGGTGTGACCGGGTTAGGCGGCATTGCGTTTTCTGTTTCAGCGTGGCAAAAACCCTCCTCCCCTGGTTTATTTTCAAACAAGAGCCCCGCCCCCTCTTCCTCCCCTTGATGTTTTATTTAGCCAGGAGGGAATTTCGAAGGGAAGATTGGGATCGTGGGCATGAGAGGCACGGATTGGGAATGATGAAACCCTCATAACGGGGCACCAGCGTAGAAGCCTACGTGTGCTGGTTTAATGTTGGTGATTAATAATCACTAATAGCAATAAAGGGACTGGTCAAGGAGTCTGTATCAGGTTTTATTGGGACGAGGGATAAGGTATGGCCAGGTTAGCCTTGATGCCCAAAGGGCTGATCATCGTACGATGCTAGAAGAAGCGCTCATAAACGAGCCTAATGTTGAGCAAGAATCCTTTTCAAATAAACACAACCAAAACACAAGAAAATAAAAAACCAAAGGAAAAAAACCCAAAGAAGTCTGTGGTACTCAGTGGCGTCTCGATAGTGTAGAAATTCTGGAAAACGTGTGACATCCTCGGCAGGAGGGGACAGAAGGGCAGGAGGGGTGGGGGGTGGACTTTTTTCCCGCCTGCTGTAACACAACAGGCAGTTGGGATTCGGAGTCCCCGCCCCGGAAATGTGCAAAATCCTCTTTTCGAGCGGGAGGGAAGAGAGAAGGGGGGGGGGGAGTGTGCATTGTAAGAGTGAAGTCAAGTTGGAATGCGGCTCCAGAAGATCCCAAGGGCCTGGGCCCTTGAGGGACATGGAGACACGGTCTCGGGATTCCGATTGGCCGAAGAATGATTAGTGATTGACTTTGGATATGCAAGATGCAGATTGGATCTGCGGGAACGATGTGACGATGCAAGCTGAGATCTGGCACTGCGGGCTTGCAGGGGGACAAAAAGAAGGATCAAGTCTCGAGGCTCGGGAAATCATGCAGCCCTGGATTTGATGTATGTACCTATTCGCTGACATCAACCGGCAGAAGTGTAATTCTTGTTCCAAATTTGGAACGGCACTTTGACGCACATTTCTGCCCTGTAAGCACTGAGTGCTCTCTTTTTCTTTTTTCTTGATTCTTGAACGAAGTCGAACTAGGTCTTTCCTTGGACATTACCCTACTTCCCTCACCGGTCTTTCGATCTCATCAGCCTCGAGCTCAGTCTCCTCATCGACCCGTCGGCCACCAGCAGGTATGGATGGACCCCAGTGTTGCCGTGGCCGTGGCCGTGGCCGTGGCCATGGCCATGGCCCATCCGGAATGTGTCGGAAAACAGCCCGTCTTTCTCGCCTGTGTCACCCCATTCCGAAAAAGCAAAGATCACCGACGACGTTCGGGGGCCCAGACCCTCGAGTTTCCGACCATGGAGAGACAAAGGCTTTATATAACTGTTGAGAGACACGCTTCTCTGGATCTATGAATGTCTCGAGATTCTGTTGGAATTTGAAAGTTTCAGATGAGGTTGCAAGAGACCTGTATTAGATCTTGTACTAGTAGAACCTCCCACCCACAAGCCAGATAAGCGAGAAGCGGTAAGATCTCTAAGAACCGGGCTGCCGGGTAAGCACTGCAAGCAGATTGGGCCTCTCGAGCCGATTTGGTGGTACAAGATGGCTGGGAAAGCTGGAAAAAAAGTAGGAAGACATCCCATGGATCGCCTGCAAGATCGCGCCCTGTTGTCGCACACACGAGCCGGAAGAGGAGGACACTCCCTCCCCCTTCCACCGATGGGGAGATTTGACGTGACACAAGCACATTGCTTCCTTATTGTCTCCGAGCCGATCAGAAACAGAGCAAGATGAGGCAACGTGCCACAGGCCTGCAAGACAGTTACTGTGCGTGAATCATCAGAGAACCCACCTCTCATAACGTGCGCCATACTCATTCTCATACGCTATGCAGCTGGAGGGTTTTCGACCTTTCTGCTCACCGCAGTTTCCCAAATGCTCAGTCCCGAAACAAGAATCCGAGGACAGTTTTTCGTATCCCATGTCTCTGCGCCCCGGGTGCCGCCTATTATCTCTGGAAAAAACCAAGGAGAGAGCGGCGGCGCTCGTCCATGCCGCAGATCTCCTCCTGTGAGAAGGAAACGTCGAAGAGCTCTACTGGCTGGACGCATGGCATCAGAGACGTAACCAATTATTATTGCTTCGGTCCGTAGAACTGAGACTTATTAACCTATCCGGAGCCGTTGTTGAGGAGTTTAGACGCCAAGGAGTTCAATGCTATGAGACTCTGGGGTTGACTTGGGTCTCGGGCACTTGAATCGGATTTCATTAAACGAAAGTCGATATGGCTGGCTACAGAAGATTCGAAAATGGGCCAGTTGAATACTGGTCAAGTGGGATGAGGTCGTTGAAGCTGTATTATAAAGAAGGATGTGAAAGGAGGTGTTTTCATGATTTCTTCTCAGCTCCAACCTAATCGTTATCGTCATACTAGTAGATACAGAATACGACTTTCCTCCGAAGACCACAATATTCAACTCGCCGCGTTGCAACTTGAATCTACCAAGATGTGTGTTGGACACCCCAAGAGGCATCCATGCCAACATACCTCCGTGACTTACAACCACTGCGTG
Organism: Cytospora piceicola; assembly: GCA_023375675.1. NCBI lineage: Eukaryota > Fungi > Ascomycota > Sordariomycetes > Diaporthales > Cytosporaceae > Cytospora > Cytospora piceicola. Next base: position 222,258 of record JALQBC010000034.1, on the reverse strand, counting down.
GCCGCTCATTTCGACCGAGCCACTCGGACCACGACCCCTTGTCACAACACCACTTACGCCGCACCAGTAGACAGCGATTCCAAGTGTACCAACCAGCTATGCTACTTCGAGGAGCTGGGTGGGAGCTGGACCTGTTGCAAATGCAGCAATGGGCCCAATTTCGTCGGGTGGTGCACGTTCGACAGACCCAGGACCGAGATGAACGCAATTACGCAGCAGATGGAACAGGTCACCAGGTGTGACCATTGTTGTTGCTGGAATTGCACTCCATACCGTGGGTTACCTTTGCAATTCGAATTTCCGTCAACTGGAACACTCAGATAGTATAAATGAATTTCACTGACAAGATTCTCCTAGAAACAACGAATAAGGGTAGTTCAAGTCATGGAGGATCCTCAAAGCACGGAGGGTCTTCGAAACACAAACACCACAAATCTTCGAAGCATGGGGGATCTGGTCAGGACTATCAATGGATTGAGATGGATTATGGTTCCAAAGGTAGTTCGTCCGGCCACAAGAAGAGAAGGCACAAGGAGAAATAGGCGCAGCAGACCTAGGAACGGATGTAATTCTATACTCCAAATATCGCTGTTTATGATAGAAGGATCGTTGCAAAACCTTGAATGGGATTAAATGGGAAAGACTAAGGAGAGGTGGCAGGATGGCTGGCAAGTACGTGGGCGAAACAGGAGTCTTGTGTTCTTTGACTTCGGAAATCAGGCACTCTTTAAGTCTGTGATATAATTGATTGCTCAGGCAATCTAAGTAATTGTGAAAGTTACTGTGATATTGTATGCTTGAATCATAGTATCTGATAAAGTTTTACTACATATGTATAGTCCGTATTTCAAGAATAGTCATGGGCGCTAGGCAACTACCCTAGGGTAGGGAGACTAACACTATTAAGCAATGACTTTAGTGCCTATATTGTCTCGTTATATAGCACAAGGCACCTTATGAAGAGATTATAAATGAACCATACATGGGCTTGGGCATAAGATATCTTCAAGTTCCCAGCTTGGAGTTCTTGGATTGTAAGCAAGCATGCGTGGCTGGTCAATTGCCCTTCAATAGCACTCAAATATCTACCTAGGTGTAGGCAGTGAATGTCAGTGCCGTTTAGACAGGGATTCCTAGCTGTCTCTTTCATCATAGAGACAGCAAGGAAATGGAGAAGGAACGAGCGAGAAATACTATGGAATTCTCCGGCCCGGCTCGTGTCCTCCCTTGGTTCAGGAGCTGAAGGGGTTAGAGCTGAGACATCTGACGCAACCGTACCGGATTCCTTTCCACCCAACACCTGTCTATAACAACTGAAGATGGATGATATATTACACCGCTCTTTCAAACCAACCTATAGTTACCTCACGTGATATTCGAGACTTCCAATAACCTGTGAGACATGACTGATGATTTGTTGGCTTGGTCTCGCGAGTCGAACCGACCAGCATGGAGACTGGACGAGAGGCGTTTTGTAGCCGCCTTCAGTGACCTTGAAGACTAGGTAACAAATATCCAACCAAATGACGTTACATAAAAGCAATCCGAGCAGTTGGTCTGTTTCCGGTGATACTACAGTTTAATGAGAAATAAAGAAGCTACATGAGACCTGCAGGCTGTTCCTGAGGAAAATCCTGAGACCAATTATTGTTCCAAGGGGTTGGGATTTGATGTAGGACAAGGGTAACGGGAGCAACGGGCGGACCAGAAGGATGTCCACAGGCAGGCCCTCCGAGCACGGCGAGAGATTGCAGATCCGAATGCTGATACTTCTGAGCTTACGGGGCTCAACTGACAGGTGAGTCGAGGTTCATCTTCTCACGTGCAAACGTGGGAACATCCAAGGTTCAGCCACGATGGTGATAAGCGGGTGTTGGTTTTGCGCCATACCGCGGGCACAGGCGTGCAAACATTGACACATGCGGGTAACCTGATGGGCGTATTCATGGAACCTCGCTTGGAATTGCCCACCTACAGGCAAATGAGAAGTTTGTCTTACCTTGGCCAAAGCGGGCAAGTGGCGTATATTTCGACGGACTGAGCGGTAAGACAAGTCTCTTCTCAAAGATGCGAGTTGCTTCCTGCCTGCCTGCTTACCCCCAACCGGAAATCCTCACAGCATTGTCCCACTAAGCTCGTACATGTAGGCACTGTTGCGGCACAGCATCGTGCATTCTAAGCTTTTTCCTTCTTCTTCCCGCGCGGCGCTCACCTGTCAGACTAGGCCTGGTTCTCTCATTTACCGATGATTTGCTGTGACAGTATCGTCGCAGGCACCGGTCAGACACAGCTTTACCATGATAATGCAAAAGCTGCTCTTGGGAGGCAGCCTTGTCAACGGCATGTAGTCTAGTTGCTCCTTGGCCATGTGGACGACAAAGCCCACATGAGATGGCCGAAGTGGCCTGACGCTAGAAAGAAGTGGGGTGAATGCGTAATCTAGAGGATCGTGGCACAGACTGCTGACTGGCTGATGATTTTGTTGATTTTGGGTTTGGCGACGACGGGCCTCTATGGGCCGAGATTGGCGAAACAGGACCCATGCCATGGCCGATCCTTTCGAAAACCATGCGGTCTGACAGTCTGACTGACCTGAATGAGAACAAACGAAGGCACATTTCAGCTCGAACGCCTAGTGTTTGTACATGTAGACTAAGGTTCGGGGATCAACCAACTCATACCGTAGATCGGATGTTGGCTGATCAGACGTCGTGAAATTCCATGTTTGTCAATGCATTGTGGTGGAAGTTTATTCCCTGTTCCACAGGTTAGTCTGCGAAGGAAGCAAAGGATTTCCAACCCCCTCTCTTCCGTGGCCGTTCGCCAAAGGTGGTTGCCATTGGGTGAGAGGTTGGACTGCGCTGACAGTCTGACCAAGGATCAAACCTGTCAATCTGTCGTATGTGATAGCCACGTGCGAAGCACGCGTGGGCAGGGATCGGAATGGAACCCGGTTCCAGGCGGATCATTACCACCCACCCCCTTCTCTCGATGCTTCACACCCACCTCCAAGGTGCATGGCCCTTCGTCCTGTAACCAGCCTGTAAAGTTTGTTTGTGTTTGTTTGTGTGTGTGTGTGTATGCGTATGTGTGGCACAGCCGTGTGCCAGATGGACGTTGTTCACGGGCAGACTGCTCACTTTTTCGCGTGACCCTCTGACAGTATCTTCCGATACCATGTTTGCCACGTGGAAAGTATCGGGTGTAAAATTACGAATAGATAGATCATCCGTAGATCAAGATAAGATTTGTGGCGGCATTGCCTCGGGGCGAGAGTAGAAAAGCGCAGTTCGGAAGATTAAGATGAATCGTAAGGGAATACCTGCCTAGATAGGTAGCTACTGCGACGGTGTACAAGGCTACACATCCAGTAGCTAACTACCTAGGTACCTAGGTACTCAAGTAGGTACCTAAGTAACCTTGGAACGTTGAAGGTAAACTCAAGTACCTACACAGGTAGCTTCCACTGCCACGCAACTCAGCTAACTGCTAACCTGCACACCAGAGTGGCCAAGCAGTTGCCAGGCCTCAAGTGCGATGATACCCTCACAAGTATGTGGCATACCCCAAGGTTACGTTGGAACCTACAGTCTCAGCAGAAGATTGCACAGTCGCAGTAGCTTCCCCATATCGTAAGGTATCGGGAAACGTAATAAGTAGGGTAGACACTTGATGTGTTCTGTTTTATCACCTCGGGCGATCTAGACATGATGATGACTGCCCAAGCACAGGTTCCGCCCCTCACTGAGGCCTGAGAGGCTTCCACGTTCTTCCAACGTTCTTCCACCGCGTGACAACTGCACCGCCGATTATGTTGGTATTTACCTTGGCAAGTATACAATCAACGTGGCATGAAGTGATTGTGTAGGCCATGTATGTATGTAGAAAAAAGGGCCCATACAGACCGTGAAGGATCTGGAATATGTTCCTTTCTGCAGATTGGACGGCAGCCAACAGGCAGGGTCCAGGTGGCAGGGTGAATGCAGGGATGTTACATAGAGGATACTAGTCCAGTACAGCTTACAGGGATTATGCCATACCCCGCTCATGATCCCTGCGCCCCACGCGCGCCGAAGGATAGAATCACATGATATCCAGGTACTTGCTGTTGTTACTGCGCAGAGGTGGCAGTCGGCGTACACAGATATTTAGGTACCTAGGTATCTAATGACAAGTAAGCAATTATCTCCGCCACAGGGATTAACAGGTCCGTGCCCCGTGGCCCTGAGCGCCCAGAGCCCCAGCTAAACCGATGCCGCCGTAACCTGACGCCCGCAGACCCCATGTCGTGGCAAGCATTCCGTACCATCCAACAGCCAAAACCACCTGGGCATGCACGCTAGTAGGCAGACCTGCAGGCGGCTGCTTGGGTACCTAGAGAGGTACGCTGGTACGCTCAGCAGTACCTAGGTCGCCCTGGTAGCCTGGGTAGGTACCCTTCGTACTCCGTCCCTCCAACTTAACACCCTCACCGTTTTTCCCATTCCCTATTCCCATTCCCATTCCTATCACCACCCATTTCAATTCATTCCCTTTTCTTACCCCCTTTCTCCCCTGTGCCTGTGGCCGTCCATTTTTGATTACCTGCATCAACTTCCTTCGGCTGGACTTGAACGAAACAAACCAACAAGAAGCAAGACTCGAGTGAACTCTCCATTGACACATACATTCATTCCTTCCAATCCACCCGCTAAACCCGCATACCAAAGCAAGTCCGGACTACCGATACTGCTTGGTTCGACAACTCCATCAATCTCCCGACGCCCGTTGACCCCCTTAATCGTTCTCTCCACCGACCCGGCCCCTCTCAAATCTCCCTAGCGAGGTAGACATTTTCTCGACCTCGTTTTCACTGCTATTCAAGGAACTGCTCGTTTCGAAAAAGGTCGTCGTCGTCTCCATACGAAGAGCCAGACCTTGACGGACTCAGCACCCTGCGCGACACTACTATCAAGATGCCCACTTCTCTAGACTCTTCCCGCCCAATTATGGCGCCCTCGGTACGTCACCTACGGGCTCAATTCTTTGCTGATCGCCCCGGGGCCACTGCGTCCCAAACACCGTTGATATCAGCCGGTCAACCCCCCCAGTCCCCTGAATCTCCTCCATCCCTTGACATTTGTCCACCACTACCAACAAGTCATTCGCTCCCCTGGTCCTCCCATCCTCCCACCCTCCCACCCATCCATAAGATAAAACCTTCCCCGTCGACGGGTCAATCGATCTCTATCCCAAGAAACAAAATGACTAACGTCACGCTTCACAACAAAAAGACTCGCGCCTCTGTACGCTTCAGCACCTACTCCATGTCTCCCTCTCTGGCGCCCACGATGAAGACGACCGACAGCGCTGTCGCCGAGATCACCGACATTGAGAAGGGCCTGGACCGTATGGAGAACAAGGCCCTCTCCTCCCAGCGCGTCATGCTCAGCGAGGAGCGAAACGACGACTTCAAGAAACTTGCTCTGGGAGCCAAGCTGGACCGCGCGCTCGACAGGCGCATGAGCAGCCAGGACGCTGTCATGCGCACACGGACGCAGTCGACGGGCTCGACTGCGAGCCAGAGCAGCTTTTGCGAGAAGGAGAAGGCATAAGCCTGACTCCACGGATCTACAATTTTTTTTTTACTGGACCCAGGACCCTCAGGCCCGGTCTATACATTTCACGGAGACCCTGAACAAATCAAGCAAACAAAGATAAAGAATACGGAGGAAGTCATCGTTACGGATGAGACACGACAAACAGACCATACCCATGAGGAGCAGTGGGGCAGCCCAGAAGCATTCGCGGAGTTTCGGAGTCGGCTTCACCCAAAAAGGGCGTCTCGTTACGTTTGCAGTATCGGGATAGGCGGCGGTTCCTGCCTACCTACCCGCCAGTCATTATATCAACAACAGACACGCCTTCAGGAGTGCGAGCACATGTGGGCATTTGCTCGGGAGCACGATGCGGACATGGTTTCAGGTGACCCATCATTGCATTTTATTTTACAGTACGCGGCTGGCCATACTATAGCCATTATTGTGGTGGGAATTGTTCCAAGGGCAACTGCATCAGCATCCCTTGCGGTGGGCGGATCGGTCGGTCAACACGGGAAGGTTTTGGTTCTACCTGATTTTATATAAGGCGAGCGAGCAATGTAATTCTAGAATGCGACGACCATGTGGCATCAAATTATTACTCGCCAGGTCATGATGTGTGAAAGATTATGCATTTTTGTTCCGTGCCGTGACCGTACTTCTACACGCACGGGAACTGCTGTTGCTCTCCTAGGCGCTCAAGCAAATCAATGAGACAGCCCATCCCCATAGTATCAAGTATAACGCCCAAACGCCTCTTGCTGGGAACTTTACCGATTGGGGTCCCCAACCCCCCTGTCGGGTGTCCAAACCCAGCACAATATGATCTTTTCTCTCACGACAGCCGTGACTACGTGCGAGACTCCCCGGAGCACCCAGCGGTGCCCTATCACCCCCTTGCGTCTAACACACACTCTTGTCTTCCCCTAGTGCCGGTCCAGCCTATTTAGGCAGCTTCACATCAATCTCCTTCAACAACTTGATCAGCTCCCCATCCTCACCCTCCATCTCCAACCCCTTGCCCACCCACTCCCTCGCCTCCTCGTACCGGCCCATCTCAAACAGGCACCTCCCCCTCCTGTACCAGGCCTTCGGGTTCCCCACCTTCTTGGCCTCGACGCTGCACTCGGCGTCGACGCTCCCCTCGACCCAGTTCCGCAGCTCCATGTGGGCCTGGGCCCGGTTGGCGAACAGCATGGCGCTCTCGTCGCGGATCAGCCCCGAGGGCTCCCACGCCGGCCGCCGCAGGGCCATCTGCAGGCCGAGGGTGTAGTTCTTGATGGCGTCCGGGTACCGCCCCGCCTTGAAGGCGTCGTTGCCCGACTCCCGCAGCTTCTTGATGTTGGCGCTGCGCTTGGGGTTGACGGGCACCGGGGGCGGGGGCACCACGTGCGGGCTGTCGAGGGAGAGGAGGGAGCGGTGCAGCGCGTTGAGGGTCTCGAGCTCGGCGGCGAGGGCGCGGGAGGGCGAGGAGGAGGAGGAGGAGGAGAGGGCGGTGGGTGCTAGTATGGCCTTGGACTGTGGGTCCATGTGCAGGGGGAGGAAGGTGAATGTGTCCTGATCGGTAGCCATCCTGGCGGGTTTGGGTTGTTATCGGGGTCGCTGTTGCGGGACGATTGGCTTCGGTACTTATATTTGGTAGGTAGTCGGTTGGGCGGGATCTGGATTGTTTGGTTGGTATTCTTGCGCGTTGCGGGTGGGTTGGATATGCGGCAAGGCCTCTGGTGAAGAGTGCTGATTTAGAGAATGTGGTGGGAAGGAAGGTGGTGTAGAGTTGTTGTGGTACAGTCGAATGGGTGATTTATTTGGTGACGGGTTGGCGCAAGGGAAAGGACAGCTTTGTCCACACGCGGATCCTTATCGGCGCCGATAAGATACTTGCAGTTAGACGAGCCATGTAGCCGATATTACGATATTCTATGTAATTAGCCGATACATCAACTGCTTCACCAATTCGTTACTCGTGGCTTCACTAAACAACGTCGAACCAGTTCCTCAAAGCTAATGTTTTCCCGATTTGATTTCCTGTGGCGTAACTCCTAGTGCTCCAAATATATTGTACAATGCCGTCACAAATAGTGGTACATTTTCGAAAGTTTAGCCTGCTCTCTACAGACCCATGCTTAAGGGTAGGACTGGTATACAACGACAACAAGCTCCATGAGGCTTGCAGGCCCCAAACACAGCCAAGCCTACAATGGACGCTGGTACTGAAATTTAATTATGATGACAGTGGCCTTGCCATAAATGCAGAGTAGTGACAAGCATGTTGTTGCATAACATTAAATTTAATTCATTCAGTCTGGGCGACAGGCAATGCTTCAACATGAGCAGGCCTGGCGGGCTAACATCTACAAGTTGGTGGAAGATCCTGACCTCCGAAATATCGGCAGACCCATTAAGTATTACCATTTGCAAAATTACTCAGCGTTTAAACATCGCCCGTATCGACCCAGTCAGGGAGAAGCCCCCAAAAAGCCAGTCGTTAGCATGCCTCCCAGCATACGTATGGGCATTGGGTACCTGACCACGCTGAGGAGCGGCGGCCGTCGCCGTCTTCTTGCTCGACCTTCCAAACTCCGCCCCTCTGCACATGTAGCAGCCAAGCACCTCGAGAAGGTGACGCTCCTGATACCTAAAACATTTCGGAGCAACCTCGTTGAGCAGATCCTTGGCGATGATTAGCAGTCGGGTCATCAACACCTGGTCATCGAGGGCAGCGAGGCTGTGCCAGTCAACCGTCGGCCCGTGTGCAGACGACTGTGTATCGAACACCGCATGCCCAAACAGCCTTCCCGAGAGTTCCCTGTCCTCGAGGACACGGATGCAGAAGTCCTCAAACAGGTTGTTCTTCCTGATCACGTCGAGCGCGCACAGCAAAGAGCTCGTATCCGTCACCAAAATCGTGAACGCATCGCTTTCCCCCGTCGCCCTGACCCGCAGCACACGCCGGTGACACTCGTTGGCATACCTCAGCGCCTCAAAGACAGTGTCCTGATCGATAGACGAGATCTGGCCCAGCACAAAAGGCCGCTCGTAGCCCACCCGCTTCCGCCAGAAGATATTCACCGTGCCGCTCGTGAGTATGCAGGGCAGCAGGATCACATAAGCCCACCACTGGGTCGCGGTCACCAGGGCCGCCGACCCGGCCACGATGCCCGTGAGGCCGTTGAGCGCCGCGTGGAACTGGATGCTCGAGGTGCGGTTCCTCAGCATCTGGGAGATCCTCGTCGAGCCCCGGACGTAGTTGAGCGCGGCGCGCTTTTGCTTCCGGGCGCGCGCCCAGACGTACGACGACCAGGCGAGGTTGCACACGCCGAAGATGGCGGGCAGCGTGTTCCCGATGTACCCCGTCAGGAGGTTCGACGCCCGGTAGTTGGCGCTGTCGTGGTCGCCGTCCATGGCCATGAACGTGCCCAGGCCGACGATGAGCGCCGAGACCCCCAGGAGGGTGTCGCTGCCGATGCGGTCGACGAGCTCCGTGCCGCTCTCGCGCGTGTTCATGTCGAGGAAGCAGTCGATGGTGCGCAGCATGTTGGTGTCGTCCTGGTGGAGCTTGCGCTGCTCCTTGAGGTAGCGCCGCTCCTCCCTCAGGGCCCGGAGGTTCTGGTAGCTGAGGTGGCCGTCGTTGACGCAGAAGTAGATCATGCAGAGCGCGACGGTGGCACCCAGGGCCATCAGGACCAAGGCGTACGTCGGTATGGGTGTTTCGTTCCAGATGTTGGCGGCGAAGTCGCCGGCGTTGGCCGTCTCGAGGAAGCCGACGGCTCCCAACAGGCTGTTTCGCAGCTTGGTCTGCTTGGCGGGCTTGAACCGGCCCTTGCGGCTCTTGACAAAGTCGAGACATTCCGCCGCTCCGGGGAGGGGCTGTGATGGCTGCCGGCGAGTAGTCGTGTCGGTTTCTTGGTGCCCGCCGAGGGCCTGTGTGCTGATGCTCCCAGCCGGCTGGATCTCGCCCGACCAGCGGCGGCCGTCACTGGATGGGGGCCGGCTTGGTGGCCCCCCAAACGAACGGAGAGATTCCAATTCTAGGACCCAGCCCTGAGTTCTGTCACCATGATCATACTCGGCCATGTTTCTTTCTGGGCACCGCGGGAATAACGAGTGTCACAAGCAAGGGAATGCGGAAGAGACGGAATAAACAACAGACGGTGTTCCTCGCTCATTCTTCTCTGCTCCTTTACTTACTTGGGTAACACACACCGTTGCATTGCCTCGGAAAATCGGTCCCGACACCCCACATGCCCACTCATCCCGACTGGGGAAATGCCACTCCATCCCACACCAAACCTGGTCTCTCCGCATTGCAGCGAGGGTTCGCCGAACAGCACATTGGTGGAGATGTACGGAGCATGGTATGTAATCATTAGTGCTCAAAAGGATCTCAGTCGTCTGCCGACCCTACTAGCTACCTACTGTAGGTATGCCAGTAGGGAGAGTTAATTCGCAAGATACAGCTGATACAGTACGACTTGGTTCGCAAATGTGGGGCTTTACTCCATTTTTGTTAGTGTTGGCTGTTAAACCCGGACTACCGATGGATAAATCATATTTTGCTTATAATCAAGGACATGCTGTTCTGCTACCTATGTGTAGCGGTACCCTATTCAGGCCTAGCGCTACTTACGCTTCGCTACCTATGTATAGCTAGAAGTACAAAATGAGAACTCCCTCCCAGATATTTACTTGTTCGGAACAATATCGACTGCTTCCAAATTTACATCGACCAGTTGACGGCAGTGGGAGACGGACTCCAACGGGTAGGAAGACAACCCTGGGAAGATGTACGACACGGTAGAACTCTGATGGTGAAGTTAAAGCACGACTTGTGCATATGAATATGTAGGGCAATGTGAGTTCATCAGCAGCCCAAGCTCACTCAGGGCGCCTGCGTTGTTTTCAGATCTCATAGTTCCCTTCTTCTGGAGACACAAGTAATGAAACTACTATGATGATCTATACTTTCCCTATGTTTCTGATAGGACGTGAGGATGAGACAAGGCTGTGGGTTTATCTGGGGTCCAAGGCGGAGAAACATTAAGGTTTGGGGAAATTGGCTGATACTGGGAAACTGTGAACGAAGGGTTACCATAAAGGAACAGGTGCATTGGATTCGAAACTTCAATATGATATATTTCCCTCACAAGTCTATGACTGGGGCAGTCGCCCTGCTCTACCTTGTGTGTGTGTTACGCATCAGTCCAATGTGGTCGTCGCCAGGCCCAGGCCCAGGCCTGGCTACGACCCTGAAGAATCTGATGAGCTCTCTTCCCTTGGGGACTCTAGAGCCGCGCCAGTATTGGTCCTCATCATCGGCGTTGCAGTTATGACATGAGTAATTTTGTTAAGGGAATTCGCCTCAGTCCAATGTAGTCGCCCGCCTGTCACTTGACCAGCTGCGACCCTCAAGAGGCAGTTGAACTTTCATTCCAGGGGGGAAGGGGGAGACCTCACCAGGTATTGGTCCTCATCATAGGCGTTGTGTGAGTTGCGACTTTGTTGTTTTCATGTTAAGGCGATGAATGGAAGGGTCAACGTGAACTGCCAAGCTGCCAAGCACAGCATTGAGCCTTATATATACGCCGCCTGGGTAGATGCTAGCTGCTCTGAGTCACACAAAGGGCCTCGTGCGTGTTTCCGAGAGCCGTCGCTTTGGTCGAACGCTGCCTAGTGCACAGGTACTGCCTACCTACTGAGTACTAGGTATTAACGGGTGAGAGCCGGGCGGCGTCGGTGTCCGGCTAACGTACTTCGTATATGTTTGACCTCCTAGAGACCCATAGCGTCATTGTTGGGGCTCATGGACATGTAGGCATGTGCTAGCCTAAATAGACGGCCAAACCAGCAACCCGTCAACTTGATCTGTAATATACAATCAAGATACCTGGGTTCACTGCTGACCGCTGTAAAGTCCCCACGGGTTTTCTAGGTTGGGCCACGACACAATGCTTTTCTGATGGGCCCTGTTCGCTCTTTTCTCGCTGTTTTTGTTGCAACCCCAGTGGCGAGTTATGCACTACGCAGTGTGATAGGCTGTATATGGTAGCATTTGTAACCATCACAGCTAGTACCATAGTATGTTTCATAATTTGCTTGTCTAGTACTACCTCCTACCGTGAAATGCTGCTCTGATTACCTAGGGTATGAGTCTTGACCTGCGAGGGTATCACCTGGCAAACATTCATCAATAGTCCACAACAACATCTGTAATACAATGAAGTTATAGTGACTCGAACATACTGGCCTTTGGCCACATTCAAGCCTGTTGGTTCCCTGACTGCCCCTCCACTTCCTTTTTATACAAAATCCAGTCATCATGCCGTGGGAAAGGAACATCAGGTACTGACATGTCCAGAAACTCACATAAAGGGCCCCACCCATCTCTTACATCCCATTCCAAGAATCTTCTCCCCTTTTCCAGGCTCCTCACCAGGTCGGTGTGTCTCTGGTAGTAGCCCCGGCCGTTGTCGGGGAAGTCGTCGCCCCAACAGAGTTTGTTGTACTTCGCGGACAACGAGGACCTGGTCGTTCCGCTCTCAGGTGGATTATTGGTGTATGCATGCCAGACCGTGGACATCATGGACTTGACCCAGGCATCTTCGGACCGAATCGACAACATAATGGCCGCTTCCGGGTACGCTTTGGCGAGTTCTTCGGGAAAGATGGAAGCAGGGAAGTCGGCAGCGCTCTGGAATATCTCAAATTAGTCATCATCCCGCCACTGGAGGAACTCATGTGCACATGTGTGGATCGAACCTCAAAGCCAGCCAGAATTCTCTCGAAATCCTCCCGCTGCCAGGCGGCGCCCTTGCCTTCGAACTTGGCTTCGAGAGCTTCTATCCACAGGCCCTGGTGTTTGTTTTTGGCCACCTCCCTCATGTGGTAGATAGGAGATATACCGAGTTGTATTAGAGCATCTGCGAGCGCTGTGACGAGTTAGTCGAATTTCTTCGTCGTGGTGGGTGTTCTGGCAAACACACATTGCGTGCCCGTCCGAGGCAAGCCTAGCACAAGTACCTTCATGGTAATGTTTTGTTGCTCCACGAGTACAACAGATAAATTTACTTTGATAACTGAAGCCAAAATCTATATGCAGAGCAAACATATGTCTTAAATGAGGATACAGTATTCATTCGTGAGACATTTACTCTCTAAGATCGTGTCAGTATTCACTTGGGAAAGTAAGCGATAATCTATATCCTTACTTATCAAAGCCATACCTCGGAGAGAAACGGAACGAAACGGAACACATGTGGATTGCATCACACCTCTAGTACACCTCGTTATCCCCCATACAGGCGTATCTTGATTACCTAACTTTCAAATACAATAAACATGCAGTTTGCAGACCTCTCAAGTACCTAGGTATTTATGCTTACATATCAATATACATTTATGGTATTATTCCTGGTCAAAAACCTTACCAGATCAGGGTGTCTATGGTGAGTGTATCCTACCTGCATGTATCTTCATATTATATCTAAGCTCAGGTGGCCCTTCATTGCATTGTTCCGAATTTGGCGTGAATAGCTGACCCTCCTTTTCCGAGATTGTCCTGGAATCCTCAGCTCATCAGCTCAAAAACCACTCAACCCTGGCACCTAGGTATGACAGTGCCAGAGCTGAACTCCTTGTCAGCGATATCGGGACGCATGAATATTGCCGAATCGCCCCGTGACGAGGTGAGGGGTTGATGTGCAGTACGCTAGAATATCACCCTGATCCAGCAATTGGTAGCAGTCGATTGTTTCACGACATATAATGATGCTTGTCCTTTTCAATTTTCTATTCTCTTGCCATCCTATTCAAAACATGAGTCTCCATCCAAAGTGTATTCTACTATATCTGTCAAGAGTGTGTGCATACTCGTAGAGGTAATAAGTGGCTTACAGAGAGTCTGAAATCAGCTTCCGATCATTTCAGGTACTAAGATCTACTTATTGCACTTGGAATTTTGGTGATTCAGACTCAGTAACAGCCTGAAGACTTCTTGTTCACGGATCAACATCACGAGCTTGAAGACCGCTGAAGCAAAGTGACAAAAGCTTATGCATGATGGATGAGAAGGCGTACAATGTTTCTATTATCGGATATGGGTAGGCTTAGGTCTAGGGCGACTTTCAAACAGGACAGAGATACTAATGATAGAGAACAGACTATCCGCGAAGGTCTTCCATATCCCTTTCGTCGGGTTGACGAAGGGTCTCGACCTCCATTCCATTGTCCAGCGCAGTCCAGCGGAGGGAAACTCGGCACCGGAAGATCATCCCTCGATCAAACACTTCACCTCGATTGATACCATGCTCGAGGATCCCGAAATCGACCTCGTAGTCCTCACGACGCCACCAGATAGTCACTTTACCCTGACCAGGAAGGTCATCAATGCTGGCAAGCATATACTCACCGAGAAGCCCTTCGTTCCGACTTCGGCAGAGGCGGACGAACTGGTAAAGCTGGCGAGGGAGAAGAACAAGCTGCTCTGCGTGTATCAGAACAGACGCTGGGATGCAGACTTCCTGACCGTACAACACCTCATTGAGGAGGATAAATTGGGTCATATTTATGAGGTCAATACACACTTCGATCGCTATAAGGCTGAAAAGCCAGTAAACTGGAAGGGAACCCTGTCGATGGCTGAGGGAAACGGTGTTTTGTATGACCTAGGTTCACATATGATTGATCAGGTCTATGTGCTCTTTGGGATGCCCACTGGAGTTTATGGCAACTTGGTCAACCAGCGTGAAGGCAAGATTGTGTCTGAGGACATTGAATCTCCAGATCACCAGCCGGATAGCATCTACGCCTTGCTGTCTTACCAGAAACGGGGCTTGCTGGTGCACGTCCGGATCGGAGTGCTGAGTGTTGAGAGCAAACAGCCGCGGTTCTGGATCCGTGGTACCAAGGGCAGCTACCACAAGGTGGGAGTGGACGTCCAAGAGTCGCAGTTGAGGTCTGGTATGAAGATCACGGACGTGGGCTTCGGTGTTGACGGGGCTGCGTACAATGGGACGCTCGACTTGTTGCAGGAGGACGGTACCGTACAGGACTTTACGTATCCCAACGTCGAGCCTCAGACGTACCTGAATTTATATGAGCTCCTGGCCGAGGCTCTGGCAACTGGCAAGGAGGAGGACTTGCCTGTCCCGGCAAGTCAAGCTGCAGAAGTGCTCCGTATCATCGAGGCTATCCAGGAGAGTGCTCGGACCGGAAGGCTGATTACCCTCGAGTACTAGGCATGAACAACAGTGTACTTGGGTCTCAGCGGGACGGAGTTCATGGCAGCTTCGGGAAGTTCATGAAAGTACAAAAGAGGGCACTGGTATGGGGCAACACATAGAGAATACAATCATTATTATGTTGTCTATTTACAACCAAGGCTTATAGGATTCCGAGGTTGGGGAGTCACAAAATTGATTTCGACTCCATTCGAATCTCAACATCTTAGATGCAGTGAGCCCTGACATTTACACCCATCCAGACAGCGTCAGTGTTATCGGCACCGGGGCAGTACAGGTAGCATTATTCCCAGAATCGTGGGCACAAATCAGCGGGAAACTAGCAGTGTACCTCGGAGCTTGGCTATTGCACCTTGCACCGTACAACGAGTTGTAGTACACACTTCCAGTATTTCCAATATCCTTGCTGGAATCACCATAGAACCCTATGATATCAGCAGCACTTCCACAGTCGAAGTGGCCCGCGCCGAGTTCATTGCGGCGAATCGACTGCCCATTGGCCGCGGAACAAGTGACCCCCCCATCAAGGCTGATGGTGATGGTATCTGGTGGGCCGTAACCGAGGGGCTGGTACGCAGAAGATGGAAGACCGGTGTAGCAGTATGGGGTACAGGTGCAAGACGTGTCTGTTGAGTCTGCACAGACGGTGTTGGTCGCGCTGTTCCAACAGACCATGGCATCAGAAGGGTAGTTGGGATTGACGCAGTCCAGGTTATGAGTCGAGTTGAACCAGTTGAAGGAGGTCATGCTGATAGTTGTTGGAATGCCGCTGCAACTAGCCGGGACGGTTACACTGGTCATGATTCCGGTTGTGCTTGTCCCAGAGCTGGTGCTTGATGCTGAGGAAGTTGTCAAGGCATTCGGGGATGAGATCTGGGTAGAAGACGATGTTTTGGTTGTCGAGGGGCTATCAGCCGTGGTCTTGATCGTAGTGCTCGTTGACTTGATGCTTGAAGTTGAACTGGAAGTTGAGCTCGTGGACGATATACAACCGCGATCGTAATAGGTATCAGGGCTCGACGAGTCCGCATCGAAGTTGCCGCTCAAAGCAATATTGAAGAGTAGACACGCTTTGCTTCCGAATCCAAAGCTCTTGCACTTGGTGTCGGCAGCACAACGAGCTGAGCATGTGGCGTAGGTGGAGTATTTTCCACTGTTGTTATAATCATAGTTGCCTTTGCCAGCATCATAACCCTTTTGGCCACAAATAGCGGCACGCTTCTGAGCCACAAGACCAGCGGCAGAGAGGGCTGGCAATAACGGGAGAATGGCAAGGATGGTTTGAATAGTAACGAGCATCATGGCGGTGGTTTTCGCTTGTCCATAAATGGATGTTGTCTTACGATGAAAGAGACAATACAGCGTACCCTAGGGTAGGAAATGCCTCAAAAAGGTGTTTAAGAAGGAAACTAGGAAGGATGTAACCGAGTACGTGGATAGACTTGCAAGTCTTACTTCCCCCATACGAGTGCGAAGGAGCTCCACTATATAAGACGGCGTGGTATCCCTGCTGCCGCCCACTTTGATAACTAGTAATGCCCATATCCTGGATATATTTGCGCAATTCAACTATCGAAACGCTAGTGCTCGTATTACGGGCTTCCGGGATGCGGCTGAAAGCCCGTAGGAAGAGCATGGTTCCGAAGTGGCGATTTCTATTAATACAGTGGTCAATCAACCACGTGTCAGCTGCCCGTAACCCCTTTTGCAGCCAGTCAATTATTGAAACAATGATCTCAGCTATTGGTGTGGAGAACGGCCCAGTAGCCATGCTGGGTGCCTCCAGATTTCGTGGATCTCAGAGGACGACCTACAATATATTATCCACCTTCATTATTGATTTCTATCTTCTCAAGGTATCCGGTACAATACGTATCCCAGTTCTGTCGTCCGTAATCATGATGTTCAAATCACAAGAGACATCCTCAAGCAGTATACTTCCCAGCCACTTTCTCGATCTTACTCTCCCTCATTCTCACTCAATCGTCCAGCTCGGCCATATCCTCGACAAACATTACGCTTCACTTATATAGCAGCCTTGGCCACAGTGCCCAAGTTAGCCAATGCCGGAGGCGCCATTACCAAGTCTACAATAGCAAGCAGTGCGTTGTGTGGATCGTCGACAATAGTATACACATCCACAGCAGCGTTACCGATGGCGCCCAGAATATCAATTACAGCGACGATATCACCAGCCTCGGCAACATTACCTATCACCTCGCCTGCTCCAGGGACAATGTTGGAAGAAACGAACTGGTGGAAATAAACGCCAAGTTTAGGGATTTGTTCTTCTTCCTCGATGATCTCGGCCGTCTGCACTACAATCGACATGGGCTCGACACCCTAGGACATCATAATCGGCAAGCTAACAGCATCCACAACAGCGAAACCGTCACCCAAATAAAACAGCGCCTTTATGTTTATTTACAGTATCACCTGGCTGGGCCCGGAACAAGGGCCTACGAAATTCTGTCAGAAAACAGACTACTAACCCAAGTGTGAATGGTGCATGTGGTTAGCCCGTAGATGATCTGGGGATAAATTTGATGTTATAGTTTAATCCGTTTCAAAGCTCCCTCTACCCCTGTTCTGGCCAACTACAAGACCGATAACCCCTAGATGAACTACTTGTCTAGAAGTGATAATGGGGTATAGTTGAAACTATAACTTCCATATGTCAGATTCTTAGCACAGCCCATATAGTATGGATGCCATCCAAAATCGATTCCTGTAAAGGACTGTGACTTTGCTATTAGGTTCCCAGGGTTTCCTGATATATATAATTAACAAGCAAAATTATTTAGCACAAGCGAAACCTAACTCATAGAGAAATAAATCAAACGAATAGTGCTTAGAACAATATATTTGCTTTAAGGAACAGAGTATTAACTAGGCTAAGGTAAGATAAGGGGTTTTATTCTTAGCTTATTAATGTACAGTCGGCTACTAACGATATAGATGTCTCTTATAGGACTTTATTAAGTAGTATACCTAGACTTATAATAGATGCATATAAACTAACAAATATAAATATAAAGGTCTAGAAATAATGGAAATATAAATACATATATATCTATTACTAAATTTTATATTTCTATAACTCTACTATAGAGATATGAAAAATGAAATAAAGTAATGTAGATAGAAATATTATTTGATACTTTCTTACAGATAACTATAACTCATTCCCGACATCAACCGTAGCGAGATCCTTGGCCCCGATCATCTTGCACACCTGTTAGCTGCAAGTTCCCCGCCGCCGCACGCCGAGTGTATCAGCCCTCCGCCTTGCTTCAAGCAAACTGCACATGAACCATGGAATACAGACGATTGCCCCCCCCCCCCTTCCGACTCTCGTGCCTTACCATTGCCAAGCAGACTGTGGAACCATTGTGCATAGCCACTACTGTAGGCTGTTACAGCCTGCTAGAACCTTCCAGGGAAAAGGAAAGGACCGGAAAGGCTCTGCAGAGCAAGCACCGCCACCGGCCACCGGCATCCAGCGAAAAGGTGCGTTGGTGAACAGGGGAGTAGCGCAGGCTCTGTAGTAGAGTAGATATTCTACTTCAATAGAGCCTGTACACGTGTCTAACCCCACCTACTGGATGTACCCTCCGATTCTCAGGTACCGCAGGTGGCCTCCGACAGGCTCAGCCCCGGGCACCGGAGTGCCCACGTGGCATACCATCGAACGCAATAAAAAGATTTTTCTAACTGTCCAGGTTTGTCGACCTTTTTCTTTTGGCATTCTTCTGAGCCTCTACGTTTACATGTCACACTTGTGTGCTCATGGACTCCCCAACCCCCACTTTGTCCGAGGATTCGTCCCCTTCCACAACATCAACAATATACCACACAAGCTTGCATGGTTCAGAAAAATTCCGTGTGGTCAGCATCTCGCCTGGCCAGTGGAAAGACCCGGTAAGGTGCAGGCTTACTCACCGTAAATTTGGAGAACCCGACAAAGGCGGCACATATAGGGCACTCTCGTATGTGTGGAGTTCCTCTTTCACGAAAGAAACCATCTATGTTGACGAAGTCCCGGTGACCGTCACCTTGAATCTATTCTGTGCCCTGCGATACCTACGGCAACTCGATCGAGTGCTTAGCTTATGGATAGACGCATTGGTAAGTCTCTGATCTCATGTTGCTCACAATGCGTCGGCACTGGATAGGAACAATTTACCCAGGGAGAATCCAGGCACCAGCAAGGTTCGACGTTCGAGGCCCAAATTATTGCCTTGACCGCTTTCCGTCTCACCATCAAGTGCTTCCTTCCCACACCGTTGCCCTGAAGCAAGCTGATAAGACCCTAGTGTATCAATCAACAAGATGACAGGGAGAGGACTTCGCAGGTCAGCCTCATGCGGCAGATTTACGAGAATGCAGAAGAGGTCATCGTGTTTATGGGCGACGGCCGACGCCATAGGATTCAACGCGCAGATTTGGGAGAACCGCCCAATTGTCCGACGAGAAAGTTTTCTGGGGATCATCGAGACGAGACCTTTTTGGCCAGTTTCTTGGAGACTTGCCACTCCAACCCCAAAGAAATCGGTTCACCGGCTACCGCAGCACTCTGCGCAATGAGCTTGGTGCGGCTCTTTTCAGACCAAGGCAAGACGGAGCACATTTGCCAGGAGCTCCTCAAACTCAGTGATAAGACCAGGCGATATCTATTCGAATGCCTGAGGTCATTCCTGGTCTGTCCATGGTGGAGCAGAATCTGGGTTGTACAGGAAATCACTGTGAGCAAAGTCGCTGTTATCCAATTTGGCAACATTTCTGCACACTGGAAAGTCTTCGTTGAAGCTGCCAATGTCATATCCTCGGCCCGACGAGAGTCACCAGCCCTAGCTGCGCTTGATCCCGAAAACACGAAGGTCCTCGAGCTTTTTCAAGACAAGCTACTCAACTTCGAACAAACACGGCGCAGATGGCACGCTGATGGAGGTACCGATCTTGGCCATCTTCTACAGCAATTCTCGAACTGTCAAGCTAGTGATGACCGCGATAAAGTGTACGGCCTCCTCAGTCTTGCCAAAGAGGGACACAACATAGAACCAGACTACAGGCTCGATGTTCTCGAAACCTACAGAAATAGCGCGCTAAGTATCATCCATGCGAATGCATCTTTGGCCTGTTGGGCCGGCGACCAACAACGCAAAAATCGTCTAGGCCTCCCATCTTGGGTTCCGGATTGGAGCAGCGGTCTTGATTTAGCCGACAGACGTCGCGCGGCCCATGTTGATATGTACAACGTGAATTGTGGGTGGAGGCTCCAGATATTGAACGAAGAGATAGACTATTGGCCATACGTCAGACACCAACTGGAGCTACTTACCGACAGCTTGGCAAAACGGAAGAAGCAACTGCCGATGTCATTACTTCCAATCGTGGAGCAATATGTAAACGATTTCGACAACAGAAATTATTTAGCAACACCTATTAGTAGCCTTGCTCGGCTTTGCAGTAAGTGTCTCAATAAACACGTTGCCTTGCATTGGCTGGAGGTGTCCAGCGGAATCTAACTGCGAAATAGTTTCCACAAGCGACAGACTCAATCCGTGGGAGCTCTTCAATACATCCTGCGCATTCCAGTCAGGGAAATATCTGGAATTGCAGACCGTACCTCTCGAGCGCATTGAGAAGGTCGGAGCTAGAATGTTCGGGTGGTCAGACACAGAGGCAGCAGCGGAAACCTTGACACACTGGATCTGCCTCATCAGTGTCCCCTATAGCAACTCAATTTCACGACTAGACCATGGAAGGCTCCTGAACTTTGCAAGAACCATAATGGGTGGAATATCACCTCAATGTGGTTCTCACCGGGAGATTCACGAGTTTGAACTTTGCCCGTTGATACACTGGCTTGAGGGACTCATTCTACGGATGCAAGGGGTACGATACGACGAATCCGGTAGGACATTCGAGATTCCGAGGGCTTCCGCGAAATCACCCCTTTCACGCATGTCTGAGCTCCCTGTGATTCCAAGTCCTTTTTTTGAAAGTGTGGAGCTGGCAACGGATGGTCGCGTCTTCTTTGTGTCCAAGAATGGTGCAACAGGTTTGGGGCCTGCGTCAACACGGCCAGGGGACACGGTGCATATTCTTCCGAGCGGAAAATCCCACTTTGTCCTCCGGGTCAATGAGTCCTCGCAGCGTTTGAAGGGCGAGCTCATAGGAGACTGCTATTTACACACGGACGAGGGACTTGACCGTCTTGATGCAGAGGACGAAGAGGCAGTCATTCAAGGCTCTTTGCCTTATGAGGTGCTTTCAGGGTATAAAGAGGGTATATTTGGCAAGATCATGACAGTGGAATTACAATAGGTTGATTGCAGGACAAAACATTGAATCAGTTGTTACAAACAAGGGCTCTGGATCAATTGATTCATACCATTGCTGTTCAACTGCTTCTGCGGCCTATAATATAACCAGTTTCAAATCTCGTGATCGAGAACTTAGTTAACCATTTAGAAAGCCAAATGTTTACCCTTGCGATACTGGTGCCTATAGGCACTATGTGGAGGAGCCCTCCTATACTAGGGCAAAGGCGCACTCTGTAAGCACTTGAGTACGAGGGGCCTCCGATACCTATGGTCTTGATCTCTCTCCCCCCTCCCTCTCTTCTTGGGAACTCGGTCTATGTGGCGCTCTCTATAACGACACTTTGAATACAGAAAATCCCTCGAATAGTCCCTTTTAATTTTTTTTACGAGCAGACTGTGTGACTAGCTCTCACTCCAAGCTTCATTGCCGTTGTCTTTGCTGAGCTACCGCGGTGTAATCATAGCAAACGGTTAGTTAAAACACAAATGAACTGAATAATTGCACCAAGACTGGAATGAAAAACTTTTTCCATGTAAGGCCGCTCTGTTGAGTCTAATGTATTTAAAGCAACTCGGCTTGGCTGAGTCAGACAACTATCAATCGCAGCCATTCTAACCACACAGGTCCGACACACCCAGAGCATACCCTAGGTACCAATGGCTCCTAAGCTCTCTAAGCCTTCTTGCAGTACTGGCAATTTCCAGAGCCACCGCGGTGCTGGCAGGCGCCGGTTCCCTTGCAGACCTTGCAGCTTCTCTTCTCCAACTCGCTCTTGCACATGCCGCAGTTTTCATTTCTTGGTTTTTGGATTATTTTCCTGAAAGCTTGCACACCACGCAGTTCCCGGTCAGGGTCTTGGGGGACATCTTGGGGGCTATGTTGACTTTGGGTTTCGGCTGGCTTTCTCGAACTGTCAGCTTGCTGGCGCCCTAATCAAAGCGGTAGGGGGTGAGAGGAGCCTGATGATTTCTGAGGTGAAAGTAAAGTGCTAAAAACTTGGCAATGATGCTTGTGTATGGACTTTGGAGCGCTTACAAGTATTGTCAAGTTTGCAGTCTGTCTGGTAAGATGGTTGATTCGATGAGATGTTGAAAAGATCTGTTGGTTTGTAGATTGGTGTGTTGGTTGGTTGTGTTTGCTGAAGAAAACCTTCTTTCAACATCTCTCGAGGTGTTGTCCTCTCATTATTTTATAATCATCTGTTCCGTTCCAAAGTCCTCAAAAAGTACCTGCTACCTGCCTAACGGCCCATCTCCAAAAACGATCGTCCGCTGCCATTCCCTCACTGGGCCTTTCAGGATCATAGGATCTATTTCTGTCTCTTGGATGAAGCCGTTGACCAGGAGGCTACAGGCCCTGCGGGCTGATGAAACCATCAGCCTTGATGGGTACGAAGAGAGTGTGTATCTTGTGTTGGTTATGCAAGCTTGGTATGGAACCCTCGCTACGTGATGATGGA
The DNA here is from genome assembly GCA_023375675.1 of Cytospora piceicola. Classification (NCBI taxonomy): domain Eukaryota; kingdom Fungi; phylum Ascomycota; class Sordariomycetes; order Diaporthales; family Cytosporaceae; genus Cytospora; species Cytospora piceicola. Next base: position 199,654 of record JALQBC010000034.1, on the reverse strand, counting down.
GCTTATTGTATGTACTGTGGGGTGGTTTAGAACCAAGTAGACCAAAGCAATACATCCTTTGGGGCCGATTGGTAGCCTTGCTGCTCGATTATGGGGTTGGGTAAACAGGATACGGTTAGGTGCGTAGAGTGAGACCGAAGCTATCTGTGTCTCAGTAATAAGGGGCATCGTGCAGGTGTGCACAAGAATAGATCATGCGGTGATATGATGGTCTGTACCAAACCTCCCTTATGCTTACGACCACACAATTCGCACGATATTGATCAATGATACAAGTTCCCAGGGCTCTTTGCTAGAAGCCTAGGGCGCATACAAATCCTAATTGTAATTGCAATTGCGGATGGACTCCTCCTGGTCCGGTCTGGTGGGTATTATTACTACAATAGGACTGATTTCCTCTTAATCACAGAATAATTATACTACGCTTATATTCAGGGATGTTATATCAACCTGGAAGATATGTCAGGACCACGAGTAGGCTTACTACAGTGATATAATAGGAGTGTCGCAACTTGAATTCATAGAACTAAATCCAACTTTATATATATATATATAGAGAGAGAGAGAGAGATATATATATATATATATAAATAGAGATATATATAGTCCTAACCCGTCTTCCAAACCTAACAGCCAACATATAGGTATAAAAGACAGCACCTTTCATTTGTTTCTGCTTTCCTACCTCTAAGACCTAGGGTAGTGTATAGAAACCTATGTTACCATACTCTTTGCACTATTCCTCCGCACTAACCTCGAATTCACCATCGGCTTGATGTTATATATGGCAAAAACATCGACCGACTTTCTATATAGAAGACATAACACCTCCGACTACGATACAATATAATTACTCAAGTACTTATCAATATCGATTTGAATGGTGGAACTACCCTAAGTATATCGCACCAAACAGATGAGTAAGCTGCGAAGGTTGAAGATCATGGGAACAAAGTCTTCCATAAGGACGTCGTAGACTTCCTAGGCACTGCGGCACTAGATCGAATTGCAGCTTGAAGCGTCGACGTGAGCTAGCTTAAGCTAACAACGAATGTCGCACGCACCTGAACGCTATTTGCAGCGTGGGATAGTACAATCTACACCTCGAAAACGACCTGTTTGCGCATAATCAGTGGATACTGGAACATACCGCAAACACCAAAGAGCCTGATACCAACGGCGTCCGGCCGCTGAATCTGGTGTCCTGCATGTCCGAGTACTTCGTCAAGGCACTGCTCACAGCCGGCGTTGACCCTGCAGGTAAAATTGCTGAGTGGCTGACGCCTCTGCACCTGGCTACGAGAAGCCGCCAGAGCAACATTATCGGCATGTTGGTGGACGCACTACCGGCTCAAGCTGTAGGAGATAGCATCGACGTAAGAGATACTTTGGGCCGTTCGCCCTTGCATCATGCTTGCGGCTCTGGCCGTTACGAGCCCGTCTCTCTGCTTCTAACAGCAGGGGCAGATGTGCACGCAAAGGCAACCAGGGACCGGCTCCTCTCGACGCATGTGCAGAGTTCGAGGAGGAGCAGCGGCTATGGGCTAACTAACTCAAGCCCGACAAGGGCGACTGGCAAACACTGACCCTGACCTGCCCTCCACGCGGCTGTAATCGCGCAGCTTCTACTTATACCGGCCTATATGCTAGGCTGCGGCCGTGGGTAACTGCGAGAAAACCCTCAACAACGATTCCCTCGAGACGTTTGGCAAGGAGGCCGAGGTCTTCAATAACGCCAATGGCGGCATCCGTTCAGAACACGACATCGCCCGGTTTGACGAGATCCTGCGGCTCATCCACACAATACAGGCTACTAATACTGATTCTACGGATTTGCTTCGTACAGAATGTCGAAGGGTGTGACAAAAGACAAGTGTCGACAGTTGGCCAAGACGCATATACGCTGTGGTGCTTCAAAGACTTTCCGCCGCCCTCAGAGGTACAGAAGTGCCTCACGACCAGCAGGATACAGAGACCCTCGAATCCCTCCCATTAAGAGCAAGAACAATGTATCTTTGGTCAACCGAAATAACGTCAAACAGCATCTGCGGCGTAGAGAGTACGGTTTCATCGAGTGTCTTCTCCGTTGTAATTCGCCCCTGTGCTCCACACCCGTCAAGGCCGCGCGGGCGGGCAAAACTCCGCCTGTTCGCAAGGCTCGGCTTCGCGCATCTCCTGGCGAGCATGCTCGAATCCAATGCTGAAAGCTTGGAAGAGCTCTTGTCTTAGAAGGAGGTGGCTAGCCAACCGGCGGGCCCAATCTTGTTCGTCGCATGTCGGCGAGAGCTGCCCAATATGGAAGTCTTGCGCTTGCTCGTGGACACTTTCCAAGTGGACGTCGATGCCCAGAGTAGGACCCCGGCTGACTTTGAGGCGGAGATTGATGCTACGTTGTGGACGACCGTTGGGGTGGAGCCGATTTCGGGTCTGAACACGACGCTGCATGAGCTGGGCTATGGGCAGGCACTGGTAGAGTGTAACGCAGGCTATTCCGTACTTATATCCCAAGGATGCAGATCGAGAAGTAATCAACAAGGATGGGCAGACGTCTTTGAGACTTACTACAGAGTACATACCTGTGGAAATCTTCGGTGCGGAAGCTATCAAGGCGTTAGGGGAATGAGGATTCGAAGACGAGAAGTTCTAGTTTTGAGAACCATATGTAGGAAAATCGCACGTATTGGAAACAAAACATTTTGGCCAATACGAACTTATGTGTTGTGTTTACCGCCTTCTCACTCATCCATCCAGATCATCCTTGAAGGACTGATAATGAAGGAAGATATACTGTACTTTCTCTAACGAAAGTCCGTAAATATCATTGCGATTATCAGCAGAGGAGCGTTAGAGGATCTTAGGTCCGGCACGGGTGGAGTCTACTAAGAAGGAAGAGGGCGAGGATTTCATACTGCTAACTTGTACTATATATAGGTCTTCAAGGGCCGCAGGCTTATTGCTATCGAAATATCTTTTGAACGCAACCTCGACTTAAGCTGCTGTTTTTAATATTGCAATTCGAGTTGTAAATTGAATCGAAACTGCGATTTAAATTCAATTGAGGCTACAGTATAATTAATTGAACTTTTAGTTCACCCAGGTTGCGATTCAAGTCTAAGCGATCAATATGGCGACTCAGGTTCAAGTTTTAGGCTTCCAAAGGACAAGGTGCGAATCCAACTTGCTTTCGGAAGCGAAGACTTTAAGTGGGTCCAATAGTAAATATAGAATATGGCCCGCCTGACTTAGGTGGATCCAGCATACAAACAAGACAATAAACATCCTCTGAATATGGCTGGTCAAAATGATATAGCCGACTGGCCTAGGCAGATCCTTCTACATTAGAAGGAACAACCTACCGGTATGGAAGTGCCAAGTATAGGTATGGAAACACCGGCCTGGCCTGGTTCAACCCATCTTCAGCAGGAAGAACAGCCTACCGGTATGGAAGTGCTAAGTATAGGTATGGAAACACCGGCCTGGCCTGGTTCAACCCATTTTCACTGGGAACAACAGCCTACCAGTATGCTGTATGAAATTTCCTTGCTAGAGCTACTGATTCCTCAGCCTGTCCAGGCAGCAATACCAAGCCCAAATGCAGTCTAACTTGATGATCAAGAAGAGTCTTGTCCTAGGCATGATCAAGTACAAATATCAAGCATCTCCTCCCTAATCTCAACTTCAATTCGCTCATCCAAATCAAACAAACACTTCATTCACATTCTCAGCTTCCACTAGAGCTTCAGTATCCACTACTACACCAATATCAACTTTTCATCCAAGCCGCGAAATCACTACCTTCAACTCCAACTTCAACTTCCACCCAACCGCAAGAATGGTCTTCATGTACGAGTGCTGCCGCGACTGCGCCCCCAAGGTCAAGGCTGCTCTCCAGAAAACCTGGAAGGATGCCAAGATTACCGAGCAAAACAGCGGAAGCAAGATCACCCTGAACTTGAGCATCGGCAACCCCGCTAAAGCCCCTGCTGGCAGCCTCGTCGAGACGGCCTTCAAAGCGGCCGACAAGGTGGCTCCTCACGGAATCAAGCCCAAGGACAAGAGCAGGGGCATCTACAAGTGCTCCAAGGTCTAAGGCCCACACAGAGAAACATCAGTTCTCTGCGATATGGGTTGGAGTAGGGTTAGGGCACTGGGATTAAAGGATGGGATGGCAGTAAGAGTTGTTACAGTTATTGGGAAATGGACAGTTGGGTGGTTTTGGTCCTTGCTGGGCAAGGTTCTTACAGGCCATACCATGCCTATGCAACTTGCTAGCTGGTTTAGCTGCATATGTTGGAAAGCGGAGTCACTCTTTCAAGAATAAACTGGTTCACACTTACAGTGTTGTGTTTAGCAATGTTGTGAATAATGCATATGATCCAATGCCAACATGCCCGATTTTAAGTAATATGCCGAGTCTAATATATTACTAAAATTAGCTGACAGCCTCCATCCGGTGTGTTGTGTTTACTAAAAGACGACGTCACTCTTGACCTGTAAAACCCTCATGACATAACAGGAAACGTACTCTAGAGCCTCAGTGGACCTTGATATAACTAGGGGAGAAGTGCTGTCCGTGATTGAATACATCGATAACAACCAGCACATGTGCATAATATGTACAACGAAGGCAATGAGGCTGGGGCCTATAGTAGGACTAGGGATCTATTTCTACGAAAGTACATTTTGATTGTCTATTGAGAGTATTGCAGGAAACAGACGTGATCAAGATACATGCCGGCAGTACAGCGTGTAATATGCCGTTTAGTTACTTCACCCTCTGTTTAGGCCGAATATTCAAATGTTCTCATGTTCTCTACTCGCTCGTGATTTTAACGGCTGCCTGTCAAGTCAACATTGAAGGTTTCCGGAGTTGTTTTTAGGCCCTTTAGACTATAGGCTTAAGCATGAAAGAATAAGGTTATATTAACCATTTAATTATTAGTATAGGTAAAGTAGATGTCTATTATAGCGAACTATTATATTTAGAGAGTAGGTTTTTGGGATACGTGATTACGGATTTATATAAGTCGTGTATGACCCTAACCCTGTCTGTACCTTTATGAATCCCGGCATACTTTGTACTTATTTAGTATCAGCTGAACACGGGTAACGTCGCGCTTAGGGCTCTGATTAGGTACAGGACGGCCTATATAGTGTAGTCAGGCTGGCCCGCTGTGTACACCGTACTTATGGTGCGCGAGAGCGCTTACTGTGACAAAAACCCTTTTTCCTTAATACGTATACTCCTTCCCGCGAATTTAGCCTGATTATGCACTTAGACAGTACTTAAGACTAACAGAATCAATTAAATATCGAATTAACGAAGTCAAGTCAAATCGACCAAGTCAAATCGACCAAGTCAAATCGACCAAGGCAAATCGATCAAGTCTATTCGATCATATCAAATCATTAAGTCAATTCGATCAAGTCTATTCGATCATATCAAATCATTAAGTCAATTCGATTATATCAAATCGATCGAGTCAAATCGTTAAGTTAATTCGATTATGTCAAATCGATCGAGTCAAATCAACCAAGTCAAATCAATCAATCAATCGATCAAGTCAAATCAATTAATCAATCAATCAAGTCAAATCGATCAATCAAATCAATCAATCGATCAAGTGAATCGATCGATCATAGCTAGGGTTAGGGTCTTAGCCAGGTTAAAGTAATAAAATGTCTTTAAACGGCTTTACAGATTTACATATATAGCGTGCACGGCGGTGTATGTCTATTGGAAAAAGGGTTTTTGTCACAGTAAGCGCTCTCGCGCACCATAGTACTCGACGTCACGTTATCCTTTCCCCATCCAAATGTACTGTTGGGTTGCTATAGTCGAGAATTTGCCTCCCCACTCCTCAAAACCAACCTTGAATCACACCATAAAGTCAATACATTTACAGCTGCCTGAATCGAACACACCGTTTTCTGTCTTTGAACAGTGGCCCCATAATTAGCCCGAACATGTCATTACCGATTCGGGAAGGCCAGTTCGTGGTGCCACAATCTTGCATATACCCCAGAAACTTGCAGGGTGGGCATCTCATTCCATAGGCTAACTCGATCTTGGGATGCATGGGATCCACCTCCGATGATCTTCAGGGGTGGGACAAGCTTCGGTCGATAATTCGATAATAACCTGGATGGTACCCCGATTGACTGCCTGACTGCCTGACCTGCAGAAGCAAAGTTGCAACACAGTGAGACACGGGCCACATTTTTTGACACCCGTGATCTCCGGGCCCTGATCCGACGACTTCCAGTGCTTCCAACCACAAGCCGTCGTGAATCCGAACCACGTTCCCGCACTGCCGACCAGCCAGATATACGACCATGGGGGCATCGATGACGTCGGAGAACCGCCATGGAGATTTCAGACCTGCGTCGGCCGAGGCGTCTTCTCCAATGACGACTGCAGACAGCCATGCGTCCAATACTGTCGAAAAGATGTCGACCCTGGATGGCCTGGCTGAGGAGGCTGGTGATCCAGCCGGCGAACGAAAGAAGCCCCTATCCTTCTACCTGGCCTTCTCATGCTTGTTAATCATGGTTCTTCTCTGCGCCATGGACTCGACAATCATGGCTGTGTCGATACCGGTAAGCCACTCCCCACCATCAACTGGGGTCCATTGTGAACACCAGTGCAACGGCAAACTAACCGAAGGCAGACCATCACCGAAGAGCTGGGCGGGACCACATTCGAGGCCTTCTGGGCCAACCTCGCCATGATGCTGGCCATGGTCGTCACCCTACCGACCTACGCCAGCGCCTCAGACGTGCTTGGCCGCATGATTCCCCTGTATACATCATACACCCTCTTTTTCGTCGGCTCCATAGTCTTTGCAACGGCCAACTCCATGACGGTGATTATCATTGGTCGCTTGATTCAGGGTCTAGGAGGCGGCGGCTTGGACGTCCTTAATGAGGTCATCGTGGTGGATATCACAACACTCAAGGAACGACCTTTGTATATCGGCATGATGGCAGTCCCGATGGCCCTGGGGACTATCGCCGGGCCGATCATAGGATCAGCCCTCACCCAGTACGCCAGCTGGCGGTGGATCGGGTGGATTAACCTGCCGTTGCTAGGCCTGGACATCCTCCTTGCGGCTCTGTTCCTGCGGCTCAAGCCCCTTGACGAGCCGCTTCGCTCCAGGTTTGCCCGAGTTGACTGGGTCGGGAGCCTCATGTTTGCCATCGGCGCCACGGCCTTCGCGCTGCCGCTGAGCTGGGCGGAAGAGCTCTACCCTTGGCAGTCCTGGCGAACGATTGTGCCGCTGATCATCGGCATACTCGTCCTCATCGCCCTCGGCTTCTACGAGGCGAAGCCGGAAGCGCCACTGTTCCCCCACCGCATCTTTAGGTCGCGTGCCTCAGCGATGACGCTCATCAGTGGTACTATCCATGGCTTCCTCATTTACCCTGCCACGACCTATGTGCCTCTGTTCTTCCAGGCTGTCAAGTTGCAGACACCGCTCGACTCGGCGATATCCATGCTGCCATCCTGCTGCGGGGTGATCGGCTTTGCCTTGCTGTCGGGTGTTGCTGTGGAAGTCAGTCGTCGGTATCTGTGGCAGTTCTGGGTCTCGTGGATCACGATGGCGGTTGGAATCGGCGTGTGGTCGCTGTGGGACAGTAACTCGTCGGTGGCGGAAACAGCTGGGTTTCAGATCATCGCTGGCATCGGCCTCGGTGCTCTGTTCACCGTGCCGTCGCTTTCCATGCAAGCGGGCGCTGCGACCGTGCAGGACCAGGCCCTGGCTGTGGGAATCCTTGTGGGCTCTCGTCTATTCGGCGCACTGATAGGTCTGGCTGTTGGGTCGACGGTATTTGCTACCGTCTTCCAGAAGTCAATAGCTCCCCTTGAGCCCCTGCCTGCTGCCGCTGCGGCCTTGAGCCAGGCAAGCGAGGCCGTCGGATTCATACCATATCTCAGAGACCTCGACGTCTCACCCGAGGTGCTTGCTGATATTGTCAAGGCTTATAGAGAGACCTTTCAGGTCATATGGTACGTAATGGCGGCGTTTGCCTGCGTCGGCTTTATTGCGAGCTTGTTTATAGAAGAGAGGTCCATCGAGTCGGAGGAGACTGGCAATCAGCATAGGAAGCATTGACGTAAGAGTCCTTGCAAAAGGTCCTCGCAACTTTTGAGCCTAGACGGACGAGAGTAAGACAGCGAATCAAGAATTGACCCGACGATGCTACCGTGGTATTCCTGTTCAGATTTGCCGTAAGTTCTTCCTCTAGGACACTGGCCATTATATCGTGATATAGCATCGGGTCCTCCAGGCTGCACTGCCAGCTGGCATCCACAATGGTGAGACCTTTTGACCTCGGAGTGGGCCTCGAGGAAGCCGAACACGAGTGGTTAATATTATTGTTTCTTTTCCCCCAAACCTATAAAGGTTCTGGTGTGGCTATTCCGGTTTATTTGTGGTTTAGGCATGTTGCGGCGAGAAAACCCTCCAATCAAGGGATGACGTTGAGGTTGTATCGTCTCCACCGGCTTCACGCTGAACTAAACTGCTTCGGGGGGAGAGGGGGGTGGTGGCGCAGGCTAGCTATCACATCTTGTTAAGAAGGATTCGATTGCCACTGGCTGTCACCAGAGCGATATAGATGTTATCGTTAGCGGACAACGATGCTGGGGTTACCGTCACGTCTTCTTGGTGTTGCCTTGTAGACGACGATCAACGAAGGGTCCTCATTTACTTTTCTCGTACAAACAAATATTGCCTGGTTCTCCGAGGCGACGTTTCAGCCACACTCAAGCCATTGAGATATCAAGCCACCGCGTCAAACTCAAGAAAGAAGTGACATATCCGAAAATGGTGGGAGGTTCGAGGCGATTCCATCACAAAAGCCGGAATGGGTGTGGACAATGCAAGAAACGACATATCAAGGCATGTCACTGTTTAAAAGACGTCGATATGTGGGCTAACGGGCCTTCTAGTGCGATCTCATAGGCCCCATATGTGCCAACTGCAAGAGAAAGAACCTGGTCTGCGAGTATTCGGCACAACAGGACTACGGGACGCAGCGCCATGTTCCACCACAGGCGCCAATGGTTGATGGTGGAACTACCTCGTCTATGGAGCCAGTAACCAGTCAGGGTAGAGGCCAGGTTCAAAGTCGAGGGCAGTACTCCGTACTGACTTTTCGGGTTGGCAAAAGGTCTCCGCAGGGTGCCTCCAAGCCCAATGTTGGTCCTAATGTGGTCCTGCCTTCGCCATTGAACAGGATATCCACACCAGAGATGAGTAGTCTCCATGGGCACTGGTTCCAATTCACCTCTGAAACCATGACTCTAATAGACGACCCAGCCAAGGAGTCGTTCTGGAACAAAGGCCAAGCATTGATACCCTTCGTCAAAGGCCAGTCTTATATCGGCTTTGCAACGTGCTCGGTGGCCTCTCTCCATCTTCATTACCTCCGAACAACATCCCAATATTCGACTAGCGCTCTAGCTCATTACTCGAATGGTTCATCGCATGCTCCGAGACTCAAATCTTTTGATCCTGCTACGGGTATAACAACATCGGAAACGCCCAATGTATCAAGTTCGGATACCAATACGCCGGAGCTCATCGAAGCCTACAAAAACCTCGTCTCCGCAATATCATCCTTTCGACGAATGGTTCCCTCGGTGAACGCCAAGAACTGGATCGCTTGTGTGGGGTTCAGTATCACCGTCACCGTGTTCCAGCTTGATACAGCCCGCCGGGCTCAGCCCGATGACTTCAAGACCATAGTCCTCGATACCCTACGCGCACTACGGAATGCCTCTACAATGTCAGCCCAGACATCTCCGTATCTACGCCGACCCATCGCCGGTCAGACAGATGCCTTGGTGAGCCGGCAGAGACAGGCAGAATACATGGCTGAGATTGTCTCTGGTCCACCTGTTGACGAGGCCCTGGGTAGTATCGGCGGCTTGATCCGGAGTATCATGCTAAGACGGGCCCAAACTCATGGCTTCGAAGCCAACGACATAGATCCTCAGTGGTCTACGGGCCTCGTGGGTCCATCTCCTGCAGATTCGAGCGAGAATTTGGGCAGCATACTTCAGGCGGCTGTGGTATTAGAGCAGTGGACAATGAGGATTGCAGGAAGGCCTAGGAGGTGGCAGGATGTTACGTCCTGGCCGTCGTGTGTCTCCGATCATTTTCTGTCCCTGATTGCTGCGAGAGACTCAGCAGCACTGGCAGTCATAGTACACTGGTTTGCTATCGTGGACAGGGCGCCTAGGCGGTGGTATCTGGATGGATGGGCTCTGCGGGCCGCTGCTGTGGTTATAAATGATGTCGGGCCAGAATGGGAGGATCTCGTGGAATGGCCAAGGCGTTATTTCGGATTTCAAGCAATCGACAAGGATGGGGTACAAAGAATCCAGGGCGGAGATTGTGAATGAAGCGACCAATGGCCATGTTTCCGGTTCAAATGCGAGCAACATGCAATATGTCTTGGGGGAGTTCTCCACACTTAGTATTTGACTTCCCAGAATTAACCCATTGGCAAGTCGGGAACATCTACGGAACTTGAGTCACATAGAGTCCGATGAACTGTATCAATCTTATAGGTTACTTACAGAAATTATGGTGCAATGTCATTCTTGATTGCTGTGTTTGAGACTTCAACCTTCCCTCTCCGCCAGCCAATTTCTCCACCTCGGCGCAGCCCTCCTTCTCCACGTCTTACCATAAATGACCGTTGGCACAGCAGCTATTATAGAGAAAAGGACGCATAGACCGAAGAAGAGAAACGCGTATCCAAACCCAGCAGCATCGACGAATGGTTGGACCGAGTAGGAGATAGCAAAGTTGATACAAGAGGAGCAAATGGCAAGAACCACTACCAGTTCTCCAGCGATCTTTATTTGGCCTTCTGTCAGATATCTGCAAGGAGTTTAGGGCAGGGACAAGATATCACTTACACCGGGAAAGCACTCCATAGCATACGCCGTAGCGATGGAACACGCCGAAACCTGATGGGCAATCATACAAGCCACACCAAATGCAATAGACAGCCAATGCAGACCCTCCTCCGCGCCCCATCCGTAACTCTGGTATCCCACAGCAGCGAACACAAACGACGCACAGAGCGCCCAGAGACGCATCTCCGGCTCCTTGACACCGCCGTTGCGGCGCGCAAGCCGGATAACGATGAAGTCGCTGGACACGCCGACCGCCCAGCCGACGATGCTTCCGATGAGCGCCGCGAGGTAGAGAAGCCCCGTCGAGGTGGTTGACCAGTTGTATGGCGGCTGCGTCATGATCTCGGAGATGGTGTTGAAAGAAACGATGCCTGCTGTGCAGCCGAAGGCGAAGATGACCCCTGCGATGACCACGTTGGGAAAGGTGAAGAGCATGAAGGGGCGGCGGAAGTACTGCCAGTAGCTTGTTCTGTCTTCTGGGTAGAAGATCCAGGGCTTGAGGCGCTGGCCAAAGGTTCGCTTCGGATAATCGCGACTGGATATGATGGTCGAGCCGGTATTTGACGGGCCGGTGGTGAGAGTGGGCCCACTAATATCGTTCTTGTCGGGGTCGACGTCTTGAGAGGCAGACCTCAACGTGGCTGGATCCTTCGGGGTATTTACAGGGAGGCCGTTGATCTGGCGCTTGAATAAAAACCGGGGAAATAGAGTCTCCTCGAAAGTGAGGATTAGTAACACGAGCACGCCGGCGTCGATGATAGCCACGATATATTGTGACCACCTCCAGCCTGGTCCATCCGCAATCGAACCGCCAGTGATCAGCCCAATGATAGACCCAAGCTGCTGGCCGAAAAGGTAGTTTGACAGAGCACTACCGCGTTGGTGAGCGTAGAAAGTGTCAAAAATAGACAACTGAATTACAGCCTGGTATGCACTTGTCCCAAGTCCATTGAGGCACATGCTCAGCACTTTTGCGTTCATTAATTGGTCGTATCCACAGATAACAGTCGCAGATAGAAGACAACTTACTCCACGACGCTGTGCCGTTGAACCTTCCCAGCCAGATTCCAGCGCACATGCAGATCGTCGTTGTGGCAAGGAACACAGGGCGGCGTCCGACCTTCATGGCAGTTGGTATCCAGAAGATGTTGCAGAATCCCAAGAGCAAATAGTTCAAGGCGCTTCCCCCATTCATGCTTGTTAACGAGACACCTGTATCTTCAGACACAGTCTCCCACGCTGCACCCAACGTGTTCTCGCCATACGAGAAGGCGCACGCGTAGAGGGCGAGTAGGAACAGTTGGTAATATTTCTTCCATTCCGGCCAGTTGAGGGGGTCTCCGGCATATGATGTAGGTTGCGGAATCAACACAATGTCGCCTTTGCCGATGTTATGTTCTGCATCTAAGTTATGACCAACTGTGATTCATCCGTGAGCTTGTCATGAATCTATGGAAACTGGTTTGCAATGAAGTCGCCTGGCTTACCATCAACTAGCACCTCTGTGCCGGGTACATCGTCATGCAACGTGAGAGTGGCCATTGTAGATTGACTTCAACTTGTAAAGGACTCAAAGACGAAGTAACTGATCTCATAACATCCTGTATCTTCTTGAGGACCAGGGAGGAGAGGATTTGATTCAAATCCTGGCGAGCTTCCATGTCAGGTGAAGGATCTTTGTGAAAGTTGATCACCGTATCTCAAGTGACATCTCCTTGTAGATAGATAGAGATAGATATGCATAACTGGCAACGGACCAACTACATTAGACTACCCTAGGGTATCATCCTTGATAGTGGTCTCCGCACCACATAAATGCTGTACAGACCGCGAAGGGGGGAGGGGGAAGGTACAAGCGCAGCCAACCAGAGTTGATGATCATGGGTCCTCGCATGGGATCCACTGCGGTGATAGCCCAGGTATATAGATATGTATATGCGGTGTTGATCTTTGCTTCACACCCAGTGAGAAAACAACAAAGTTCCATAATGCCTGACACTGGATAGGTACGACAATTGTCGTTCGGCTAAAGTACTGGATCCCAAGGTTTTTGTGATGTGCTCGTCTGGTATATACAGTGACGTCGTACGCCGCCTTCCCTTGTATCTCGGGTCTCGGGAGTCTTTGTGTCTAAATGTCTTGGATGTCCAAATTACCTATCCAAGTGAGAGGCCGTGGCACAACGGGGCCACGTATCTTTCCCAGTCATTTCGCCCTTGAGGCTCCTCTGAACACACGTCCATATCTCTAGACTGCCAAACCTTTTCGATGACCGAGCGAGTCTGCGAAATATTCGAGACGGAAACTTCAGCCATCTGTTCCAGAGCATATAGTACAAAAGGACGCCCGTGTTGGGGCACACCGACCGTTTGCTCAGTGGTCCAAACAAGGTCCTCAAGCGGGTCAAGCTCAACAGCTGCGACGAAAATGGGCCATGCAAGACTGGCAATGATGTTCCTCTCCAGTAATGCTGACACAAGTCGAAGGATCTGACTTGTGGCGACATTTACCCGTGATGATTCCGGATGAGCATCACGGAGAGCACAGTCGAGATACAATGAAGCAGAAAGCCTTTTCAGTTCTGCTGTGGCCTGCAGTATATCGTCTTCAGGATTGGACACGTTTTGTACAAGGTTGTCCAGTCGATGCTCCAACGACGCAGACTGAAGCTCAAATCCAACTGATGATGCAATTCCATGAAATTTTGCACGCTGACGGCTGAGTTCCGTGATTTCGCAGAGTATGGAGACCAGCTCTGGCGAACAGCCAAGCCAGGTATCCGTAATGTTGCCGGTAGGATGGGCTGTCCAGAAGTCACCACTGAAGATGGGCTCCTCGCCGCAAGCCGTCCGGCCGATAACGTCTTGATATGCGAAGAACCTCTCCGAGAAACCAACAAGTTCACTGCTCGAATGATGATTCACTGCGTCCATGGAGATAAGAGCCTGCCTCCGTATCAAGATGAGATCTCGAGCCCCTTTGAGATGTACAAGCCAGCGCTTGTCGCACTCGTTGATGATCTCTATTAGACACAGTACCATCATCAAGACAAGTATCTCTGGATCCAGTGCAATTTGGCGAGTATCTCCCATCTCCAGTCTTCCTTTGAGGTAACCGAGAGCACCGTCACCTAAACGTAAAGCAGTGGTCCTGAAGGATGGATTTCGCTTCGCAATATGACACGCGGAAAGAGCCATAAGTGAGTTCATGACGGCAGATGATTTCGTTATCGAAAACGGGAAGATGAGTGACGCGAATGGAGATGGTGCCATTGGACTAGCTACTGTCAATGGACACAGCCTTTCCAGATAGTATGCCAACAAGTTTGATTGGCAGGTAGATAGTCCTGGCAGCAAGCTCGGCTGGGAAACGATTGTCCCGACAGCAGAAATATGCTTGATGTTACGGACTCTGCTGATTGGAAGACGAGACGTGATGTTGTTACTTGTCACGCTGCTACCCTCATATTCGATCAGGCCGTTGTCATGGACGAGTGAACCGTTGGCTACGCTCATACACGTATCTCGGAGAGTCGTGATACCACCACCCGGAGCTTTCACCGTAATATTGACGAAGCTGTATGGGCGTATAGAAGGAAATATGCACCAATTGATGTCTTCTTTGTCTGTACTTCTGAAGTACCGGTGCTCCGGCGTGGGTGGACCTTTGGACCAGACACCTCTGCGACCAAAAGCCAGGCCCCTGGTAAGATAGTCATCTTCCCACTTCAAAGTGGACACCGAGTGGCATGCAAATCCCTTCGTCAGGCATTGTCCGCATTTAGGCTTGGACTCGTCGCATTTGATCTTCCTGAGCCGGCATCGCTGACAGCCGGTCCTCGTGCGCTTCCGGTTACCCTCTGCCGCTCGACGGGGCATTGTTTCGCAGGGAGAGTCTCTTATCACCCCAGAATTCGATGGCAACAAGACGGTTGAAAATGGTTCCTCTTGAAATGTGTTGTGCAGGGTGAGGTCCCAGGTTGTGAGGGTGAGATGAGTAATCTGTCCGAGGGATGTCCGGGACGGGCTTCCGGACGGCAACTTATCAAGCAGTGGCGTGCATGAGGTGGGTACCACAGCAGACCACCATGCATGGCCCATTCTAGTCCAGACAAGACCGGTCGCTTTGACCTTCCTCACTCCCTGCGATCGAGTAAAGTGGAGGTATGGAGAAAGTTGCACGTGAGAGGGTGTCATATTGCTTAATATCCTCAGAGAACAGAGCATTTTGGCCGGCCACGAGAATCCACGTTTCTGGCTAGCAAAGATTGCCGCTGACTTCTTGTCCAAACACATATAATTGATTCTTGAGGCCCATATCATCATGTCAGCGTCTTTGTCGCATTCATCCACTATCTTGATCGTGGGCGCGGGCACCTGGGGCTGTAGTACGGCACTGCATTTGGGAAGAAGGGGATACAAAAATATCACAGTGCTCGACCCTTACCCTGTCCCATCACCGATATCCGCGGGTAATGATGTGAACAAGGTGAGCACAGAGCCTAAAATATTGCATTTTAGAGAAAGAGGACTCATCCCTTGTCTGGGAAGAAGGGCAGAGATTGACAACAGTTCGAGTAGATCGTGGAACTTGGGTCGTTCGGCGGTGATGACCCCCAAGCACGTTCCGTGTCAGACATGTGCCTGACAGCTGCTGTTGATGGCTGGCTGAACGACCCTGTCTTCAAGCCTTACTTCCATGACACAGGGTATATCGTGGCAGCATCATCCCCAGAGGGCAAGACTCACTTGATAGACAGAGAATGCCCAAAAGAAGAGGATGGCTTCAAGCCGTTGAAAGGGAAGGAGGCATTTCAGGCCACTATGCCCCGCGGCGTTCTCACTGGAGAGTTCCCGGACTGGGAGGGATTCATAAAGCCCAAAGGTGCCGGCTGGGTGCATGCAAGGAAGAGTATGGAGAGCGCCGCCAGGGAGGCAGAAAGGCTGGGTGTCGATTTCACCACTGGGGAGTGGCAGGGGAAAGTAGTTTCGCTGATCTACGAGGATGGCGATATCAAGGGAGCGAAGACAGCTGATGGCAAGGAACACAGAGCTGATCGGACCCTGCTTTGTGCCGGAGCGAACGTGGACGGCCTATTTGACTTCAAGGACCAACTACGACCAACAGCGTGGACGCTGGCACATATTAAAATGACCGAAGAGGAGGTTAAGCTCTACAAAGACTTGCCGGTGCTCTTTAACGTCGAGCGCGGATTTTTCATGGAACCGGACGAGGACAACCAGGAGCTGAAACTCTGTGACGAGCACCCTGGATACTGCAACTGGGACGCCGAGTCGCAACAGTGAGACGCCGAGTCGCAACAGTGAGTCAACTGCCCTCTAACAATGTCTCAAATGTGCACCACGCGTCTTCTGCATCGTATTCCAATGTTGCTGACGTAGGTGGCCACGAATAGAACTTTACACTGGACGAGCATACCCTTTGCGAAGCACCAGATCCCTCGGGAGGCCGAAGATCGAGCCCGCCTCTTCCTGCGCGAGTGCATGCCTCACCTGGCGGATCGGCCTTTTTCCTTCGCCCGGATCTGCTGGTGTGCGGATACCCCGGACCGAAATTTCTTGATCTCGAGGCATCCAGATTATCCAAGCCTGGTCTTGGGGTGTGGTGGTTCGGGTCATGGATTCTGCCATATCCCCTCTGTAGGTGGCTTCATCGCGGACTGCTTGGAGGACAAAATGGATCTTCAAATGAAGGATGCCTTTCGATGGAGGCCTGAGACAGCTGTGAGTAGGAAATGGGAGGATAAGGAAGGTCGTTTTGGGCCGGAGGGAAGTAATCGTGTCATGAGCTTCCGTGATCTCAACGAAGACCAGTGGACGGATATTGGGCCCAACGTATAGTGTGATACGAAAGGATCCGTTGAATATCAGTAATAAATGAAGATATATCGCAGCCTGTATTGAAAATGCAGAAGTGGAGGTGTGTAGGTACAAGTGAGCCCAGATAGAACTACGGTGGCTACCCCCTATATATCATATGGCCCATCCAAGCCACCTGTATGATATATAAGGGATATATGATATATAGGGGAAAGGTTTCACATACATGATTAGCCAATCCATCCACTGGATGTATTTGATATATCAAGGGTTTATGCTATATAGGGATATGATATATGGGGGTAGCCACTGTAGTGGGATCGTAACAAGGGTTAGGGTTGAAGATGAAGGAGAATAATGGTTATATATTCGCAACATGCATTCAATGTTGTCCATTGGTGCATTCACAATTTCGGACTGGCCCGTGTAATGACCGTTCACACACCAATTCTATGCCCTGAGCAAAGGGAAGGCAAAGTAGCTGGGAGCTGAAGGTGGCAGAGTTGGCAGCTCAGGGGCACAGCTGACATCCAATCGGGCCCAGGCACGTTTCCCCGGATCGACCCAAGCGGCGGACGTTGACCCGTTGCTTACTTAGAGTGGGGCGAACCTAAAGTCAACGACTTGTAATGGCGTCAGCGAGCTGAGTTGTGTAAGGCCCTGGGTTCCTCGAGATACCCTCACCCGCAGAGGTGAGAGCCCATCACTCATCCTTCCCGCAACACTTACCGTGAACCTCCACATTTCAAACGAGGATGGATGAGAAGCAACCCTTCCTGGAGCCCACCCGGGCACCGGATCAACCCAGAGCCCAAGGCACCAGGCGGTACAAAGTGCTGCGCTTGGTCGTTGGCCTTTGGTGGCTCGCCGCGATGACCAATTGCTCGTGGCAGCTCCTTAATCTGCTTCGACAGCCCTACCACCACCCCCACAAGAACCATCCACTTCGCTATGAAGGCGAACATATCACCTGGGAGGTGTGCGGCGAGATCAAGGGGCGGCCCGTCGAGTGCAGCACCATCACGGTGCCCATGGACCAGTTCAATGCTACCAACTCGGGCGACAAGGTGTTTACCGTCCCACTGATCCGGATGCGTGGGGCGAATGCCACGCAGAACCTACTTCTGAACCCTGGCGGCCCGGGAGGTTCTGGCTTCGAATTTCTCCACAGGCGGGGGGAGCAACTCAGTACCATCGTCGGTGAAGGCTTCCACTTGCTATCTTTTGACCCGCGAGGCGTCAACGGCTCTACACCACAGGCACTCTGCTTCCCTGACAAGGAGACTCGTCGAGACCTGGGCCGGGTTAGATACCAGAGGCTTATCGATGATAGTGCCGAGACATATGCTTTCTCCAAGAACTACGTCAGGGCCTGCGCTGACACCATGGGGGAGCATGGGCTTTATATCAACACCCCTCAGACGGCTGCCGATATGAACAGCATCTTGGATGCCGTCGGGCAGAAGGACATGGTCTACTGGGGGTTTAGCTACGGCACATTACTGGGACAGACATACGCTGGGTTATGGCCGGAAGGATCTCAACGGGTTATTATCGATGGCGTAGTGAACCAATTTGACTGGTACGAGGAGATTTTGAGCCCCGAACCGCTGGTCGATACCGAGAATGTTTTCGAGGGCTTTTTCAGGGAGTGTCTCAAGGCCGGGGAAAACTGCACCTTGTCGACATTGGCGGAATCAGCAGACGAACTGAAGGACAAGGTGCTGCGCTTCGCCGAAAGCATTTCCGAGGAGCCATTGAGCATCTACATCAACAATACCGCCTACGGCTTGCTTGATTATTATCAGCTCCTGTTTGATGGGTTTTTCCCAAATCTCTACAAGCCCGCTCAGTGGTATGGTCTGGCCAACAACCTCGCAAAGCTTCTAGAAGGCAACGCGACGGAGGCGTTCCTCGCCTATGGTGCCAAAACCCGGTGGGGCTATGAGGACGAGGCTAATAGCTTTGTGGAGCTCAATGACATGAAGTCAGGGGCGAAATACTGGCCCCAGGATCGTCAATCGGCTCTTGAAAGCATCATCTCGGCCGGAAATGAAAGCCTATTCGGCCCAGCACTATTCGCCCAATCCTATTTCCAGCAGCAGTGGATTTTACCCAGGACGCACAACTATGTTCCCAAGTACGACGTGAAGACAGCACATCCTCTGCTTATTTTGTCCACGACCTACGACCCTGTTTGCCCTCTTATATCAGCGCACTCCGCTAAAAAGGCCTTTGCTGGCTCACAGATCGTCGAGGTCAAGGGATATGGCCACTGCTCTGTGGCTGTCGCATCTACATGTCTTGCAAAGCACGTGCGGGGCTTCTTGTACAACGGCACTGTCCCGAAGAGTTATACGCAGTGTGAGGTTGACGGGCCTTACTTCGGTAAGCCTGAGGAAGATGGGAAGACGGTCGCGGCGTTGAGAGATTTTCAGAATTCGGAAGAGATGAAGATTCACGTGGCGCAGCTGGAGCTTGCTAGGGACCCAGACTGGCCATTTTGGTTCCGTTGGTAGGCGTTTGTGGAGGCACTTGGGGTGACTGTGAGGGTATATGAACCTTCAGGTAGTTGCCCCTGGTGTTGGAAGCGCCATCGTTGCAGGAACACCTAATCACCAGATCAGATTCATTCCTGGTCCATTTAGTGGTGGTCATTCTTTTAGTTGGCCGGTGCGGTGGTCTGTATCTTTGGACAGTTATGATATTCTCTTATCACACGGCAAGTCGTGTAGATCCTTTCCTTGTAACTGCATGTCTCTCTATCTTGCTGCTATACTCCTACCTCAAACAACTTCGTTTTTTTCTTGTCTTCGGGCCTCATATCAAGCTTTCAAGTCACAACTAGTTTGATCGCAACTCCAGGATGAGTCTTGAAAATAATGAGAAACCGTACTCTATCTCATCGAACCGGGGGAATAACCCGAAGATGCCGGTCACAAGACACACATGACAACAAAAACCGGCACCGACCCCGGGTGGCTCTCGCGACAGACTAGGGAAGACAACTTAGCATCCATGCATCACTGTCGAGACGACAGCACGGGCAGCAGATGGAACCACCCACCGCGATGATTACTGTGTAGTCAATTATGTGACTGATAAACTGGGAAGCCCATGTTTCTTACTTACTTAAGTACCCTAGGGTAAGTACAGGCACACAGGGGGAGGATATCACGTGCCATTCCGACTTAGACTTCATACTTCAACTCCAACCATGGCGTGTGTATGGACGTAGAGTGGCCGCCCTATCATCATCCTTTATGCTCTCTATTCTTCTTTTCCTTATCCTTCTCTCGTTCGCATGTAAATACAACGCTTCGGTATCCGCCTCTATCATGTTGTGAAAAACAAAACGGCTGCGCAGCACACCGTCGAATCGTAGCAGGTATTTATATTCTATAAATACAGACCTTTTCCTTTTAGCCTCCTTATCCCTTCGTCAGGCTACGATTCAAATAGTTGACTAACGGTAATGGTTTAGCCTTTGCCAGCACTCCTTCGCTCGTTTTACGTACGGCGACTTCAGCCTACAGCTCAGTCGTACTATGACAGACTTGGTCTACCTCGGCCTCATCGGCGCTTTTGTCTATATGGTGACCCAGAAGAAACTTAGCACGCAGAAGTCACTTCTATTGGGTTTTGGCTTGGTCTGCGTCACCTTCACCATGGCGATGCGCCCGGCGCCTTAGAAGCCCTTCTCCAGCGCTGGCGACCCCGGAGGCGAGTAGGTCAGTGGAGGTATTGCCAGATACCCCCCCGGGGCCCCTACTGTTTCGTTTCCAGCGCACCTATCTGACAGTGCATTGTTATTATTGCTATCACAGACGATAACGCCCAGACCCCCGAGTTCCCTTTCCTGGGTGGGCGCCATATCCCTACGACTTTGCGGTCAGCCGCTCATGCAAGATTGTCTCCATTGGGGTGGTCTTTCTTTCTTTCCTTTCGACTGCCCGACTCTTCTTTTCTGCGACTTTGAAGCTGCTGAGATGGCGTTGGGGCATGGTTCAGGTTAGCATGGAGGATGATTAGGTTGCATAGCAAAGGCGTTGAGGGCGAGACAAGGTTCTATAACTCCACAGAGCTCCACATACACACACTCATACGGGAATCAAAACACACTCGTCTCTATGCACTATTTGTGCACATGTGTTGTTGTTTTCTCTTTGGGTTTTTCCTCTTGAGCAGCGATGTACCACTCTTCCTGTAGGTGACTTGAGACGTGAACATTCTTTTCTAATCGTAGTCATGTTATTACATGCAGGAGCGAGGGAGAAGATATGGCCTGCTCTTAGGGGGAGGTTATACAGATGCACTACTGCGACTGGGAGGCTGACTGGCAGGCTGACTGGGAGACTACGAGGACAATGTGGGCCCGCACAGGGGAGGCACCGTAATTTCTAATGGAGACAGCAGCAGGGCTACTAAGTAATTAGTAGAGATACCGGTTCCTCTCCCTGTTGAACAAGTGAAAGCACTGTCAGGCAAGAGGTCGCAACCGGAGCAGCAGCACCGGCGGGGGATACAGAAGAGCCACCGCGGCCTTCGGCCAGAGCTGGCGCCATCTTTATTGTTGCTGAACAGCGGTGTCGCCCGAAGCTGTCAAGTTCGGAAGCTAGAGGCGGCAGTGCCTTGAGAGTAATAGTGAGTTAGTGACTGTGGGCGAAGGCGTAGCCCTGTAGTACCCTAAGGTAGTAAGGGACGCACATATGTCCCCTGCCCAATTGTATCTGGGTTGGTTTGGTGGCAAAGGGGTGGTCTGGTACGCACACAGGGATGGATGAGAACAGACTGTTTACATTTGTTTCACCAGAAGCGAAATCTTCCGGCCTCGTCTTTTGCATTTGTCCATCAACTTCATAATATGATCATACCCAGCGAGGATTATCTATTCCCCGGTCTAGAGAAGTTCGAGTATTTATCATCAGCTGAACTGCGACCCCTAGCCCTGTTCGCGTAGAAGCTCTCCCTCGAGAACCGCACCTCCTGCCTCTGGATCGGTAATATCGGCCCCGAATCATCACTGTGCTCCGGCCCAAGTGTGTAGTAGTCATCCGGCACCCGCGTGGAGTCGTCCGAGCTCGTCCGCGTCAGTGTGTCCGCCGAGACACTGCTGCCCTTCTCCTCTATGGCGGCCATCTCGTGGGTCCTGCTCGTCGTCCAGCCTTGTCTTGGTGGTCGACTAGACACCGAGGTGGCTATCGTTCTGAACCTCGAGCTCGGCGGTTGCGGGGTGAGGGGCAGAGGCTTCATGTATGAATGGTGCAGCGACTTTGCGCCGGCTGGTAACTTGGGCAGGTCACTCATCGATATCTGACCGGGGTCAGAGTACGGGTCAGGATAGAGGTTAGAGTAGGGGTCGTCGTTGACCTGGCTGGAGTTTGCCCGGCTGGCAGACGTTATGGTCAGGGAGTGCTGGACGTGGATCCCATTATTACTGAGGGGACCGCCCGTCGGGGATGGGCTCGCGCGGCGGTTCTTGTACCAGCCGAATCCCTCTAGCCGTTCTTTCCAGCTCTCGGGGTTGAACAGGTCCGCGAGCTTCCTCCGAGAGGAAGCTGTGGTGCCGAAGACGACGAAGAGGAAGATGCCGGGCGTGGTGCCGGGCATGAATAAGAATTGGGTCTGGATCGCACGTGCGGCGGTCAGGTCCGGCGCTGAGGCCGACGCATCGCGGATGTTGTTGTTTAATGCTGTGATTTGAAATAGCGCGTTGGTGACTTCGAAGACCCTGTAAGCCTGTGTTAGTCTAGACTGCAGGACTATGACGTGTGGACATGTTTGGATCATCAACATACGCTAGTAGGACGAAGGCTATGGTGAAGCGGACCATCAGCCAGCGGTCATACAGTCCCCGTCTCCCCTTCTGTGTCTGCGTGCCCGAGGTCGAAGTGCCTGCCTCCGAGGCTGTTGCGGAGGAATTGTACTTTGGCGGGTTCCATTGCGTAAACTTCTGTCGGGTCCGGACATATCGGACCAGGACAGCAATCATCAGGCCGCTCCCGATGGCGAGACTGATCATCAGTGGTAAGTCGGCCACGAGGATGAAAGCGACGAAGGACTTCCTCAGAGACGGAATCCGGAGGCAGAGGATTGTGATCAGGGGAATTATCCACGACAGAGACTTTCCCGCCACGTGGAGCTTCCGAAGCATCCTCCTTATTTTCCGCCGCTCTCCGACCTGGTACGTCAGCTGGCACAGCTCAGCTGCCCAGAACATGACGAGCAATGCTTGCGCATTATATGAGTAATATTCTGTATGGCTCATGTCAGTCAATGTCCAGACGGCTGAAAGGAGGTGTCATATCCGTACGTAGATAATACAAAACCAGATCCACCCCAAAAGACCCACCTGCGATCGCGAGCTCGGGGTCGTCCGCAGGCATTCTCATCTTGCGTTCGAAAGCATCCGTCTGGATGTTGACATACCAGGTCATGTCACGGCACTGCTGGATAATGGAAAAGACGTTGCTGAAGAGCGATGATACAGAGAGCAGGGCAAGGTCTGTGGGGCGAGGCATTGTCAGTCTGGGGGCCCCATTGTAGATCTGTAGACAGCGATCCGGGTAGGGGTCCGACTTACAAGACCAGCCTTCGTGGTGCGCCCAGGTCAACCCTAACAACAGGCCGCTACATATCCAACTCGCTATTGCCCATATCAAAGATACCGCCGCCGCCCCTTCGGCGCCAGAGGGGAGTTGATTGATGCCGGGCATCACGAGCGAACAACGAAGTGAGCCTCAGCTCTGGTTATCAAGATGGCGACGATCAAACATGAAGAAGTAATGAACGGCCGGGGGGGGGGGGACTAAAGAAGTCAGGGACAAAAGGAAAAGGCCAGGGGATGAGATGTGTGTTTTGTAAGGGGTAGTAGGCAAGCTTTCTGGCCTCGTGGCTACAGGCTTGAACCCCATCTCCAGGCCGATTCCCTTCCGGACTCTGAGCCGAGTCATAGCGGGACGGGATAGTTCATCATCTAGTGTGAAAGCTCCGCTAGGTTGTGGTGTCTCCCGCCCGCCATCGCTCGGTATCTTGGTGGTGTAAGGCAAATCGTCCGGGACACGGTCGAGAACTCTTCAAGGGGGTCTCCCATGTCACCCATGAAGCAGATCCTTGTGTCAAAGTTGCATGGCTGGGACACCACCAAAGCTCGGCCCTGATGGCCAACTTGGTAAGGTCTAGAAGTGCATTCCATGGAATTGTGCTCTCGAAGGCAACGACGAAATCATCCTAACCTGCTGAGGGGAAGGTCACAGCGGGCAATCCCCGTCGTGGTCGTCGCAGCGGACCTGCATCGGCCAGGGTTCCTAATAAGGCACTCGACCTTGCACACACAGCATGAACTTGCAGGGCCACCCAAACGTTCCGGAATCCGGTACCAGAAGCCCATAATTTTCGTCTGGTATCAGAACGACATGGTGGGAAGGGTTGGGTATACATAGCGGGGTGGCTGTGTGAGTTGAGTCGCTCTAGACCGTAATCCGCTAGGAGGGCCGTGTGTTTCGTCGAGGTCTCTAACCCTCTTGTGACCATCGCCGATCGGAACCAGGACCGAATGCGCCTGTCTGATATATGAAAGGAGCGAGGTGGCGCGTTTCTTCCCTCTCCCTCTCTCTCATTCGGAATGGTATGCAGGTGCAAACGCAGATTCCATCTTTTAAGACGTGCTTCGGGGCCCGGCGCCGGGTCTGCGCAGCCCTGGAGCGTGATGCAGACTGTAACTCTCAAATATTTGACTGACGAGGCTCAATGAATCATCACTCGCATGAACTTTCTGTAGACAGTCTGCACACTTATCATTCATTCCCTTTTTCGATCCGCACAACCGACCATATGGGTTTTGTATTGCCTCTTCGAGGCACACGTGAGAAAACAGAGGGTTCGCGCGGGGTCGCAAGAAGGGCCGCAGGTGAGGTCGAAGCAAACATCAGACGCTCAAGACTCCACATTCGTTATCGGCAGCAAAATGGGAGCATCTGACGCTACCAGCATGCAAGGCGGTGCACTGTCCTCTTGTGGATAACCCGGGTGACCAGATCCGAGGGAAGTGTACGCCACACAACCGAGAAACAGTCCTCCAATATTGTAAGAGGGGCCTTTGTTGGCAAGTCTGGGTACTGGTACATAAGACGAGGATGAGTTTCTCTCACGTTCCCGCCGACTTCCGACTGCTCTAAAACGGCCGTGCACTGCAGGAGGATGATATGGAACAAATTATGGTTGGCGCGAAGATCTGCAAGGCACCAGTTGACCAGGTCTGGCTGGCTCCACCTCCACCCCCGGTGAGGAGTGGGTTCTGGTACTGCGGGCGGACTGGCCTTCTTTCTGATGTACTGAGGTACTTATAGTACCACATACTGTGGTATACCTAGGTATGTAAGAGACTAACGATGGCCGACCCTGCCAGTCCTGCTTGGATGGCCTCCTTGGACGGGACGAGCAGTCATGATCGAGTTCTGAGTCGGGTACGCCCCGGAGGACGATCCTCGGGAGGATCTTGGCGACTGTGGATATCTGGAAATGCTCCATACATGACATCAAGCTTTCTTGACCTACAGGAAGCCAGAATCGACCTCCAGAAAGCAAGAGAGAAATAAAGGTGTAGTAGATTTTTTAGGATACCAAGTAATATTTCTGTTGTTCGGATGTGCTTTACGGTATATCAAAGCAGCTATCAATTGAAAGACTAAGGCGCCAGAGAGAGAAATATATCTGATGGTGGGGCCAATCGGCTTACCTCAGCGGTGTCTGCACCACCAACTATTAGTCACATGACCCCTGCTTTAAACGGTAACCCCCTATTGGCCACCACAGATGGGACCAAAAACCCCAAATGAACGCCATGAACGCCATGAACGCCATCGGCACTTCGGAAGTCGAGGATATCCTGTCGTGCGTAAGAGCGTGTTTGGGACTAGTTGCGGTTGAGAACATGAGGGGACAGTGAAGCTCGACGCCGCAATGAGAAGAACTCAAGTGGAGTGCTCTCTGCAATGCGAATCATCCTCCCAGGCTTTTCCAAGGGTCTTTGCTTCTTCCGGAGGCCACTTTCTTGAACGGCTAAAATCCGGAGCCGGGAGAAGCGACAAGGGTCAAGATGGTCAATGTCGCGCAATGCACACACTCAATAGAACATCTCTCGACGGGAGCCTTCATTGGATGGACTGCATATAAGTAGTACACAGGTACCTGGAAATACGACGCTACAGCCAGTGCCAGAACACGCTCTCACAAGTTTCGACTCTCGGATTTGCCGTGGACTATACCGCCTGGCACACCAACGACGATCCTCTCCGGCAGCCTGGCTACCTACCACGCCCCCCCAGAGCTAATTGATCCTGAAACGACCCGGTGGCGTGGGATGGGAATCCCTCAACTTTGTACATACTCAGATACCCACCAGTCGCAATGGTCGACCTCCCACGGCAGGAGCCGTCTCTCCCCCAGTCTTCCTATAGGTAACCTGATATCCAACACTCGTGTAGATATCCCACGTAGGAACCCCCCACTACAACGGGATTGCATACAAATTCAACGCCACTATCAACAGCGTCTGCCCTCAAGGTGGTGGACCGACTCGGAAGAGGAAGGTAAAGATGCAGCGTTCTGTACAGGCCGTCTTCTGCAACCTCAAGTGCTGCATTCATGCAAGAGCCTGCAGAGGCGAGACGAAATCTGCCGTGTCCAACGCAACCTCAAGGCGTGGGGGTTGCTTGAGCTTTGAGTGTGATCATTGCGGATCAAAGAACCACCCCGGTCGCTGCATTGCGATCGCGGGTCACTCTCCGTGTTCATACCATAGTATCCATTTAAATCGGGGCCAAATCGACTTCGGCAAAGACGGCCTGCCAGAACGGTGATCCGGAGTGATCTGCTAGCGTCTCTGCTCACTCGGAGAATTGGATCTATATCGAGTAGGTAACACGCACGCGATAGTAGGATAGTATACGCTGATATATGATCAAGACCAGTCTGGTCAAAGCTCGCGCGCACGTGTGATGTGGCCTCGAACGGTGCAATACCGTATACTGTAGGTCCCCGTATCTACTATCGAAGTCCCCGGTAACATGCAACTCCCGTTTTCTGATTATCCTATCGCAGACGACGACCAGGTCGAAAGCCTGGTGATGTTTCATCCATCGTAGTGCATTCAGTATATCCAATTGTAAAACAAACCGTATCAGCCGGAAAAAAAGAGGTATGAAGGACTAGGTAGCACTAGCCACTCGAGACATCTGTGGTCAGATTCTTCTTTTTGTGGCTTGGACTTGGGGGTGCCCACCTTCTGTGACACGTTTCTGTGTGGAACAGTACTATTAAATAACATTGAACACACAGACTGTTTTGATTCTCACACGTGGCTGAAAAGGACCCATATATATCACAACATGTATAGGGAATAAGGGTATCACCAACCTAATCGCCTTCATCGGGTTGAGGTCTTGAGATATGGTGGTGCAGCGATACTGGTCTTAAAACGGAAGGTATTGGTAAACGAAAAGAGTGGAGCGGAGAGTTGACTACTTAAGTATGCTTCGGGTCACGGCTGCATCCAATCAATGTACACGCTACTAGCTAGGTTAGGGTTAGAAAAGGGTCATGTCAAAGGATATGTTGGGAAAATAGCAGGTGTTTGACCCACACAGTCACCCTCGCCCGAAGCTTACAGTAGTCAACCTCTCCGCTCCCCGTGAACAGCTACTTTATTATATCTGTCTATCAATAGCTATGTGTTAGAAGCAAGAAAAGGGGTTTTCGTGCACCTCTATCAAGTTAGACTAATAGTCAAGAGGGAGGTAGGATTGTCCAAACTTCAAGGCGCGAACCCAATTCTCCGCTTTTTTCTTCATGTAGGAACAATGGATATATCACAAAGTCTGAGATTGTAAATTCCACCTTCAGTACCAGCGGCCTGTGAAGGGACCTAAAAGTGGGTTGGAGTGGAGTTGATGGAGACGGCCAGGCCAAATCACATATCTTTGCGTATTACGCAGGCCAAAGCACAGCGGCGCTCAGGTATCGTAGGAAGGCGGTCACATGAACTTTATCAAGCCCGTAGCCGGAAATGGTTCATAAGCCCACTCCTACGGGTTTCTTCCATGGTCCTTAACATTTGGGCCAATCCCGCGGTAAGTCCGAAGGTCAACTTCGTGTTGGGGGGAGGGGGTGCGTGAGCTCAGGACGACGGAGAGCGGAGCCGTGGATGACTCCGTATTATCCTCCGTGTCTATCACTCTACTATTGAGATGCTTCAAGCTGTCTTCCCGAGGCCATAGACGTGCCGAGGGAAGAATTCGAGCACGGAATAGCACTTGAAATAGGCCACAACGCTTTCCTCGGGAACCCCTTACATACCTACCAGTTGACACACATGGACCAAACAGCATGCAAGCAATATGTAAATATGTGTAGACCCCCAAGACGTAATTGATGACTGTTCCGGTCGTTGTATTTCTATTTGTGCGTAGTCTACTGTATGAACTGGGTGACCACCAGAGCGACCCATAAAGTTCTCGATACCTGGGTATACATGTAGTCCTGCCTCAGGCTCGTCAGTCAAGTATTGTCTCTCTGGGCATTTCATGTAGAGCACTCAGTAGCTCGTATTGTCGCCTGCCCAGTGCATTGCCATGTCTAACATTTTCCTAGTCACTGCTGGCTCTCGGTGAGTATTTCACGCCATATCGATGTCCAGCACCCTTCCCGAGGCCCCGGTGCGGAGTTACGCTGCAATCCCATATCATCAGGTTACCTCATTCCCGTCGCGTCTCATTCCTAGAAATCGGTAGCCCATCATGGTTAAAGCATGAGAGCATGCCGCCTTGCCACGCGAAAGCTTATAGTATCCTTGACGTATGTTGCACGTGTAAGTTGCCAAAATGCTGGTCAAATGGTAGGTTGCGAGTACTTCCTTTTGCCTTTATCGTTTACCATGAAACCTTCTGCTACTGCCATTACCGAAGGTTGCAGCCTCGAACTCTGTCTTTATTTAGTTTGCAACAATATGAAGGCCGTTGCCAGACTCACAAGATGCGCACCGTCGAGTGGTGCCATGCCTGTCTATAAAGCTACCAAGTTTATCGGAGCTGGGCTTTCGATGATACACGTCAAGGCTCGAGGCTGCGAACACGCAGCCTACAAACCCTCAATGTGTGGATTGTCTCGCATCAAAATTCAACCCGAATTCAATTATACCAGATCCAAAAGGCTTGTGTATCTAATATCAGTTATTGCCCAGCAGATACCTTGGAAAACAGTCGTGAAAATGTACTTTGCTTTTATCCATGCAATAGTCGTCATAACCTATTCAACGTATAAAGGAGGTTGTACACGCTGCCGTCGGGATGTAGCACGCGCCATGGTTTGCGGGAGACTTCGACCTTGCACGTCTTCAGAAAAAGTACCAGGGCGTCTAAATGGGACAATAGGCGGGCGAGTTGGACTGTATAGGGTACTGTGGTTTGGTTCTGATCATATACGCAGATAATGTAGATTTCGTATGAGATGCTCTTCTCGGGGAGCTGTCGTCAGTTTCGAGCCAAACAGGATGATGAAGTAAAATTCAAGCTACCAATTCACTACCAAGTCGTACAGCTCATGCTTGTTGGTACACCAGGGAGGGGGCCCGGGCCCCCGGGCACACCGTATACAAGAGGTTGTATTCCTGACTGATTATCCGCATGGCCTGTACGTGTGAATTGTTATTTCGACTTGGCCGTACGTGCCCTCAGGAGTGATCATGATCCCTATCGTAGTTGATGGTCAGTCAGTCAGTGTCATGAATTGGATGAAGAGAGGACCAATAGCCGGAACGCGATATTATTGGAGAGTCAGAAACAAAGAATAATTACTTAGTTCCCTGAACAGGAAGCATTAACAATGAGCAACCTTCAAGGCTTATAACACATCTCAGTATCGACATGCTCGTCGCCGGTGCGGTTCATCTCTGCACTCCGCACCTGGGAGTCGCTGATGGGAAATGGCGAGCCGTCGAAGTCATCGCGCAGTGCGTCCCTACCAGTTGCATGACTATCGGCACCATGTCGGTGTGCGAGGTGACGAGATCAGTCGAGTTATTCTTGGCCACGCCGGGGCTTCGGTCGATGAGAGGTGCTACTTCGAGCGGTAGATGGAGAACTTTGGATCCTGGGATGAGGTGTTATAACTAGAGGTCGCTTATTGTTGACGTGTTCGTGATGATGACACGGTTTGCTCCGTCGGAGCCTACAATGGAGTCCGGAAATACATTCGCATGCCTCGTCGCCGGAAATGGTGCGTACTGCGTGGATGAACGCCTCGTTGAAGTACGTTTTGTTTACCCAACTACTACCAATAATGGTATTGCTGTGAGGCGCCGTCAGTGCTTCGGTCAAAAAGAAGGGGCTTCCGTCAGCGTCAGCCCATTTGTCGAGGAAGCTTAGTGACTTGTTCTTCACCAGGTCCACCGAGTACCCTAGCTCTTTGAACGATTGACTGGAGGTTCTTGATATACCTTTGGCCTCAAGCGTCAGAAAAATGACCTGAGTATGCGGATAACAGCAGACACGAAATATAGAGTTATAGTAATTACTGGTACGTAAACAGATCGAGCAGGAAATTAAAACAGTCCACCCAGCTGCGAACGGCGCCCTGCAAGTGCTGATCGAGTGGTTCTCCCTGAATTTGCCGACGTAATATGTGTTGCTCCCAGCTTATTGAGGCCAAAATGGAAGATGAGCCTCTAATGAGTTCAATGTTGTCTACCAACACCTTGTGGCCACCTGCGAGGCCACAGTCAGCCTCCTTACCCCCCCCCCCCACCCAGACCCGGATTTGCTCCATATTCAACTTACCGTAAGGCGGACTGAGGTCCGTGACATTGATGTTATGTGCATGCTTTCCATTGCACATGCTAACTCGCGATGGGCAGAGCAGTGAGACGGTGCAGTAGTTCTCCGTGTAAGTTATGCCATGCTCAACGAGATACTTCTGGGGGAGAGGCATGTACGACAGCGAGTTCGTGTGGGAGTCCTAGTCGTCGGAGACGATAAAAAGGATATTCGCCTTCGCTGTACTGTTGTCTGCACAGTCAAACACAGTCTTCTGCGTGTGAGCTGCGTCTAGTGTCATTTTGCAGAGATTGGCCAGGTATGGGAGTCCAAGGCGCCCTTGACATCCTCGTCGCCCGCGACGCCATTGTGGACTTCTCCGGGATGTACGTAAATGTATTTGTACTCCACGATTCACCAATGTTATCCCTGTCGTCGTTCGCCAGTTACGAGGTTTGGCATCCAGAAAATGCAGTGAAATCATTTATGATTTGCCACTGGTATGAAGCGAGAATGAAAACTATCGTTTCATGACTTTATGGCTTCACTCATCATTGACCAGGGCCTCCAATGTTCCATGAGCAATCACATCATGGAATATTTCCACTGGTTTCTTTCAATGAGGGGGTCCCCGGACCCCAGTTGATTCTTGTCCGGAATGCTGGAGACTCCAAGTTGTGTTTCATGCACCGCATAATATCTGAGGTTGGACGGTGTATCACAGGATGGTCCAAGATCTGCACTAGAATAATACATCCATATGTCTTGAGCCTCAGATATTGAGAAATGGCTAGCTCTCTGGTCGGTTTGAAGGGCTCTAATGATTTCCTCAAGCAGCTCACAGTATTTACTGGTCATATAGAGAGTTCACTGAATGGGCCGCCAGATAACACTTGAACATTGAGACAAGTGTATGACCGTTCAAGAAGCAACAAGTACACGAACGAAGTCTTTCCAGAGAACCCTAGGACTTCCGATGAATATCAACTGAAGCCCCAATAACACTCCCTATACACTCAAACAGTAGATACAGTAACCACCACCCAGCCACCTCACCTCCTCCTCCGTCTCCGCCCCCCCGACCCAAACGCCGAGTCCATCAACTCCATGATCAGCAGCCTAACCACATAATCCTTCATGAACGCCCAGGCCTGCTGCTTCCGGTACCAGGGCATGGCGTTCCACCCCAGCGCCCACACGGCCGCCACGAGGCCCGCGGTCACCAGCCGCGCCGTGACCCCCCACACGCTCCCAAACGCCACCGCGTACAGCAGCGCCGCCTCGGCCGCGGCGGCCGGCCAGAAGTAGCTCGGGAGCCACACGCCCAGGACGAGCGTCGCGGCGCTGTTGGCTGCGTTGGCGGGGTCCGTGGGGACCGAGACGGTGAGCGGGAGCGCCGTGCGCTGCGACGCGATGTACCAGTGGAGGACGGCCGCGCCGATGAGGATGACCGGGCCGAGGACGCGGTCGACGAGGCGCGGCCCGTCGAGGTAGGTGGCCCAGTCGGGCTGGGTCAGC
Organism: Cytospora piceicola; assembly: GCA_023375675.1. Taxonomy (NCBI): domain Eukaryota; kingdom Fungi; phylum Ascomycota; class Sordariomycetes; order Diaporthales; family Cytosporaceae; genus Cytospora; species Cytospora piceicola. Next base: position 167,552 of record JALQBC010000034.1, on the reverse strand, counting down.
CATGAGACAGGGGTGAAGGGCCCGCATGCGTAGTAGAAGAAGAGGCCTAGGCCGACGGCTGCGACGCGCCGGCGGAGGAGGTCTGGTTGTCCTGGGGGTAGGGGTGCTTGGGCGTTGGCGGCGCGCTGACTCATTTTGACTTGGTCCGACGGGATGGACTTGTCGTGGATAGAAGTCGAAGAGATGGCTATATGCGTGGCCTGAAAGAGGCGTGTGTGGATTGAACGTAAAATGCGCGGAAGAAGCTTGATGAGTTGGACATGGAAGGTTGTTTTATGACATGGACGCCGTTAACGGTGGTCGAAATTTTGGCCGCTTTGACGCCGGTGGTTTGACAGAGCGGACAGATAAAAGTTTCTCAATCGATATGCCGGGTTGCTTGAACCAAAGTCCCCTTGTAGTCAATATCGTCTTCGTGAATGGCTTTGTTAATGACTCAGTAGTGGTACAGTCGAGATCTGTCCTTGGATTATCAATCACTATCAATGGTAGAAATGAGAAACAAACTTGAGAAGGCTTCGATGTTGCCACGAAACACTTTATCCCGTGAGAAACTTCGAGAAGGGATCGATCATCATGACATGTGATTCCCGCCCCTTGGCCGCACCGGCAAGCCCCGAGATCAGACTCGATTAGCTCCACGTGGGATACCGTAGACACGAAATTGTTGTAAAAGACATCAATTCTACGTCTGGAGAAGTGGGTTGCTCTCCATCTCTGCTCTTGGGCAAATGTTGAAATGGACCGAGAGCATGTGCTAGGATCGAAACCCTGCTGTAGAAGGTGGGGGGAAGGGTGTCCTGTTGAGACATCAATAAGCCACCTCAAGGACGTGTTTGGCAGTACAATAATCGACATCTAGCATCAGCTCACCCAGACCGCGTTTGACCTCGCATCCGTTAACAAATACACAATGACTGGAAACAACTTCTGTATTTTCTGGCCAGGCTCCGTCAACTCTCCAGGCAGTCTGATGGTCTCTCGAACGCGTCAAACCACCTGAAAGGGAGACAACACTATGCTACAGGGTATCAAGGGCATCCACCCATCTTATCGTTTAGCCCAAAACAAAACCCATTCACTCTACTAAGTGACCCTCTATTTCTGAGCCTTCCTCTTCATGGCCCGGATCTCCTTCTTCATCCTAGAATCAACCATCTTATACCGACCCTTGACACCCTTGGGTCTACCCTTGCCCTTGTTCGCACCGCGCGCGACGACAACCTTGATAGGCGGCCTCCTCGTCTTCTTGCCGGCCCGCGCAATCATCTTCTGGATGCTGTCGGCCTTCTCCTTCTCCGTCATGCCCTCGGACGCCGCCAGGATGTCGCTCTTCTTCTTGAGCTTCTCCAGCCTGTCGGCCGCCCTGAGCTTCTTGCGCGCCTTGGCCTCGCGCACCTTCTTGATCGGCCGCGCGTTGTACGCCCGCGCCTTCTCCTTGATGGCCTGCGCCGCCGCCTTGGTGATGGGCTTGTGCGGCTTGTCGTGCCGGCCCTCGTCCTCGACGAACCACTCCGGCAGGTGGTCGCGGTCCGCCCGGAACGCGTGCTTGCTGAAGCTGTCGTCGACCAGGTCGTGGCTGGACTTCTTGCCCGTGGCGAGCTCGTGAGCAAGGGTCATGGCCTCGGCGGTGATGATGTCGATTTCTGTGAATTGTATGTTAGCGAAGTTCAGGATGGGGTGGCCCGGCTTGGAGCAGCAGACGGGACCGGACTCGACTTACCTGGCCTGGAGTCCTTCTTCTCTCTCTTCTCCGCCTCTTCCCAATCACTCTCGTCCTCGTCCTCTGTTTGTTTTGGTCCCTTGACAACCTCGAAATCGTCGTCACTCGACTCGTCTGGGGCATCCGTGGCTACGATGGCCTTGACGGCCTGCTTCTTGGAGGGCTTTTGCTGTATCTCCTCATCAGACGAGACCTCGTCGATCTCCATCTCTTCTGTCTCTTGCACCTCCTCGACCTCCTCCTCCGATTCGGGCTCGTCCAACAAACCCTCGACATCCTTGAACAGGTCTTGGTTGAAGAAGGCTCTTGCTCGTTTTGACAGTCCGGACGCGTCTCCGGTATCGTTATCCAGATCCGTCAATAATGTCTTGTTGCCAGCCGAGTCGTCGTCGTCCGAGTCATCGTCGCTGTCCTCTTCCAGCACGCTCTCGGCATCACTGGCCTCGTCCGCCGAGACACCTTCCCACTCGTCGTCCTTGTGCTCCTTGCGTGCTCGCTTGGCACGGTACTTGGCATCTGTTTCTGATTTCCGTTCCTTGTACGTCTCGTACATGCCGTCCAGCTCCCGCTCTAGCCTGTCCTCCTCCTCGTCACTCTCGTCGTCATCGTCCGGCGAGGTGCCAAGACCGCTGTCCTTGGTCTCCTCGTTGACCTTGATCATCTTGCCCTTGGAAATTCTGCCCAGGGCACCGGCCCTGTCGACGGACTTGAGCTGGAACATGGCGTCTTCGCCCGTGGGGCCCTGCTCGTCCATACCAATGTCCATGGGTGCGGTCATGTTCAACTGCATGCGGACAATGTCCTTCTGCTTCTTCTCGTTCTCCTTGCGCTTGTCCTTCTTCTTCTTGGAGGTATCCTTGTCCTTGAGGGCCTGGAGCTCCTCCTGGATCTTCATCTCCTCGTCCATGTCCTCCACCTGGGCTGTCTCCTCGACCAGCTCTGGCTCCTTGTTCTTCTTGCTGGGGAAACCGAAGAGGTCTCGGACCTTGAGACGCCACTTCAGCAGCATCTTGAACTCTTTCTTTCCGAGAACCTTCAGATCGTCGCAGCACCTCTTGATCTCGTCGGTCGTCTCGGGCAGCTTGCCCAGGGCTGCAAGAGCGACGTCGCCGTTCTTGGCCTGCTCGAAGTGCAGACGGTTGATGCCTCCCAGAATCGCGATGGGATCGGCAGTCTGTATGAACTCGCTGGCAGGCAGCTCCTTGAACTGGGTCCAGTCTCCATCCTCGTAACCGCCTCTCTTCCTCTTCTTGATCTCGGGGTTGTAGACCTTGGCCTCGTTGTTGGGTGCCGGGGCAGCCAGATCCTCGAAGACGGCACGGGGGTCGAGGAACTTGGGGTCGATGCGCTTGGGCGCCTTGAAGCCTCTGCACACGACGAAGATTTCGGCAGAGACGTTTCGGGAGGAGGGAGGCTTGGTGGCCTCGACCTTGGTGAACAGCTGGTTGAAGACCCAGAGCAGGGAATTGTAGTCCTTGGAACGGAAGACCTTGGTGACGAAAGTTCCGCCCTCGATCAGGAAGTCTGTGGCCAGCTTCATGGCTTGCAGGGCCAACTCGGCCTGGTTGAAAGAATCCTGCACCCAGGCGGTACCGACGTTGGGAGCACCGTCGTGGAGAACGGTATCGGCCTTCCATGTCTTGAGATGTTTCCTGATGGTGGCTCGGCACTGTTCTGTGGTGATGTCGCTCTGGAAGGTGATGACCTTGGGGATGGACTTGATGGGGGACAAATCGACACCGACGATGAGACTGTTTACTGGCATGACCTCGGCGGCAACCTGACACCATGAACCGGGGGCGGCACACAGATCCAGCAGGACCTTACTCTTCTCGAGGAAGCCATATTTCTTGTTGAGCTGGATAAGCTTGAAGGCGGCACGGGCTCTGTATCCCTTCTCTTTGGCAAGCTTGTACCACTTGTCAAGACGACCCTTTCCGTGCTTCTTCTGGATGGCCATGTTGGATTAATGGCAGTCCAGTGTCTCTCCTGTACTGGTGAGACTGTAGGGGGAGGGGAGGGGAGGGTACGGAGTTGTACTGATAGTTTATGTATCAGTAAACTGGCCGTAGATTTGTACGGAAGGGCGATATGCGGGTCTCGGGGGGAGTTGAACTGGGGATTTGAACTTTTTTTTTTCTTTCACTATCTGAAGGGCGGCTTATCTTATCGGTGGTGGTAGTGCCTGCCGCCCTCAGTTCAGGGTCAACTTCCAGGGTTCCAAGGTTGTCTGTCCGGCTGTGTCAGGTACGTACTCAGGTACGTACCCAGGTACTTACTTATCTACCCGACAGCCGGAGGGTGCCCATATGTGGAGAAAGTACCTAGATACCTACCTACTGTAGGTACCTAGGCTGCTAGGTCAGTCCGTCTTCACAGTGGTGCTCAGGTGCCACTACAGCGGATCCAAACCCGTTTAGCGAGTGGCAGTGATTGGAGAGGCGCGAGAAGAGGTCATTAACGCGCATCGCGTCCAGAAAGCAAGCTGTGCTGCTTGCTTTTGCGCGTCTGGACAATTATGGATGATGACATGAAATGGAATGAATTGACTCTCTTCGTATTCTCCTACACATAACAATTTCCAACTCGGCCACTTCGATCCTCAACTGCTTCCAATTCGGTCCAATTGGCTTTTATTCTGAACTTCATTTTCACCTTGGTCACATTGTAAACAAACATAAACAGACAGACAGACAGACAGACAGACAGACAGACAGACACATATACTGTTCTGCTACATTTTTCACTTCCACAACCATAACCGTATCTCACCATTTTATATCCCCACAACAGCCTCAGCTGCCCCGCCTGTTCGCCAGCCTGTCCGCCAGTCTTCTCGCCGGTCTTCTTGCAAATCATCCGTCATCTATCTGACGTGGACTGAGGCCCAAACTACACGACCTTCAGAAGGCAATGGACAAGGACGATGGTCCAGAAGCACCAGTCAGATCCAGCCCAAGGCTACGTCCCCTCGCCAATAATGCCCTCCTCTCGCCTCCACGACGACAAGCCAAGCAGAAACGAGCCCCGTCCATAACACCCAGGAAGTTCAATGCCTTCTTTGCCCGACGCTCCGGACGGTCTGGTCCCCTGGGCACCTCCATAAACGACAGCTCCCGTGCGTTGGGGGCCATAACCGGGTCGGCAGTGAACAGACGCCAGCGCCGTATCAAAGACTCACCCATTCCGCTCAAGGCTTTAGGAAACCACTACCCTGCACGGGACGAGAACGGAAATGGCAATGGCGATAGGGATAGGAATGGCAATGGGGATGGGAATGGGAATGAGACCGAAACTCCCAGGCAGACCAAGAGGCGGAAGACAGGCCACCACACGCCTCCCGAGTCGTCACCTTTGAAACCACCACCACTCTTCCAATCTTCACCATGTGCCCGTGGCACAACAGCGGATGAAAGGCCCAGATCAGCACTTATGAGTCCCCTCCAGTCCTTACCGGCTAGTAGCCAAGTGACAGAGGACATATCCGACTTCGAATTCGATCAGGATGAAGACGAGTTCGACGAGTTCGACGACGACCCCGAACCACCACAACGCCTGACCCAACTTACCCGCCGTGGAATGGGCGCTCACCTCTTCCAGCGCCAACTCGGTTCCATGCCTCGCTCCGGCCACTCGTACCTTCCCACGCCGACTTCCGATTGGCGCTCCGAGACGGCAAACTTTAGTAGCGGCCCAGAAGACACCCACTTCTGCACCAGCCACGAGGGACTGCCAAGATGTATCCCCTTCTGTGCTGCTTCGTGCAACACCGACAGCCTGGTTGCAATAGGTGACGAGGAAGGCCGGGTACGGCTACTGGACTCCTCCTCCAGTGCGAGGTTCGACAAGATCCACCTCTGCTTCCAGGCCCACAGCAACGCCATAATCGACATGGCCTTCTCCGAGGACGACCAACGACTAGCCACTGCCTCAGGCGACCAGACGGGCAAGGTGATAGACATGATGACGCAGACGCCCATCTCCATACTGGGCCAACACACCGCCTCTCTCAAACAGGTCCGCTTCCAACCCGGACGCGGAGAAGGCCACGTCCTGGGGACATCCAGCCGCGACGGGAGCATTCAGATCTGGGACCTCCGATGCCACGGCGGCGGGCCCGTCCTCGACACCATAACCATGGAGCGGGATGCCGGATTGCGGTACTCGGCGCCCCGCCAGCTCACCTCGGGGTGCGTGGTGAACTCGTTCTTCGGCGCGCACGAGGCCATGCCGCGCCACCAGACCCGCTCCGTCGGCCTCCTCTCCGGCAACACCACCACCTCCGCAACGGCACAACACACCACAGACCACCCGGACGTGGCGTCCCGCGGCGAGGTCCCCGGCCGCATCGGCGAGGTCTCGGTGACGGCCATCCAGTGGCTCCCGGCCGGGCGTGAGCACCTCCTCCTGTCAGCCTGCGAGGCCGACGCCTCCATCAAGCTGTGGGACATCCGCGCCATCCACACGTCCCGCAACCACCGCGCCCCCACGCCCCTGAGCTACACCGCGCCCCCCACCTCCCACACCACCTGGCGCCACTTCGGCATCTCCAGCCTGTCCCTGTCCGCCGACGGCGGCCGGCTGTACGCCCTGTGCAAGGACAACACCGTGTACGCCTACAGCACGAGCCACATGGTCCTGGGCCCTCCCCCGGGCAGCAGCACCGGCGGCGGCAGCGGCGGCGGCGCCAGCAGGCGGCCCAAGCACGCCCCCGCCGACGAGGCGCCCGGCCCGCTGTACGGGTTCCGCCACCCGAGCTTCCACGCCACGTCCTTCTACGTCAAGTCGGCCCTGCGGGCGCCGCGCGGCGGCCGCTCCGAGATGCTTGCCGTGGGGAGCGCCGACAACTGCGCCGTCCTGTTCCCGACGGACGAGACCCTGTTCAGGCACGAGCTCGAGGCGGGGGCCCAGCTGCAGCTGCAGCTGGGCAACCCCGACGCCACCTTCACCAGCTCCTTCTCGTCCTCCTCCTTCTCCCGGCCGCCCACGGGCGGCGCGCCGCACCACCACCACCCCGCCCGCACCAGCTCCTCCCGGGCCCCGGGCAGGGACGACATCCCCATCCTCCGCGGCGCCGCGGGGCGCCGGGGCTACGGCACCCACCTGGTGCGCGGCCACGAGAAGGAGGTCGGCTCCCTGTGCTGGACGAGCGAGGGGAAGCTCGTCACGGTCGGCGACGACTACATGGTGCGGTGCTGGGACGAGGGCGGTGCCCGCGGGGACGGCGGCCGGGGCGCGCGGGCTCGTGACCTGCGGACGCTCGGCGAGGGCGAGGGGCGGCGGTGGGGGTCCGGCTGGGCCGAGGTCGGGGACGACTGGGATGTTGACGAGGGTGTGGAGGGCGAGGATGCTGGTGTTGATGAGTGGTAGGGGTGTCGATGGCTGCTTGGGGGTTGGGGAGGTGTGCGTATCTCATGTTGCTATCGCACGGGGCCGAGTCGCGGCCAGCAGCGGCATCGGTCCGTTCTTCTTCCTTTGAAAACATCTGTTGGGTTGTATCAGAAGAAAACAGTTGGGCTATTGCATGTATCACGGCATTGTAGGAGGCGTTTCGGGTGGGAGGCATTGCTTTGCTTCTATTCTCTTTTCCATCCTTTCTTTTCCCTGTCTTCTTTTTGCGTCTTCTGTCCCGTTTATTAGCATAATACGGCGAGCTCGGTAGGTAGAAGGAAGGTATCACGACACAATCACTGCCTTGGCCTAGGCAGTGCAGCAGATAGATACACACGAAACAAATACCCAGATGTCACGCACAAAGACATACAATTTTGACATCTGTCGATGGTTCTCGTTTTTCTGTAATCAAGCTGAAGGAATGGTGCTTCTACCTAGGTGTTCATTATGATAATCTGTCGTCCGGGGTATTTATCCAACGCCAATGTTACCGCTTATGCATCCAGCGTCTCAAGTGTAACGCCCGCCATATTCTTCTAATCTTGGACGCCACTCTCTTCACCAATCTTTATCCATGCGCGAATCAAGCACGCTGGCCGCCCTGATTCCCCCGTGCCGGGCATACAGATACGCCATAAAGACCATCCCGATCCCGGCCAAGACGATGAAATTCGAGATCATAGCATAGAGGGCATAATTAGGACCGTCCCGCTCCACCGTCGCCGTCGCCGCCTTCGCGCTTGACACCCGCGCGATCGGACAGCACCCAGAATACCGCCTCATGTCATCATATGCCCCGTCCAGCCCGCCATACGGCTTCTCCGGGTCTTCGCCATCGTAGCGGACCGTCCGGAAACCCGCGCCAGGGAGGACGGCGTCGTGGCCAAGCTCGGATCCTGACCCCTGTGATGAGTGTCGCTTAGACTGGGCATCCTCAAGCCCCGCCGACGACGACGATGAGGACAGCAGCAACTTCGAGTCCGAGTTGGATGCTGAACTCGAACCGGCCACCATGGTAGCCAGCTGGGTCGCCAGCGAGGGCGCCGTCGCAGCGGCGGAGCTGCCGCCGCCAGATTTCCGCCTCGTCCGCAGCAGTCTCCCCTTGGCGATGGCGATGCTGTCTCGCAGTCGGGATCCAAGATTCGCCGTTCTGGTTTGGGATTGTGGTGGTGGGTTCTGGACCCTCGCTGCGTGACCCTTTACCTGCGGGGTATGGCATATCTTGTCCAGTTGTCCCACTACTTCCTCCAAGTGCTGGAATATCGATATTGACTCCTTGATGATGTCCTTCCTCTCCGGCTCGGTTAGGGCTTGTTCTGCGTCGTTAAACCGCCTCTTGAACTCGTCCTTCAGGTCCTTGGACTGTTGCCGAGGGTTGTCGCCGAGGGGAGGGTCGAAGTCCAGAAATTCGAGGGGCATCTTATATGAGGAGTCGTTTCTAGCGAGACCGCGGTCACTCGAATCAGAACTGGAGCTCTCGGTCCGCTCGAGCATCTGCGGGGACGCAGGCCCTCGGCTGCACGGTATCATGTTCGGCCTGATGGGCGTCGGCACAGCCTGCCAGAAGTCGGCCTTGAGGTACATCAGCTCCGTCCTGATATAAGATCCGCCAGAGAGAAGCGCGAGGTAGAGACCGTAGGCGTATGCAAGCAGGAGATGCGGCTTCTGGTTGACGGATTCCTGAACGTGGGCGAGGAAATCGGCCAGTCGACCGGTGGTGCCCACCGACCTGATCTGTTCGTCCACGACGTGCTGCGGCCAGCCCGTCATGGTCCGGGTGTCTTCTTTTATCCGGGAGTGCCGCAGCATAGTTGGCCAGTACAGGGTCTCGAGAATGTGGCGGATGCGCCCTGTGATCTGAGGTGTCTCATCGCGGCGGCTTGGGTCAATGTTAAAGGGATATGTGTAGGGTATAGGGGCAATCTCGGTGTGGATTCCTAGGATGTTCTGCCAGAGAGACTCGAAGGCGATGTAAACAGCACCGAAGTGAAGAAGGCCGGTGATATAGGTAGAAGGGTTGTCGGTTTGGGGAGGCACCGCCCGTGGCATGCGGTCGAGTATCAACCTATTGATCTTGGTATGACTCGACAAGATCGCAGCATTAATGGAGTGTGCCAGGGACTTGGATTCCCCATCCAGAGAGGCGGCCTTGCTGTCTGCCATCTGAGGTAATACGATAGCGGAGGTTTGTTGAGTTGGTGTTTGGATTGAGTATGTATGGATCCAAGACACTCAGGAGGACACCATGCGGAGCCGGAAGCTGTAGAACGAAGAGAGTAGGGGAGAGCGGATCAGTGATGGCATTGGAATGATTGTTGGTCCGTGACACTTGGAGTGATGGCGTTTTGAAGTTCAGCTCATGGCTGGGTAATCTGAACGCCGTATTGTAGGACAGCACGTCGTCATGTGGGTATGAGTCCACGGGACACCGTCAGGACTCAAAATTGGGATTGGGGGAGGTCTTCGGATCACCCAATAGATAGGATCAGAGAGAGAAAAAGACGTGTACTAAAGATTCAGTACCAGAGGATAAAGGTATGTAGTAAGAGAGAAGTGTGACACAGTCTGGCCGTGAGCAAAGGGAGGCCAAGGAAGTTGAACACAACAGAAGTAGATGATATCTGTAGTAGCCAACCGCTGTGCAAGTTGATACCGAGGATGAAGACAATGACGACGAGAATGTCAATATAGAATGGTCAGGTGTAATATTTCGGAGGAGGAACCAACGGCGAAGAAGAAGCGCAACCGGAGTAATTCTGAGGAGCTGAAAGGAGAGACGAATGGAAGGTACGCTCAGTTACCTTCATAACACACACATACAAACATACGATCAGACAGCAGACGGTGGAGATAGGACAATTGGAAGTCAGTAAAGAACGTTGAAATGTCTCAGGCGATCGTCGTTGCGACTTGCACTTGCACTTGCCCGAAACGGTTCGACCATGCGTGTACCATAGTATGCACTTAGACTTAATTCAGACTTAGACGCCATGGGTTTGTTTTTTTCTTGCCCCAAAAAGGATACATATGTATCAGGAACAAAGCACCTGAGCAGGCAAAGAGGACCCCCGTAAATGACATCTTCCCGCCACCAACCAATTAACCTTGCAGGCCTGCTGGGTTACTTAAGTAGATTCCTGGTAGACTTTACTATGATGTAGTAATAATAACAAATGGATACGCAGTAGAGAGTCGAGACACGTGAGAGGCGAGAAAGTGGCGATGGGAATGTTCGAAGTATCGCCAACCCGGGAAAAGATCTGCAGTGACGTAGTTTTCGAGGTTCTGGATCCGAGCTGGGAAACGTGAACTACGGTGAAATATGTCCGGGTGGGTAATGAAGCAAGAATTAGCCAACAATTAGCAGCAACGGCACTGAGGTATTCAGAAAGCAGTGGCCGCCTAACGCGCCTCGCTTTTTCATGGGCCCAGACATCATGGCCAGATGGGCAGGCTTCCCCGGTTCATGATCGACAATTTTCCTAACCATTTCCCATCACGGGGAGTGCCGACTTCCTTCGGCACCGTCGATCCCCGAGACTAAAGACTAATGAAAATAGCCTTTCCTGTGCCTGTTTACCGGGAGAGTTTGTAGTCTGACTTAGATTATCAGTGGTGGGATACTTCCAGTTTGTGTGTGGTTTGAGGCGGCCTGCGGACTTTAAGCAGATGGACCGGCGTCGCCATGCTAATCCACTGATATTCAACCAAGGAGCCTCCCAATATCCACGATCTACTCGATCACCAAGGTAAGTACTGTATGTAGTTCATGTATCCCGAATTTCTGACCCGGGCTATGGGATACACAAAAGCATCCTGCATGTGCCATGCATCATCCCGTCTGCAACGGGCCACATGTTCGGATCGCCGAGCGCACGGGAGAAGGGAGGTTACAAGTGAACCGATTTTAAAGACACCGTCAAACATGCCCTTATCTCTTCAGACCTTGACGACTTTCTACATGTTTCACAGATAACAAAAGGCTGTGTTGTCTCCCACATGATCCTCGCCATCAAATGATGCTCTTTTTGAAATCGCGAGATACATCGAAAACCCCGAACATCCTCCTCCCCAAGTGCCCAGCAGAACAAAACAGCAGAAAACACAGACCAACACACATGAACATGTGTGTGTGCACATTAACCCGTGGAGGATTCACCCCGTTCAAGGCCCTGCTTGCTCCTCCTTCTCATCGTCGCCTTCCGCACTCTCATGGTTAATAAACAGGAATGAGACCAGCACGATCGCTGCGCCAACCCAGTAGATCCAGCTGGAGTACTGCGAGTACTGGATCATCTCGCCGATGAGCGACAGCGGGATCGTGAGCGACAGGCCAACGGTGACAACCAGCGGTGACGTCAGCAGCATCGCATACGCCCACGACATGTCGCTGATGAAAGACGAGAGCGAGTTGAGCTAGCACATATCATATCAGCAAACCCGAATCGTGCATAAGTTAGCAATTGAGGGGCTGGCAAACTCACAAGAACAATCGTCCAGACCTTCCCCGTCGGCGGCAACCCGAACGGCTCGATCCCCGTCCAGTGCAGGATGAAGAAACCAGGCCACAGGAACACCAGGTTGAACACGCCCACCAGTCCAAAGAACAGCGGCATGTTGACCCGGTCCTCATCGCCCACCCGCCTCTTCATAACGGTGACATACAGGCCATAGACAATAGCACTGAAGAAGGCCATCCCGTCCCCGACGGCGATGCTCGCCGTGCTCTTGTGGGGGAAGCTCCCCCTGTCCTCGTCGGACCGGCCCGACAGGTCCACGCTCGAGATGAGCACGACGCCGGCCAGCGACGCCAGCACGCCGGCGAGCTTGCGCACCGAGAAGGTCTCGACGCGCATCAGCGCGCAGAAGACGAGCGTCCACACCGACGACGTCGACGTCAGGATCGTCACGCTGCCCACCGACGTGTGCTCCAGGCACGCCGACGCGAAGTAGTTGGCGCAGAACCAGAGCATGCAGAACTCGAGGCTCAGCACCGCCGTCTCGCGCAGCGACAGCTTCTCGTCCCCGCCGGGTGCCTCTGCGTCCCGGGCGTCCATCATCTCCAGCCTGCCGCTGCCCGAGCCGTTGTGACTCCCGTTCTCGGAGGCGGCAGCAACGTCGTCGTAAGCGTCGTCGTCGTCGTCGTCGTCATCGTCGATCACTGCACTGAGCAGCCCGTGCGCCTCCTCATCTGCCACCTTCCTACTTACCCCCGCCGACACCTCCACCGACGAATCCGCCCCAGCCCTCCCTCTGATAGTCTTGTACCTCCCCTTCTCATTCAGCCACAGCTCTGCCACCTCCTCCCTCACGCCCCTGACACCATGCCTCGCCACATACTTCACAAACATGGGTATAAGACTGATCGCAAACACGCTCGTATTGACATAGACCACAAAGAACGGCTTATCGTACGTATGGTCGCTAAAGATGTAGCTCGCCAGGAAATTCGACGTCGTCCACAGGCACACCGTGACGAGCAGCAGCGAGATGCCCAGGGTGCGCCGCGCGACGCCCGCCAAGCCCAGCTGGGCCCTGAGTCCCCCTCCTCCTCCTCCTCCTCCTTGTTGTGACCTTGCCGTTCCGGTCCCCGCCGTGCCCGCGCTGCGGAGCGACGCGATGGAGGAGCTGAGGGTTCGTTGGTTCGCGCCCCGGGTGGACGACAGGGAGCGCCGGAAGCGCCGGGTTTCTTCCGGCTCGGGTGCCATGTCTGTTGTTCCCGGGAGTGGTTCGAAGTGTGCCATCGTGGGTTGTATCACCTCTCAAAGGTGTGGTTGAGGGGGAATAAGAGCTATATATATAAATATATATGTATGTATTTGTATATTTGTATATTTATATGTCCAAGCAACTGGTTGCAGGTCGTGTAATCGGCCGGGGTGGAGATATGCTGTTTCTCATCCCATCATCCGGGCGCCGTCGGGAGTTCGGGGTCGTAAAGGAGGGGGCACGAGGCTATTCAGGTTGGCGCGGCCTTTTGTACGGGGTGTTGTCTATGCCCGCTCTGATAAGAATGCTGGAACTTGGAAAGAATGTACAGCTAAAAGATAATGAACGATGCAGAAGGAGAGTGAGCGTAGCATCCGGGGCGATGCAGGACAGTACAGAGCTGATGCCGCTACGTCCCGGTCTCTCAAGGTTCACCTAGCCGGTTGATTGCGCCGACAGACTGGCTGCGCTTATCGATATTTACTATGTACACAGCACAGTACTCACAGGGCATTAGGACCCACTGTCTCAGCCTCTGGGCCTCTGAGGTCAGAGGAGAACGGAAGCTCGGGAGGCAGGGTTCGGGTCAGATTCGGGGTCGCACCCCCACGCATGGCTGCCGGCCTGTGGACTCCATCATCAGCATCGACGTATAATCTGGATGGCGTGCACGGCTTCCACAGGTGAAGCTTGAACAGGCAGGCCTCTTCAAAGTTAAAGTTGGAAGAAATGAAGGTCTTTCGAATTTGAATAATAATGCAATTCGCCCATGTACTCCATCAATACCGAATTGTGATGGACACATCTGCGTCCCAAGACTGGTACTCTCCAACACGGGCCATCCGTCCCGGTCACTGTCCGGCCTGTTTCATCCCACTGAGGCCCATAACCTCATATCTCATAGCAAACCCTCTCTTGGTGTATTGATATTCAGGGCAAACTTGACCTTCATCCCTTAGCCCCACCAATCCTCAATCTCCGTAGCCATATAAGATGCGTACAGCATCCGAGGTAGGCCTGGACTTTGATCCAGCAGCCTCGATGCACATCTCTCACACCCCCGTGAGAAAATCACTCAAGCAGTAACATTCCTCGTTATCATCATCAGTACCGAACAAATTAACAAGAGCACCCATCCCTATCGTTGTCCAGGTGGATATTGATCGGGTCCTGGCTGAAGTCCCCGCTGAACTCCTCGCTCTCCTCCTGCTGCAGCGCGTTCCGCGCAATCACCTCGAAGGCCTGCTCGACGTTGATGGCCTCCTTGGCACTCGTCTCAAAGTACGGGATGCCCCCCTTGGACTGGCAGAACGTCATGGCCCGCTTGGTGCTGATGACGCGCTTGGACTCCTCGACGTCGATCTTGTTGCCCAGCACCACGAACGGGAACGAGTCGGGGTCCCGCGGCGACGCCTGGATGAGGAACTCGTCGCGCCATGAGTCGAGGGCGTCGAAGGATTTGGAGTTGTTGACGTCGTAGACCAGCACGCAGCAGTCGGCGCCGCGGTAGAATGCCACGCCGAGGGACTGGAAACGTTCCTGGCCCGCGGTATCCCAGAGCTATAAGTCATCCAAGATCAGTATCTTTCCCGCCATTTCCCTTGTGGCTCTCCCATTGTAGTATTGTGTGGAGGGTGGTAGAGTATCGCACCTGCATGGTCACTTGTCGGTCATCGACGAGCACCTCCCGCGTAAGGAAGTCCGCACCAATCGTTGCCTTGTAGCTTGCACTGAACTTTTTGTTGACCTGTGAGGAAGAAGTACTTGTCAGATATTGCTTACACCGCACATGATGTGCCCCGACTTGGTTATCTGGCCGTGACGGATCAAGAATACGTACATATTGGTTCATCAAACTAGTCTTGCCGACACCGCTGTCTCCGAGGATGATGACCTAAACATGGTTCTGTCAGACGTGTTCCCGATTTGCTCCAGTAGTGTTGCTTCGGCTGACCTTCAGGAGAACCTTCTTTCTTGAGCTCATGGTGGGCGAGCTGGTTGTGTTGGGGTTTGGTTGGAAGGGGTGTGGTTTATCGATGACGCTCGATTCGCAGGTAACCGCGCACTCGGATATGAGCTTGACTCGTATATGAACCCTGGGAGGAGAGACAAGAAGAATACCCAGCAGCAACTACCAAGGATGCAAAAAAAGTTGGTGTATGGAGTGCTGTGCGACAAAGTTGAGTTGTAGAGAATGGGGATGTTGAGTCGATGGTTGAGCAGTTGGGGGAGAAGGCACACCTCACACCGAAGTTCGGTAGCGAATAATGGGTGACAGGCCAGGCTATGGACGATAGGCACGAGAAGGAGTGGAGGCCAACAGAAACATTGAACTGGAGCCACGGCCGATAACAACGGAGTGGCCCAGCAGGAATTCCAAGCCTAACAGCAGCACGCACGCACTGACACCTGGCGCACCACACAACTCAGCACGCCAGATGGGTACCTGTTTACGTACTCACGTCCTGCAAGTGGCCTGCAAGTGGCCTGCAAGCAGCCTGCTAGGTGGTCCGGTACAGTGGGCAAGTGTCATGTGGGTGCCTGCAGACCTGTAACTTCCAAGGCTCTCCAGGCCAGTTCTAACTTTCATGCGGGGCTATTTTTGGGGCCCCTCAGTGGTCCACCGTTCGTCTTCCCGTGCATGCTGTCACTGGGTCGCCCTGCTGCGGAACCGCATTTGGCGCCGAGGAAGTTCAATCAATAGCATCATAATCATCGTCGTCCACGGCCCTCCCTTCCTTTCATCCCATCTTTATCCGATGCAAGGCTGATAAGCTGCAAGATTGGCCGACGATAGTAAACGGTTTCTATCGTTGGCTGTCCATCGTCATTATTCTGGCCAGATTAATGGAGGAACTATAAACAGTTACAAACCCGTGTCTGTCTGTCTAACCCGGACAACAGAACAGCCACACCACCCAATGGCCGACGACCATGTCCTCGCCAAAGTGCACTCCCTCAGCGACACCGAGCTGGCCTGCCTCCTCTCCCTCATCAGCAGCGAGCACTGCATGATCAGCACCCCGGCCGGCTCCCTCGACGACCTCACGGCCGAGCTCCAGCTCATCTCGGAGCGCACCTTCGGCCTCAAGCCCGCCGTCGTGGACTGCACGCCGCACACCACCCTGGACGAGTTCGCCAGCTCGCTCCTCGTCCGCCCCCACCCCGCCTCGCCCACCGCCACGCGCCCGCCGCACCACCCGGGCCGGCCAGGCGCGGGGGGGCCCCACGGCAGCGGCGGCGGCGGCACCGACAGCTACTTCCCCGCGGTCCGGCTGAGGCAGCCGGCGTCCATCTCCCCCATGACGCCGGCCCCCGCCCCGGGGGGCGGCGGCGGCGGCAGCCAGATGGCCAACGTGGTGCTGGCCAAGAACCTCGACCGCGCGCCCCGGGCCGTCCAGATCCAGGCCCTCGAGCTGCTGCGCACCAAGCGCATCTTCACGCGCACGTCCGTCCAGACCGCGCCCAAGGCCTTCATGCTCGTGGCCGTCCTGGCCGCCGGCAGCGGCGGCGCCGCGAGGGTGACGGCCCACCTCAACGACTTCTTCTACGTCGCGCACTGGGTCGACCCCGAGGAGGAGGGCTTCGC
This sequence comes from Cytospora piceicola, assembly GCA_023375675.1. Taxonomy (NCBI): domain Eukaryota; kingdom Fungi; phylum Ascomycota; class Sordariomycetes; order Diaporthales; family Cytosporaceae; genus Cytospora; species Cytospora piceicola. The sequence goes on along the minus strand of JALQBC010000034.1, from coordinate 151,137 downwards.
GCAGCTCGACGGGGACGACGACCAGTCGTTTGTGTCCTCCAGCGAGGGGAGGGGCGGCGGGGACGACGGCGCGAGCATAGCGAGTACGTTGAGCGTGGTGAAGAGGAGGGGGAGGAGCCGGACCCAGGGCGGCGGCGCCCCCGCCGACGTGCCGCTGTTCCGCAACCCCAAGTATCTCGCCGCGACGGACGGCGGCGGCGGCGGCAGCAAGAACGACGACAAACCGCCCGCCTTCTCCCCGTCCGACATATCGCACCTGCGACAGCTCTCCGAGCGCACGGCGGTCGACATCGATGTCACCCGGTACCAGATGAACATCGTCTCCTTCCTGCGCATGCACCGCGCGGTGGGGGGCGGCATCTCGCCGCAGGCGACGCGGCACTTCGAGCGGCTGATGAGGAGCCTCGCGCCCCTACACGGGCTGGACTACGTGACGCCGGGGCTGGTGCAGCTCGCGGCGAGGAAGGTGTATCTGCACCGCATCAAGATGGTCGAGCCGGCGAGGGAGAGGAGCATGCAGTGGGGTAGTGAGATCAAGGCCATTGAGATGTTGCTTGAAGACTGGGGGCCGGAGGATGTCATTGAGGAGGTGCTGGGACTGGTTGCTGCGCCGGTGTGAAGGAAGATGTGTGGACCTTATCTATGTGCTGCTTGTGTAGTGATACCCCCCATATTGGCTTCAAATAATGTAATCGCCTTTCTATTTTCGTGATCAAGTATATTCATACAGGAGCTCTTTGAACTTACTTCTTTTCCGTGTCGTCCGTTATTCTGAGATTCTAAACTAAGATAAAGATGTCCCGAGAGCATCCTTGGATGTCTGTCGCTCAACCCATATCAAGAAGGACCCTAACAACACTGGTACCAACGCCCAATTATGCTTTTACACTATGTGCCTTCTGAACCTTTCCTTAGGCTAAAAGGTCTCTCACATCCTCCACGGGGCGTCGCCATTAGGTGCCCTCCCGATGGGTGGTGCCCTTGAACTCTGAAGAGAAAACCCCAATTGGCATCCTCCTCGTCTGTACTGGACGTCTTCCCGTTGCAGAACACCTCTGGAACTGTGCCGGGAAACCATCAATCATCCTAGATAAGCGTCTTTTTGACGGGGTATCATTCTGGTCTCTCTTGGGTACCCTTTATTATGTAACCTATAATTCCGACTTTTGACTCCTTTCCTAGTGGATCTCGGTAATTTTACATTGCCATCCTGAGTTTTGGGACAGCAGTGGCAAACTATGGTTTCTGGTTAGTCTATTATCCACACAGGACAATTCCAGGGAATTAAACACATACCTGGCACCCAAACACCAACCCAGCTCATTATCATTGATCTTCTTCGCGATCCTGACCTCACGGTCAATCGGCATGTCGTAGCCAGAGTGCGCAAGCGCAACCATGAAGCTCAGGTCCAGGCAATGCTCCGGCCTGTCCTGCAGCTCCTCCAGGGCGCCGCCCACGCTGGCGAAGACGTCCCAGGCCGGCTGGCCGGCGCACACCTTGTTGGCCAGGTCCTGCAGCTCGCGCAGGGTGAAGCTGTCGGGCATGCCGAGGGGCTGCGTGCGGTCGTAGAAGTACGACAGGAAGTAGACGTCCTCCTTGGCGAAGGTCTTGGCGATGCTGGGCTGGTGCACGCCGTTGAAGGAGCAGGGGGCCAGCTTGCACTCGGCGTCCTTGCGGAGGATCCTCTCGGCCAGGGCGCGGCACTGCGCGGGCGCGCCGCCGCTCGACGGGCCCGTGAAGGTGAACTCGCGGGCCGAGCCGAGGGGGTGCTCCTCGCCGAGCTTGACGGTCACCACCTTCTCCATGCCGGAGGCGAAGCAGGGGTTCACCACGGGCTTCATGGTCCACGACTTGTCCGCCCCGTGAGCCTCGTAGAGGTCGTTGACCAGCTGCGCGAAGATGGCATCCCGCGCGCTCATCAGGCCGTATCCCAGGTGAGAGTGCTGATACAACGTGAAGTGTCTGCCGTTGAAGTCGAGGTCGTACTTGTGGTCGCCCTCTTGCATCACGGAGGGGAGTCCTCCGTCGGTGAGACCCTTGAAGTTGGGCTCGAACACGATCTGCGTGGAGCCACCGCCCAGGTCGAACACCGCCGCCGTAGAACTCTCGTCCGGTCCGCCGATCTTGCCCAGCAGGTAGTTTGTGGTGATCCACGCGTACACACCCTCGTCAGAGCCGTCCATGATGGAAACACCGTCCTTGTCCGCAGCCACGACCGGGAAGGGGTACCTTGTCTCAAGGTGTGTTCGCACGGCATCCAGGATCCTCTGGCTCTTCTCCTGGCCGAGCAGCCGCAGGCCGGCGGTGGCCTTGACGGCGACGGGGGTGCAGGCCTTGAGCTTTTCGGGCACGGTGTTCATGGCCTCTTCCATCAGGATATCGAGGGACTCGGCTGCCGCTTGCGGGTCGTCAGGGTAGGCGCTGAGCCCGCTGGACTTGCCATCGACCTTCTTTGTCATCTTGAAGACCTCGTTCTCGAGCTCGGGGGTCGCGCCGCAGTTGTTGAACTTGTAGACGTGGATGCGCGACCCCGTGCTGCCGGCATCGATCATGTTGACATATTGGACGATGGGCTTGTCTTTGGAGAAGGACTGCGTGCACCTGTCGGTACCGTAGGACGAGTCGGAGGGGACCTGGCCGGTGCTGGAGCTGGAGCCGGAGCCGCGGTAGACATCGACGCCCGAGGGGGCGATGTAGTAGACGAGGACGACGAACAGGAAGACGATTGCGCCGGTCTTGATCCAGCGCGTCTTCTGCGCCTGGGTCATCATGTCGTTCTTGAGTTTCTCCAGGATGCCGACTTGTCGCCGCGGTTCGTAGCGAGCGAGTTTCTCGTGGGGATCGTAGGCAACGTGCTTTTGCTTGGTCGGCAAGGATACGGAGGTTCGCCGCATAGAGAGGAGGAAAGAGTGTCAAGCCAAGACACCCATTAAGCGATCGAAGGAGACAAGAAGGCGACAGTCGAGTGGGAGGAAAGAGAGAGATTGTCCCGACTGTTGGGTTCTGGTGTTTTGGGAGGGTCTGATAGGTAAGGCGAAGGCGAAAGATGACAGCTACGAGTCCCACCTTCGAGAAAAAGATAGATAAGCGACGGATAGGGGTTGATAGCCTGTAAGTACCTAGGTAAGGGAAAAGGGGGGGAATCAGTCCTGCGTGGCCCTTCGTTGCTGCTTGGGTGTTGCTTGTTCTGTCCTTGTCTCAGTCAATCAATTTCCATATTCATACGTGCAGGACGTGCTACGGTACTGGACTAATTGACGGTTGGCAGTGGCAGGGTCTCTTCTCTCAGTGGACTGGGCAAGGCCCCCGGCAATCATTCAGCACGCACTGAAACCCCAGAACTTCCACCCTTGTCCCTGTAGTACTGAGCTAAAGTTGCCAGCCGCGCTTAAGTGGAGAGCGCTAAACCACAAGCCCAATTCTAATTTTGATCCTTGTCAGCAAGTGTGGCGCACTTTTGATCGTGGAACGTTCAGCCACATCTGCTGTTCCTTTGACGACTTCCAAGTTCGCCGAGGTTCGGTAAATGGGCGGTGGGTTATGATGCTGACGACCTTTTAACAGCCTGGCTGCCGCGTCTCACAGTTGCCTTACGAAGTGAATATCCAACCAGTTTAATAGCTTGAAACATTCGAGTACAGCTGATCAGACGAGCATTGGATTCTCACGATATTCCGTTCTTTCACTGGATTCGCTCTATCTTTATTCGCCATGGAGATCCATCTGCTGGTCTACGACCTCTCCCAAGGTCTAGCACGCCAGATGTCCATGGGAATGCTTGGGTTCCATCTTGATGCGATCTACCACACGTCCATCGAACTTGGTGGGCTCGAGTACGTCTATGATGGAAATGTCGTGGCTATCACTCCAGGCTCTTCTCATCTCGGACAGCCTATGCGGAGACTACATCTTGGAAAAACAGATATTCCAATGGATGTTACGCAGCAGTATCTGGAATCTTTGAGGGAAATATACACTGTTGAGGTGAGTCCTCTTGGTCTCGCCGATTTGCCATGTCTCAGTGGCTGACTAGCTTCAGGCATACGATCTGTGGAAGCACAACTGCAACAACTTCTCCAATGACTTCGCAACGTTTCTTCTGGGCATGGGCATACCAGATTACATCCTCCACATGCCCGATGCAGTCTTGAATTCCCCAATGGGAAGGATGATGATGCCAGCCCTGAACCAGCAGATCGCAGCCAACAGACAGCAGCGTGAAGGTATCTGGGGAATCCAAGGTAATGGCCATGCGGCTGCTACTCCTACCGCGACCCAACCTCAACATCAGGCGGTCAAGGTCCGGAATGTCAGCAACTCGCAAGAGCTCGACTCCCTTCTGGCCAGCGTTCAGAAATCTTGCGCTGTAATTTTCTTCACTTCAGCAACTTGCGCTCCTTGCAAGGTGCTGTATCCTGTGTATGATGAACTTGCAGCGGAAGTTGGAGAAAAGGGTGTCCTGATCAAAGTCGATGTTTCCCAGGCTACTGATATTGGCAGTCGCTATTCAGTTGCCGCAACTCCCACATTTATCACATTTCTACACGGCAAGGAGGAAAACAGATGGTCTGGCGCCGACCGTGCCGCCCTCCGTGGAAACATACAGCTTCTTGTGAACATGGCACATCCTGTCCACCCACACCAGTCACTGCGGCTACCGAACCTACAAAACTCGGATACGAAGCCCATACTATTCACCAAGACGCCGCCTATGCAGAAGTTGCTTGCGAAGTTGGGTTCCACAGCGGAGCTTGAAACTGTCAAGTCCATCTCGCACTTTATCGACGCACGCAACAAGGAAGGTCCTGCCAATGATCCCCTCCCTGATATGCCACCCCTAACTGGCTTCTTCCGAGACTCGTTGACCTACCTACCACCGGACCTTTTGTTCACTGTCGTCGACCTGCTTCGCTGTGGATTGATCGATCCCCGTTTCAGCGGTTACCTGGCAGAAGAGGCAGACCATGCCACCATCCTGTCCGTGCTCTTCCATGTCAACAGCCTCCCAGACTGTCCATACCCCCTCCGCCTCATCACGCTGCAGATGGCCTGCAATCTCTTCACGAGCCCGCTCTACCCGGAACAAATACTTACCCACGATCTCCTACGGAGCGCCATCACCAACCTCATATCCGCCAGCTTCCTCGACGATAACCACAGCAGCGTGCGCGTGGCCGCCGCGTCGCTCCTCTTCAACGTCGCGCTGGAGAACAACCGAAAACGGAGATCCGGACAGGGTGACGCGCTGCCAGAGGCCGATCAGATCGAGCTGGCGGCCTCGCTGCTCGAGGCCATCTCGCAGGAGGAGGAGTCCGCCGAGGCGCTGAGGGGGATGTTGCTTGCTCTGGGGTACCTGGCGTATCTGGCGCAGCTTGATGGCGAGCTGGTTGATTTGATGAGGACTATGGATGCGGAAGACACGGTACTGGGAAAGAAGGGCAAGTTCAAGGATATGACGCTGATAGATGAGGTCGGGAAAGAGTTACTTGGAAAGGGGTTGAAGAAGCCATAGATGACGTGAGGGCTTCGTGTAAGTGCATTTTCTAACTGAAACTCCCAACTGTCTGACGTTTGGTAAAGCGGATATGATAGAATACCATCCTCGTTTTCTCCCGAAGCCCTATTGTACTCGTCTTGCGGAATGTCGTACCAAGGTGAGCCCCATGCTACATGCTCACGTTTAGTCGAAGGTGAAATCACAATCATCCCAGTCTGGCACACTTCTTGTCTCCAAATCAAAACTGATGCAGCCCTGCAGCCCGTTATCATCCAACAGCTCATGCTCATGGGGTACTTCGAGGCCACGGGACGTGCCTATTTGAGGCTCGGCTTGACTGCCTGGCATTTTATATGCTGAAGCCGTTGCTCGCTCACCCGATGTTCCTGATGGACTGGCGTCGTCGTTTGAACCCTGCCCTCTAGCGAGTTCCTGGTCCTGGTCTCATGTGGCTATGCACATGGCTGTGCTTTCATGGTTCCCTTGCGTTGCTCTTCTGGCCGCACACTGGAAGGACACCTCCTCGAAGCCCGCAATCAGACCCTGACGGAGTACATCGTCCTCTTCAGGTGTCGGCTCCAACCTACCAGGGTGCTGACCAGCCTGCTAGGGCTACTACTGAGTGACCAGTATGAGAACTCTCCTGCTCATTTAAGCCCTGAAGAGTTGTCTGCGTCTTCAATCACTCACTCAGCAGTCCAATATTTACTGTCCCAGCTATCAGTTTACAGGCTCCCGAAGTCAATATCATCCCAGTCAAATGAGCTCTCCGCGGCCGCCAGTATATCTGCGGAAGCTTCAAAGTCAAGGAATTCGAAGCCCTGGGTAGCTACGTCCAGAGTTTGAATAGAGGGCCCGGCATAGTTGAGGCCATGTTCTGTAAGCTGTAACGGTGGTTGTGCGGTCTCGTCCTCCTTCGTCTCTAGCTCTTCGTGCTCTTCCAATTCTAATCTCCAGTCTTCGGTGCGCGATTCTCGAGCTCTGTTGAATACAACTTCTAGAGAAGGGACCGGCTCCATTTGGCCCATGCTGTAGTCTGGAGCCGGGACTTCATTGACGGGCGTGAGGCGACCAGCTCTACCTTCCTGTATGGCCTGTATTGTGCGGACCTCAGTCGTAATAGCTTGCTGGGTGGTTGCCTCGTCCATAGCACCGAAAGCTTGGGGCGGTACAGCACTCAGCTCTGTGTTCTCGGACTCGGAGCCGTCGACTCCAGCTGCTGGGATGGGGGGATGGATGTCGAGAGACGCATCGGACACTGTGTGATGAGAATCTTCAGGAACAGCTGGAGAAGCGTGCCCTGCTGCGAGACCCTGGCCTCTATCGACTTCCATTTGATCTCCTCTTCCATCTCTCGTAGCTGCCCACCGCATAAAGAACTGACCAAGCGCAGAGGCCAGGTCTGGTCCAAAGAGGGTCTCATACTCTTCAGCCCAGGCTGCATTCCTGCGAAGGTTCTGGAGAAGTATTTCGTAGCCTCTAGGACTGGTGATGAAGTTGCTGAAGTCAAGCAAGTCCTCAGACAGGTCAAAATTGTTCCAAGGCGAAGGCGGCCGGGTGACGTCGGGGAACAGATAATCCCACACAGCATACCACCGCTGCTCCTCAGATGTGCCACGAGACACCCGCCGGTGCAACCAAGCCCTTTGCTCAAGTGTAATTCCATCTGGCCTGCAGAGAATATCTCTGAGCTGACATTCTCCCAACCGAGTGTGCTGGTCCAGTGTATCCACGTTTTCAAACAGCCGCATACAGCGGACACAGTAGCTACCAATAAAGTGCTTCCTGACAATATGCTGCTTGACACGGCCGATATTCTCCCCTCCGAAATTACAACATTTTCGGTGACGGCGAGGGTCACGTTTGCAGAAATGACAGGCTAGCATCTTGTGAAGTGGGCCGGATTTGCCTCGGGGGCGCTTTTTAGAGCTGTGAGACCTTCGCCGATCATCGTTGTCTTGATCGCCGGATTCATCTGGGTGCTTCCGTTTGAGATGTTGATTTCCAGGTGTGCCTTTCGTGGGCAGCTCTGAACTCGAGGTCGATGGGCTGGAATCACCATCTGCAGCCTCCTCTCCGGCGGCTTGATGCATGCCATTCCCACACCAGTTTCGGAAGATTGACTCCAGAACCTCGATGAATAGCTCAACTAAGTTCTCTTCATCAATGAATGAGGTATCGGGGAATACTACTGTTTCCCAGCCTGACTGCGGGGTGTTTGCCTGAGGCGACGCCTGGTCCCAGGCGACCAGTTTGGATGGATTAATTGTGGCAATCTCATCACTGGAGGTAGAGGCCGGTGTCAGAGCCCTCGAGGAACGCTCATCTTCATCGTTGCCATCATCTCCAAGCCGCAAGCGGTCTTGGGCACTGAGACCTGCGAACATTGTCTCTAGGGATTCCGGTCCTTCAGCTCGAGATATGAAATCCTCGCAAGACTGTTGGGGACTGGCTGAAGATGCCAGAGACAGGCCCTGAAGATCAGGGGGCTGACCTGAAGCCGGTCCCGATCGGCCGAGTTCAGAACTGGAAGTGTGGCGATCCAGCTTGTCCAATTGCTGCTGAGCCAGTCCGCTCCACGATTGAGCACCAGTTTGACTGCCATCTTTCACCTCCTGAGGTATATTTCTTGGGGGTTTATGGCTGTGAGCCGGTATAAAACCGTAGATTGACGCAGAGTAGACTTGAGGGCCATGCTCCAATTTGTTCCATTCGGTTCGACAATTGGAGCACCTTTGGCGACCACACTCAGGACACATGTCTGTAGTGTCTACGTTCATCGCCGCATGTCCACAATAACACTGGGAAAGAACAATTAGCAAACCGCACGCCTGTCTACCTCGAGTACTTCCTATTTATTTCGTTGGATGGACTTCACTTACACAGCACCAGAGGGTGACGCCTTTGCCCCCGCCCATTATTGCTGCTGACCGTGGCTTGGTGATCTACAGGGCTCCGGTTGGTATCCAGATGGATTGTTGAGAGTAACAAGGAATGGCGGTTTAACCAAAGGATCTGTATTGAAGTTTGATGATGTGCCTCGGAGAGAACGAAACGGTTTTAGTTGTGTGGTTTCAAACACGATCATGATCTGGTCTTATAATTAATGATCGGGGCGAACAGTTGCCTAAAACAATTCCTCCCCAGCGCACCCTTGGTTATGAGCGAACTTGTGCTCAAGTGATGTGACATCATCTTACTGGCTGTATGGTACATGTCGTAGGTACCATTGGCCAATGGGCTGGCCCATTCGGCGCATACATAATGGAATACTTGTGCACCCATACAGTAAGTTGAAGCAAAAAGGTCCAAGATGAAATCAAAAAAGGATGAAATACAGAGTTTCACTTCTCTGTGACTTGTCAAGAACAAGATGTCAGTATAAGAAAAAGAGCAAGGTAGAAAACCGGGGTAAAGGTGGTGAGGGTGAACAATACCGCGCGACAGGGAGATCACCACCATGTACCTTCGTAGTTACTTGCCCACATATGTACTTGATAATTACTCGATATTTGCCGTATCTAAACTGGGTAGGAAGTTATTTGCCATAATGAGAGGTAGAGGGCCTTAACAAAAACAATGAACATGACATTCACAGTGCAAGCCAGCATTTTCTGGGCTAGAAAAAATAAGTGAAATCCCAAAAGGATGAAGAATGAGGAGGAAAAATGGAAGATAGAGGTGGAGGGAGGAGGGGCCCATAAGCGTGTGGCAAGGTCAAAACTCTGGGCTACGACCAAACCTCAAACCTCAACTCTCAATCCAGCGAGCCACTCGTAGACTACGCTCAGCCAAAAAAGAACTTGCTCCGCTCATGATCGATAAACGAACCTTGAAACACAAGGGAGGCCACCACTATCAAGAATTTATAAACATTCAATATCAAGTAGAAATGGTAAAGTTCAATCTTGGTATTATTGACGCCGAAATGCCCCTATACAGTGGCTAACCCCTATATATCATATAGCCCATCTAAGCCACCAGTATGATATATAAGGGTCATATGATATATAGGGGTAAGGGTTCACATACATTATTAGCCAATCCATCTACCGGATATATATAATATATCAAGAGTTTATACTATACAGGGATTTGATATATAGGGGGTAGCCACTGTATACAGAAATGGCTTGTTTGTTCCGGTCATGGTCATGTCGACCCTTGTTATACATGCTTTTGATAGCAAATTCCATCAATTCCGGAAGCTGGTCCGCGTTCAGTGCAACATCATCATTCTGCCATTATTAGCCATTAAGCCACTACGCCCAGCAAGGCGCCCGCCGTAGGCAGGCAGTGGCCAATGTTGTCGAATCACAGTCGCATGCAACTTCAAGTATTCTTGTAGGGAAGGAAATAGTCGTTAAATAAGGCGGAAGAGACCGACCTAAATAGTTTGTGTAAGTCGTGCGCCGGTACAGTTTTCTCTAATAGTCATGGTATAAAGTGCACATGTGCAGCGTTATGGTTAGATGAGTTATTGATAGAAGACACGTTAAGTGCTTGCAGGGTCTCGGGACCGGTTGGCAAGTTCCCAGGTGTGTTCAAGCACAGAACAGATCCTGCGAGCAGTTGTATTCCACTCACCCGGGCTTTATATTCGACCACGAATGGAATTTCAAGACATCATGATGACTTGACAGGCAATTGGAATGGCCGGCTGGCAAAATCACTCAGTAATTTACCCAGTCACCACGGAGTCAAGCATTGCTGCACATACCTTTGCCGTTATATTTCAGAAGGCTAAGTATTGTGGAACGCGATAGTTACTGCACAGAGTGCACAGTAAGATGGTGCCACCACGTAGGTAATTCTCAGGGGTAGCTTGTAATACATTCTCTTTTTTGTCGAATTCTTCAAGCCACAAATATTTTGGTGAAAGTCACACAAAACAGCTTATTATTAGCGGAGATATTATGGAGCCTGGCACTAGGTATATGCTCTTATGAAATGAATGGTTTCGTATTGTGGCTTCACCGACTTGTTGCAGTGGTCAAGCACTGCGGTCAGCTTATCAGCCCCCAATCATCAACATTGTTGAAACTCGCAGCCATTTACAGCACCATAGATGAGACATTGCAGCTGCCTATCCTTATCGACTTCCTGTACTCCATGAGAACTGCGGCCTGACTTATATATACCGGTTTTCATCTGTTAGCAGAACCGAAGGGGACCTTTGATCTTCGCGTAATTAGTCCCAGATTCAATCGAAATTGCACACGTACATATATACTTGAAAACACACCATTATATACATTGTTCTCTGGCGATCCGGCGCAGCCATGAGCTCATCAACCGGAGCAGCTTCTTTGCGGTCATGGCATTCACACCGACCGAGTACGTCCTACCAATCGCAAGGTCCCGGTCACGGTGACGACGAAGAAGATATCGCTCTGGAGCAGCTCTCCCAACGCCTCCTCCAGCATCAGTTCCGCAACCAAAATGAAGGCACAACGAGCGGAACCGGACAACCTGCATCTCACGACGGGGAAGTTCGGCCAGCTTCAACGTCTTCGTCGGACTCGCGGGGCTCCAGTGTTATCTCCTATGACAGTCTTGAAGAGAGCCCTACCCACGAGAGTGACCAAATGCAGTCTCCACCGGTAACCAAGCCTGACAAAAAGCTTAAAGCCAACCTCTGCAGTTGCTTGCCCACTACTATATGGAAAATGGAGATCTTGAGCTCTGTGATAGCAGCACTCTGCTTAGCTGCCATCATTGTAATCCTTTATATGTATCAGGGACTACCTCTTCCTCAGTGGCCGAACAAAATCACGATCAACGCTCTCATATCCGTCTTCACTGCTATTTTCAAGATGGCATTAACAATGCCTATAGCCGAGGGTAAGTAGGTCTATGTGAAAACGAATATTCTCGGTAGTTACTGACATGTCAATGAAGGGATTAGCCAATTCAAATGGCTATGGTTCAACCAGCCTCGTGAGCTCGCGGATATAGAGCGCCTTGACAGGGCTAGCAGGGGGACATGGGGATCATTCCTGTTGCTTTTGAGTCGAGTCCCTCGGTTGAGTTCCATGTAAGTTTCAACGAGGCCATGGTCGTCGGGACTCAGTACCATATCAGTCCTTGACAGCTGACTATATTAACTAAAGCTGGCTGGCAAATCTCGGTGCGATCATTATCATCGCGGCTTTAGCCGTCGACCCATTCTCACAGCAGATCATCCAGTCACAGCCTTGTTTGAGGAACGTCACTGGCGCGACGGCCGAGATCCCCAAGATGCAGAACTACGAAGCAAAAATCACGACCGAATCAATAAGACCTCGAATTACAGGATCTATGCAGGCCTCCATTTACTTTGGCCTTCTGTCTCCATCACCAAACAGCTCGGCAGCGGTGACTGCAAGCTGTAGGACCGGGAACTGTACCTTTCCACACGACGACGGCGCGGCTTTTTCGACCTTGGCCATATGCCAGTCATGCAAGGACATATCGGATACTATTACCTATAACACTTCTGGTGGCTATGACGTAAGGCCTGCATCTATTCCATCAGGAGCACGTATCGATGGGTATTATTCTATGTTCGAAACGCGAGGGAATTCAAAGTGGTTCCCAGATGACACCATGTTTTCTTTCGAGGCTCTGATGAGTACGCGCGTTACCAATGACACAGACCCTGATGATTTCGCCTTCGCATGTGGCATGACGCTCTGCCTCAAGACATTCGGGGCCAACGTCACGGATACTGTCTATCAAGAAAATGAAGTATCATCTGAAGACCTCGTGTGGTCTTACCACGCCGGCTATACTCTCGCCACTAACTCGACGCTCCGAAACGGGACCTGGCAGTCCTGCATGCCGACACCACAAAACACATCAACGAACACGTTGCGTATAAACACCACTTCAATGGCCCTCATAAGCCAAGTGAAATATGGTATTGAGCAGTCAGTATCGGTCGAGATAGACCCTCGGGAGATCAGCGCTGGAGCGAGTCTTTGGTACCCCGATGATTGCGTGTGGTGGTATGGCTCTCCGCCCGCTAAAGCCATATCGTCACACCTTGTTGACCTCTTTAATAACAAAACTCTCGAGCCACCATACTGGTCGCGTGACCCATCATCTGCTCAGGGCGACCTCTGGCTCGTGAACTTATACCGCAATGGCACCGCGAACATGGACACTGTCAATGCCTATATGAACGGTCTGGCCTGGTCCATGACGGGCAACATGCGGCAGACCTCGGACGACGGCACCCTGCTAGGAACAGTCCAGGGACAGATGCAGAAGGTGGAGTCCTGCCTGACGGTCCGTTGGGTATGGCTGAGCTTGCCGGCTTCTCTATTGGGCCTGGAGTTTGCTTTTTTGGCAGCAATGATGGTGTTTTCGCGGTCAGCCAAGCATTGGCGCGGAGATTGGAAAGATTCATCGCTGGCTTTATTGTATCATGGGTTAGAAGATCAGGCGAATAAGTATAGTGAGGGGGGCGTTGTAGGTGGTATACTGCGCGACAGGGAGAGCATGTTCAAAGTGGCCCAGGGGACAAAGGTACAGCTGAGGAAGGGGGAGGAGGGCAACTGGCGGTTCTGCAAGGTGGCTTAGGAATCAAAAAACAGGTATGATGCTTTGCGTGTATTATGTATATTCTCAACTTCAGCCACTCCCTCTACGAGAACTTTGCCTGGATACTTACATACCCTAGGGTATCGGTCCAAAATTCGAGGGTTACACTTGTTCAGCGAAAAGCAAGACTTTGCTCTGAGACATCAATACACTCAGCTCCCGAGGTCCAGATTCTAGATTCATCAATTATGGTTTCGGTTCACCCGATAGTACAAATCAATAAAAAAGTAAAGGCCTTTTCTACGTGTTTTTTAATTAAGACAACTAACGCCTTAGTAAATAAGCTTCTTATTTGTATTTAGCTCTCATCAAGTAGTACAATAGAAGATTTTTATTAGCTAAGTAGTTTATCATAGAATATACTTCATAATAAACCTTGCAGCTACGGTTAGGTTAGTCTATGTAGAAAGGTTTAAAGTGCTATGTGATTTTGTAACTATCGTTGCTATCCTATAAGCTTTCTGGTGTGCATAGTTATAATCCGTCAACTTCTTCCCCTAATACTACAATCTTCAGTGGTTTTTGTATTACTCAACCATCAGCTATCCACCTCGCCTTGGGGCAGCCTAGGTTCAATCAGTAGAAATCAGAATGTAGCAGAGGAGAGTAGCACTTACAGTGGCGTATGCCCCTGGCTGCGCATCTATGGATTTTTGAAATCCTGCATGTTCCGTCACTATTTCCAGACACCATCATCAACCAAAAAGTCATGCCTTCCGGAAGGGTACCCGTGCTGTTTGACAAATTCCAGACAAACCTCAATATTTCGTCGATTTATAGCAGATGCTTCCCGCAGGTGGCAGTGTACTGAATTGTATAATGATAATACACGTGTGTGTCAACTGGTACGTAAGCAAGAGTACTTCGGTTGGCTCCGCCCAACTAAGACCTGGTTGGAGCAGGGAGACACAAGGAATTACACTAGGGTTGGTATCTAGTGAGAATCGGTGGTGGAGATATATGCACGCAACGGGTCGATCGAGCCGCTAGAGAAGATGCATGGATTTAAATAACCACGGGGCCAGGGGGGCTTGGGTGAGGTTTGAGAGGATGTGGATTGTTTTGGTGTGGTGTGGAGATGATGGCGAGAACCTTGACGGTGCCCGTCCTTAGAGGACGTCCAGATATCCATGTCACTTTCAAGACTTTCAGTTGGAAACCTATACAATACAAGGATAGATATTCCTAGTTGACAGATCCATGGTCAAGGCATTAATAAATTTAATATACCTCATTAAATGATTCCCCGATTATGTTATAAACCGGGGTCGGAGATATAAAAGGTTTATGTATGTGTAAAGAGAAGGAGGTTGGTTTCTTATCGATAACAAACAAGGGGGGTGCAGCACTGCAGCACTGCAGGAATGTGGATGGCTGGGAGATGGCTGACGTCTGACGTCGCAATTGCTGTGGAAACTGCCAGGGCCCCCGTACTCATCAACAGTCCACTCACAGAGCAGCCGCAAAGCTGCAAGTCCACCCACTCACATGTCTGTGGCAGGCGCAACCGCGCCGTGACACAGATGCATTCTTCACGACGACAGCGATATCGTGAAGTAGTTGACGACATCTCAGAAACACTCCTTGGAATCTCCTTTGAACCGCTACTCATGCCGTCCCCCGCCATGGACATGCGGCTCGCCCCGTCGTCGGCCTCGACGCCTTCACTGCGCTCTCGTGATGGCACTGTCCCGCCGCACGTTAACAACGGGGGCAATGTGCGCGTTGTCGTGCGCGTGAGGGCCTTTCTTCCTCGAGGTACGGATCAATTCTCTTCATGAAGAGTTTTAGCCACTCAGGATCATTTACTAACCACAAATCGCCCACCATTATTTAGAACTGCAACGTGGGGCAGAATGTCTAATCGAGATGGACCCGATCGGTCAGGTCACAACCTTGTTTCCCCCCGACGGTCATGACCCTACCAACAAGAAAGCCAAGTCGCGCAAGGTCATCGAGGAGAGAAATTTCACTTTTGACAATTCCTTCTGGAGCCACAATACCAATGACCCTCACTATGCCCACCAGGAGGATGTATACAACAGCCTTGGCGAGGAGTTCCTCGACCATAACTTCGAGGGATACCACACATGCATATTTGCCTATGGCCAGACCGGTTCAGGAAAGAGTTACACCATGATGGGCACGCCGGACCAGCCAGGTCTCATCCCGCGGACCTGCCAGGACCTCTTTGAGCGCATCGAGTCTGCCCAGAACGAGACCCCCAACATCAGCTACAGCGTGCGCGTCTCATACTTCGAAGTATACAACGAACACGTCCGCGACCTCCTGGTGCCCGTTGTCCCCAACCAGCCACCCTACTACCTGAAGATCCGAGAATCGCCCACCGAAGGCCCCTACGTCAAGGACCTGACCGACGTGCCGGTCCGCAGCATCGACGAGATCATGCGCTACATGAAGATGGGCGACAGCTCCCGGACCACCGCATCCACCAAGATGAACGACACGTCCAGCCGCAGCCACGCCGTCTTCACCATCATGCTGAAGCAGATCCACCACGACATGGAGACCGACGAGACGACCGAGCGGAGCAGCCGCATCCGCCTCGTCGACCTGGCAGGCAGCGAGCGGGCCAAGGCGACCGAGGCCACGGGCCAGCGGCTCCGCGAGGGCAGCAACATCAACAAGTCGCTCACGACGCTCGGCCGGGTCATCGCCGCCCTCGCGGACCCCAAGTCCTCGCGGTCCGGCAAGACGGTCGTGCCCTACCGCGACTCCATCCTCACCTGGCTGCTCAAGGACTCGCTGGGGGGCAACTCCAAGACGGCCATGATCGCGTGCATCGCGCCCTCGGACTACGAGGAGACCCTCTCGACCCTGCGGTACGCGGACCAGGCCAAGCGGATCCGCACGCGGGCCGTGGTGAACCAGGACCAGATCTCGAGCGCGGAGCGGGACGCGCAGATCGCGGCCATGGCCGACGAGATCCGGTCGCTGCAGCTGTCGGTGTCGGAGAGCCGGTCGCGCGAGAAGACGGCCAAGGAGCAGGAGGAGAGGCTCGAGGAGTACCAGCGCCACGTCGGCAGCATGCAGCGCATGATGGAGGAGAGGGGCCAGGTGTACGAGGCCAAGATCCGGTCGCTGCAGACGGAGAACGAGGCCCTGCGGCTGCATCTGAGGTTGGCGGTGGACTCGCTGAAGAACCCCATCCCGGCCGTGCCGATTGGGGGCCGGCCGGGGACTTCTGATGGGTTGGAGGAGGGTGTGGAAGCGGGCGAGGAGGAGAAGGGGGGTGACGATGAGGGACAAGAGGACGAGACGTTCTATGAGGATAGTGACGAGGATGAGGCATATGACTCGGAAGACTATGAGGAGCGGCATAATGAGACGCAGGAGCATATGCAGGCCCTGCTCAAGGACCTGGGCATGTTCCGGCGCAAGATCGGCGATGATAAGGGGAGGTGGCCTGACGAGGAGGGCGGTGCCAGGAGGCCGCTTGGGGAGCGAACAAACGTCTGATCAAGGCATCTGCATGACTTTCGATTTGGGTTACGATGGAATACTTGGTTTTATAATATGTTTGGATGAGAACGCAGGGTGTTAAGGAGTATTGTTGGAAGGGTTTCTTGATATCGTTGAATTACCAGGCACGATATTGACGATGGAAATGCGCCTATGATAGCTTTCGGACTATGATTGGAATTGAGGGCATCGCCAAAATTGGTAGCCATTGGGCTTCCATTCATATTCTATATTGGCGATCATAAATTTGAACTGCAATTTAGGTCTAGGGTAACAGTCTGTCCCCTGCTCGTCTATCGGAAGACGTCCCTGGAATGCCTCCTGGTAGCCTGGGTATGTCGGCCGTTCTACCATCACTGAAGACCTTCGACTATAGGACGGGAACTCAAATATTGAGCATACAACTGCTGCAAATTGTTTCTTCTTCAACTTGGGATTTTCCGTGGACCTCCTGGACATTAGTCTCGCGAGGGCCGGTATCGATCCACAAGAGTGAATAACAAGACGGTCCATACATGCGAGAACTCTTCGACAACTATCCCATAAATTAGCCAAGGCCGGTCTGTGGAATCATAAGAAACCTTACCCACCTCTCTGGACCCTGTGAAGCGGCTACATGTACGCACGGGTGACTGATGTTCAATATTGTTCATGTTCCTCATGGATAGTCCGGACAGATTGTAGTCCTCGTGCTCCCAAAGGGCCGTTCAAACGTAGCACCGTCGTACACTAACTTTTCCATAGTGTTCTGCACTCAGACACCCGTAGTCAGGTCTTCTTCATAAACACCCGGGGATCCTCGAAACGGTCGTGTATGATTCCTGCCGAATGATCACTCCGTCCTGGTGCGCTTGCTCTCACCATCCTCTGCCGCACCATCACCATTTCCGTTGATCTCGTCCCTTCCCCGGACCCGACCAGCACCCTCGCCCAGCTCCTCACCCTCCTCGTCTGCGTCCTCACCGCCACCGCCTATCCAGTTCCCATCCGCGTCAAAGAACTCCGAGACGTTCTCCGCCGTGATCCAGCCCGAACTGCCCGGCATGGGCGGCGGCAAGCCCCCGCCCGCGCTCCCCCTGATCACGCCAGGCAGCCCCTCGATGCCCTCGCTGCTCCCGTCCACGTGGCTCTCGAAGACGATCCGGTCGGCATAGTCCTCGCCGTCGTCCTCGTCCCCCCCGTCCGCCGGGTCGGGGTGCAGGTTCTGGCACGCGCTGATGGCGTCGAACAGCTTCTCCTGCTCGGTGCGGGGCGCGGCGCCCTCCTGCGCCGGGGACGAGAGGTCGGTCGAGGCCGGCGGCGGCACGAGCGTGAGCTGCACCGTGTCGAAGGTCTCGTCGTCGGCGCCGCCGTCGGACAGGTCGAGCTGCAGGAGGATGCAGGGCGCCTTGGCGGCCTCGGCCTCGGCGTCGCTGGTGGTGGTGGTGGTGGAGGGCTCGGCTTTGTGTTGCATCGCGTGGAGGGCTATCGAGGGGTAGGGGATCTGGACGCCTGTTGAGGACTTGCGGTTGAAGATTGTGAGGGTCCTGGAGGAGAGGGGGTGTTAGCTAGGTATGTACTTGTAAGTGGTATTTGTAGTGGGCAAGGCGAGGGATGTGGTGTCGTACTCTGAGTTGACGAATATCTCGATGTCGTCCTGTGCAACCATCTCGTCCGAGTCGCCCTCAAACACGGGCGAGTCGGCGGGGAAGATGGGCAGGGCGTTCTGTTGATCCTTGGAGAGCCATGCTTTCGCGCCGGCGGCGTGGAAGTGCAGCACGGGCTTTCCGCCGTCGAAGGTCGATGGTGTCGTGGACTGGTACTCTGAGAGGAGCGTGAAGTCGCCCAGAGACGGGGAGGTGCGGATGGTTGTGGGAAGCATGTCGACCTGTTTGTGCTTGTGGATTTACTATGGTGAGAAGTTGTTGTTTATCGCGTCAAGACGAGAGACATCAATTAATCGGAGCTGTCGTCGACCGTCCACTGGTCGCGACTTTTTGGTGGGGCCGAGTTGAGAGCTCCGATAAGCACTGAGTGATAGCTTCTTATCGGCATGTGACCTCCGTGTCACCAACACCCCCGCGGCCTCATCGCCTACCCTTTTCCATTTCATCGCCCTGTTTCAATCCAAATTCATCTTGAACTACTTATAAGTGATACCTAAGGTGCCATAAACGATATACGCATCTGAGAACTCTCATTCCGCGATACGAAACTACACCACCAACAGACATCTCACTCACTCGCCGCCAAGATGCATGACAACCGTAAGTGAACAAACCACTTGCTATATCTGCCTCCCAATAAACCACCCACTTACTTACAACGCTCTAGGGACCCACCCCCTTCTAGCCCAAGTGCCCCTGACCGTCTCCCCCTTCATCAACCTTCCCACCCCCGCCACCCTCCCCTACACCTACAAGGCCATGCCGTCCACGCTGCCCCCCTCCGTCACGGGCATCACCGCCTCCACCCCCACCTCCACCTCCGCCGCCACCGGCGGCGCGGGCGACCAGGACCCGGCCGAAAAGGCCCGCTACGTCATCTCGCAGTCGGGCCACGCCGCGCACCCGGACGACATCATCGCGAGCTGCCGGGCCCTGCAGGCGCACCTGGCGAAGCTGCAGGCCGACGCGGAGCAGGAGCTCCGGGAGCTGGACGAGCGGATCCGGGCGAGGGAGCTGGCGGAGAAGAGGAGGGTGGCGCCGGGGTGGCTGGACAGCGAGGCGAGGCTGTTGGAGCCGGAGAGGGCTGGTGGTGGTGGTGGTGGGGGTGAGGGGTCGGGGTCGGGTGCGAATGGGGTTGGGACGGATCTGTTGAGTGGTGATGTGGGCGAGGGCGCGAGTGTGAGTGACCAGTTGATGGGGCTGAGTCTTGGTGGGCAGGGGATGGCTGGGTCGGGCGTGGTCGAGATGGCTGCACCGGATGATCAGGGTGCGGAGCTGGATAGGGCATTTGGGAGTCTGCCTACGAGGCCGAAATGATGGTGGGAAGAATATGGATTATTTCCAGTTTGGCGGGTTGTACTGCATTGGTTTGGGTGGCACTGGGGGAGGTAGGGGGGTCTGCGCAACTAACACAGGGTGAACTACATGTATTTTGCAGGGAATTCTCCCTTCGTTCGCCTTGGAAAACCTAATCATGCACTGCAACTGGACAGCATCGTGTTTTGATGAAGTGGCAGTGTCTTGGCTGCCATTTGGTGTGGTAACACGACCTCAGCGGTGCCCCGTGTCCAGCCTGACGGTGGGGATGGAAAGGGCGGCTTAAGGGTGCCCAACGTCCCCCAAACTCGTGCAGCAAGTCTTGCTGCCATTGGTGAGGTCCGGACTTACGTTGGATTGTGCTACCGACCTCAGGACGGGGTGAATCGATGTTCCCAGGTTGCCTCCTTTCCCCTCTTTCGCTCAGCATCAGCCAGAACCTATTCCCTACAATCTCCCTTCAGCTACTTGTCAAGTCGACGACAGCATACTTCGCTTCGCAAGGCAACATCATCATGGATCCAATCACTGCAATCGGTGCCGCATCGGCCATACTGTCCTTCATAGATTTCTCCTGGAAGTTAGTCGCCGGGGCTAGGGACATCTACAAGTCTGCGGACGGGACCTCGGCGGACAACGCCAATATCAGGGAGATGGCAAGCAACCTACAAGGCCTGACTGAGAACCTCGGGACAGGTGCATTGGGGAGTTCGAAGCCAGAAAACGATTTGAGACAACTCGCGGCAGACTGTAACGCCCTTTCAAACGAATTGAAGACGATACTACATAAACTCCAGAGCCCCGGTGGCGTTCGCAATGCCGTGAAAGCCAAGTTGAGGAGCATACGCAGGAAGGACGACATCAGCTCTATGAGGGGAAGACTTGCCGAGTACACCTCTCAGATAATTCTGATCATGAACACCATATTACTGTAGGTCCTTCCTGCGACAAGCCGACACGCAACCCATGCCCTCTTTCTATTTCGGTAGAACATGCCTGACAACTTGAGGTTTTGCAGTAACCAGCAGTCCGGTATCAAGTCTCAACTTGACAGCATGCAAACTGTTGAATCGCAGTCGGCTACGACAACTGTCCACAAGTTGGAAGACATCCGCAACTCCCTGGCAACGTCCTTGGCGACAGCACTGAGCACACATCAACACATTGCTGATCTCCGCGGCGAGATTGAAGGGGAGAGGGACATCATATCCCAACAAACGACTATGCTCAATCGAATCAGGCTCAACCTCGACAGCCTCCAAGATCTGATGCGGGTTATCCCACTGGAAAAGCGCATTCTGAAACACGTCTTTTACAAGTCAATGTTTGACCGAGAAGAAGCGATACGTGACGCTGAAGAAGGGACGTTTGCTTGGCTACTGGAGGGGCAAGACGACAACTTATCGGGCAAGGATCAAGACAGGTCGGTCACCGATATACATCTTCGGGGAGTCCAAGATGAACAGCGAGAACAACGGCATCTTGCCACAGGGAAACTCATCGCTTGGCTCCAACACGGTAGTGGCGTCTTTCACTTGTCTGGCAAGGCTGGGTCTGGCAAATCGACTGCTATGAAGCTCATAGTAAACCACGAAAGAACCCGAGCCGAATTAAAGTCTTGGGCTGGCGATAACTATCTGGTGACGAGTGATCACTATTTTTGGGCCGCCGGCAACGAAATGGGAAAATCACTAGAAGGTCTCTACCGATCAATTTTATTCGACATCCTTCGGCAGTGCCCAAAACTCATTTCCACCGTATTTCGCGATCAGTGGGCTGCCCTCGAAAGCGATGCCAAAGGAGGCCCCGGTGGACAGGGCCCTATTGATATCGAGGATTCTCTGTTTCGCACATCAAAGATGAAGGACGCGTTCGATCGACTCATGGCAGAGCAGCTGGATAACCAGTATTATATATGTCTTTTCGTCGACGGTCTGGATGAATACCAGGGAGATTCCTTGGAGCATCGTAGGCTTGCTCAAAGTTTCCTAACGTGGTCTCAAAGGCCAAACGTCAAATGCCTGTTGAGCTCGCGCCCCTATCCAGAGTTTCACAAGGTTTTCGCCGAGGATACACGACTGCACTTACATCGACTCAATGTGCAAGATATCTATACGTTTTCACTTCACATGTTCGAGAGGGACAACAACATCGAGCAGATCCGCCTGTTCTATAAGCGCCTTGTCTATGATGTGACGATAGATTCAGAGGGCGTCTTCCTCTGGGCTGTTCTAGTTGTTCGAATGCTACTCGGCTCGGCTGGTTACGATTCTGAGGAGATACTATTTCAGAAACTTCGCAGTCTCCCCAGGGAACTTGGAAAACTATATCAAGCGTTACTGGAATCTCTTGAGCCATTGGACCGAAAAAGGGCTGACAGAATGCTCTTCTTGGCACTAACCGATACGGAACAATACGTGCCCCTGAGCTTCATTGCATACTCTTGGGTAGATATGCTGGACGATCCAGCGTTTCCCTTCGGATATATCTCTCCCAGATCAATCGACCAAGCCTTAGGAAAGTCGGAGCAGCAGATCGCATCTCTTACCAAGGGTCTCCTGGAGGTTGGTCCCGTACGGTCCCTTCCGTGGATCCCCACGGAAGGAATAACCCCGTCCCGCGGACTGCTGACAAAGGGCATTGGGTTTTCGCATCGCACTGTAGCAGATTATCTGAAATGCGGCGGTGTGTTGACATGCGAATCAACGTTCAATTTTGCAGAATCGTTTCTCAGGCTGAGGATAGCGGAAATCATGGCACTCAAAGATTTCAAGACAACCGATTCAACCGATTATGAACCACTACTCCTCCACCATATGCGGCGTATCTTGCCTGACCGACCTCGGAATCAATATACCGAACCCTATATTGTTTCACACCATGTCCTAAAACGGATAGAAGCTGCACTGCCAGTTTCCCTTTTACCCCCGGTTTATATGGTTCTCCGAGGGGGGATTGATGCTCTCGAAACCCATCGCGAAAAATTCGAAGGACAGACACTGTCCATTCCTCACTTTTTCGTTTTCGCAGGGCTGACAGATCATGTATTATCGCAGAAATACTCCAGACCAATGACTACCTCGCAGGTGCCAGATTTACATCTTCTCCTTTCTTGGGTCTGCATGTGGGATAGGGAGGAATATGCAAGTTCAGATGATACGCAGCGGTTTCTCTCTCATGGCTTTCATTTTAGGGACAAGGTCCTACTTTACCCCATAATTCCAGAGAACGAAGATCGTCATAACACAGATATCGAATCAGGCCCGCACATGACTGGAACGGTTTGGATGGTCTTCGTCGTGCGGCTATGGATGGATATTCAGTGGGTTCTGCGGATGGACTGGCAGGACAGGCAGGACAGGCAGGACAGGCAGGACGAGAGTGTTATCAACCATATGCTTACCAACAGAAACCGTGATCGGTTGAAACACAAGCTGGAAGTTCTTTCGACATTCTTGAACAACGGAGCTGACCCAGACGTGGTTATCAGCTTCATCAAAGCCGAGACACTCTCTTCCCCAGAAAAGACTGGCCAAGTTCACTATACGTCATTAGTGGACGCTATACGCGCACTACGGCATACACTTCCAACCATCATCGATTTCGAAGGGGCACCATGGGATGGAATTCTGTCAGATCAAGGTAGTATTTCGCGGGCCCGGGCGTTACCATCTTGGGCCCGAAAGATTCCTGGAGCTACCCCCCGGGCTCAGATGGAAGAGGTCGACACATTGTTTCCCAAGGAGTATCATTCGTCGGACATATACTATTGCTCCCGCGAGGAGTGCATACCCGCGGAATTCAAGGTTCGCATCTGTTAGGTGATCTCCTGAGAATGGGGGCGGTCGAAGTGACAGAAACTTGATGCCTCGGAGGGTAAAGGCGACCAAGAGAAGGCAGGGAGGACCCTTTTTGGAACCCTTTCAGAGTTGGACCTGGCTTGGGGCAGAAATAGGAAAAGGAGTTTGTAGTGGTCGGAAGGAACGAGCAATTTGTTGACAATGTATTGAAGGAAACCCTTGGGAACGCTGGGTAATTATAAGGAGAGTGTTCCCCTCAAGGTCAAGACAATAATCAAATGCTGGCCCCGTTCAGTTGCTTACTTCATATGACATGCTGACAGAGCTAAAAAGGTGCTTCCTTGAGAGTTGAGAGCGGAAGGGGAAGATACAAAATAAAGGCAGGCAAAGACTCGAACCCAAAGTCTTCGCGGTGAGAGCAAGTGTTTGATAGTCGAGAAGTCCTGCTGATTGCGCCATCTTGCCAGTATTTGAACATACAGCAGCTTGTCCAGGTCTCGCAGCGTCAGTGTGCACACGGTTGGTCCAGATGTCCAGGGTCAGGGCTGTAAAATATTGTTGTACACATTAGTGGAGGTCTGGAAGTCCAAAAAGCGAAGTATGGCCCTAAGGCCATCATTGATATAAGTTCAAAGTTGTAGTCAAGCTACTTCGCTGATGCATTCCCATTCCCTTCACTTATAAAGGCAGTTCAAGTCGTGGTGTGTACAGTGTGCGGTGGAGACTGGCCAAGTGGCTGCCTAAACTGCGCCACCTCCCCCCTCTTTGTAAGCTGGTGCTAGAGCGGCCATGTACACATGTATCGAAGCTTGGAGACCATTCCCAATCTTATGACGAGCTATTTTTAATGATACAACTACTAGATCCTGCACATTAATAGAGGGCGAGGGGATAGATAGCGGTATCTAGTAACCGAGCCCCGAAAAGGACTACAGCCTCACGCATGACTACCGCATGCATAGACTGTCCCGACAGAGGTAAAGAGACCGCTTTATGGTGGGACCTGGTGCTATGGTAAATGGGTGTTCTTCAACGGCGGCTTATGTGAACACCAGCTGACTAGGTTAGACTGCACGAGCGTTAAGCTTGGATGTCTAGAGTCCGACCAGTTCCTTAATACCAAGCGGCCATCAATCCCTAAGCCCCGATCCGAGGGCGGCGAGGCCCATGGAGATCGGATGGCCCGCATAGTATATATACACTATATAGGATCTACTTGTAAAATGTATCCATGTACCTATTGAAACTATTCTTGTGCACTGTTATATTCGAAAATTGTGAGTCCTCGACAAACAGAATGTATTTCACATGATGGGCGTCAGGACACCTGAGCCCGTGCCAAAGAGACTAAATAAACCAGCTCAAAGCTGCTAAAGCTATATTCAGAGCTACTGACAACAGAAAAGACCACAATGCAGCTCCAGGTGCGGATATGGGACGAACTACGAGCACCGGCTGCGCATCAATGCAACCCGCCTGAAATATATATAAGACGTGCGGGTCAGCTCGTATTGAGGAGAACCCGCTTCTAACGTTATTCAATCTTTCAAAACAAAATCTTTGAACGGTAATAGCTGTCCTCCAAATATACTGCAGAATGTATATGCCGGCTACCATCTTGAAGGCGTCGTTACTGCTACCCAGCGTCGTGGCTGGCGTTGTCTCGCTGCCACCATCGCCAGACAGCATCGAACTCAACAACTCAACCGTGGACACGACCTCTCTTGCCCTCTTCGGACCCCCTAGGTCATCTTCTATCCTCCCAGGAAATCCAAGCTGGTGTAATTACGAGCATGGCTTCTGGGACAACTGGGTCGCCGTCTACTCCCGGGACTGGGGCAATGACGACCTCATGCGTGGTTTCTTGGACAATCTCCATGGAGGTCAGTCTTATATTGATGTTTCGAAGCAAACTAGATGAATCCCCTCTCATCTCTACGATTCGAAATAACCTAGCCATCTACCCCATGAATCCATTCCATTACAAAGAACATAATGTTCGGTGCTTTACCTTGAGGATGGCCATGGCGCGAGCATCCAGCCCCATCCATTCCCATATACAACAATGGAAACATATCCACCCAAATGGAAAATTTTGCTGACTTCTGAGGACGAATCACAGACTGTTTGATAGTCATGGATTGGAGATCCGAAAAGCACGGCGAGCACGGCGCGTACGTGACCTTTAAGATTCCGTTGATCTTGGCGTCAGCTTCAAGGGCTAGAAGCTGTGTGGAAAGCGCATTTCACAAGGCTTCGCCGCCAGCGAACAGGCAGGACATTGAGTGCTGTGAGGTTGGGGACAGTGACTGTGAAGAACGCAGTTCGAAATATTACTTTGCCCATAAGGGCTCCTCGAGGGCGCCCTCGGACGGAAAGAATGGAACTACGGCAATTGATGAGTAATTCCAGCCTCGAAGGGGTCAGAACATGGAGCTACGCATGAAGAGAGACGTAAGCTGCAGATACTACCCGCTGGTCAGTGTCAAGGTTGTTGGGGCAAAATGATATTTGTGTACAGTGAAACAGATTGATTACTTATTGCCTTTCGTATCTCTCTCAAAATACGAGTTACATTCTCATCAACCTGGCTCCCCCCAGATCAAGTCTGGAACTTACGACCGGCCTATAATATTCGAGGGCGCCATTCTCTTCAAGATATCTGCTATTCGAGGTATCTGGGACGAAGTACCGGAGGATAGCTGCGTACAGGTATAAGTTGTATAGGCTGTATAGTCTTATTATGATTCAAGGCTCAAAGATCCAGTGAGCTGAAGCAGCCAGCAGGATAACAATGACTTATCAAGTCCGGAAGCTGTCAGTCCCGGACATCTGGAAGGTGGCTCATATTTGACATTCGAAGCTGCTTACTTCGGTAGCTTTACTCATAACATTATGTAGTTGAAAATATACTCGGGAAGATATTGTGTAGAGCACACCCTTCTCCAAGTATCGGCAATATGACCACTCGGGCCAAGGCTCGAGGAAAACAATTCCCATGTGGTCCTCATAGCTCGAATCCAGAAATCAAACCCTTGCGTTCATGATCCTTGAGAATAATCTCCGCCGCCCGCTCCGCAATTCCATAAGTCACCGTCTGGGTATGGGACCCGACTAACACCGGTATAACACTAGCATCGACAACCCTCAAATTCCTCGTCCCCCAGACCCTCAGCCGCGGGTCCACCACGCCCCCGTCCCCGACCGGCAGCATCGCACACGTGCCAGCGTAGTGGAACATGGAGATCAGGCCCTCCCGCACATACCCGGCCCACTCGTCATCCGTACCCACGGCGTCCAGGCCCGGCTCGTGCTCCGCGGCGAGGAAGCCCGCCAGCGGCCGCGTCTGGGCTATCCGGCGGGCGTACTTGCCCGCCTCGACCACGGTGCGCACGTCGTACTCGCTCGACGCGTACCGCGGGTCGATCGCCGGGCCCTGGCTGATGTCGGCCGAGCGGACGTGCACGCTGCCCCTGCCCAGCGGCCGCAGCCCGACCACGGTGATGCCGACGAAGTCGGAGCCGTAGAGGGGGTCGTCCTCCGGTAGGTAGCCCCCGATGAGCCCGTCGGCGAAGGACATCTCGATCTGAGGGACCGAGTCGTCGGAGAGGAAGGAGAGCTTGGTCTGGTCGATCACGTTGGTGGAGTTGCCGATGGCTTGGTGCGCCAGGCTGATCAGCGCTGAGTCGTTCCCGACGACTTCATTCCAGTTGAGGAAGGCGATGGCGTTGTAGGTGTAGTCGTACCGTGAGAACTGGCCCGCTTTCCAAAGGGCGAGTTGCTCGGCTGCATAGGTGGCGTTGTGCTGGAAGATGTCGAGGGAGTGGTAGTTGGGTTTTAGCTGATATGTAACCGCTATGCCAATGTGATCTGCATACAATCATCAGACACTGAACATGGAAGTTAGGTGGATGCTTTGAGGTTCCTCTGAATGATACTGCTGTTTATATGATTTCTCCTCTGTGTGGACACCTTGACATTCCGTCATACTGTCATTTTGGAGTATCTCCTCGAGTGCAATACTTCAATCTCCATAGACAATACTAACCTTGCAAGTTCTCGCCCACGCCTGGAAGGTCAACCAACTGCGGGACACCGGCAGTATCTAGTACTTTCTTCTGTCCGATCCCAGAGAGCTCGAGAAGTCCGGGGCTTTGTAGTGATCCAGCGGAGAGGATTACCTCCTTTTTAGCTTCGATGGTCGTCCCGTCCTGAAGAGTAACGCCCGTAGCTGTGAGACCAGCGCCCGATCCGGGTTCCAGGTTTTCCGGCCTGATGGTATTTGCCCTGCTGGTCTTCTTCGATCCGGTGGCGAAGTTGACCTTCGCAACGCGTGTAGACACCGACACGTCCAGGTTCAGACCAGCTCTGGGGAGGTACGAGTTGGCGCTATAGGACCGCGTCCAGTCATCCGGACTGATGCTGCTGGGCTGGACCATCGCCCCGAGAGGCTCGCCACCCAGCGACTCGACGTTGTGTACGAGTCCTAGGTTCTCCAATGTAGGGACCCACGCCGACACCTGCTCTGTTCTGTACCGGTTGACAACATTATGGATCGGCCCTGTCGTTCCCCTTCCGATATCCCCGTAGTCCGGACTGTCAACGCCCGTGAAGTTCTCGGACTTTATCATGCTGGAGAGCATCGTTATCCAGTTCCAGCCGGGATTGCCCAAGGGCTCCCAGGCGTCATACTCCGGGGCCGAGGCGCGGTTCCATTGCATATAGTTCATCGCTGAGGTGCCGCCTAGCACTTTGCCGCGGGCGAGGTCAATGGAGCGGCCTTCGAGATATGGCTGCGGTATGGTTGTGAAGTTCCAATCATATGGCCCACCCTGTTGAATAGCGTGATTTGCAGGTGGTCAGCCAATGCATCATGAATGTGGCTATGGCCATCTGAATATTGAGATGACAATCCAGGTATTGGAATTTTTCGAAAGTGGTCTTCAGAACTTACCTGCGTTGACCCCACCATGCCCGGGACATTGATATCAAGAGCATCTGGAGCGGCCGGTCCAGCCTCGATCAACCTAAGCTTCGACGTAAGCACATGTGCATACTATATCCAGACAACTTCAGATGAGAGAGATATCCGCGAATGATACTTACAGGATAGTGCTATTACGAAGCCTCTGGCTCAACCGAGCTGCGAGAGCAGTGCCGGCAGCTAAGATCACAGTATTAGCCAGGACTTGAATACGCGGATGGTGGTGATGTGAACTCACTGCCTCCGCCCACGATAATCTGTAAAAAGGTTTGAACGTCAGCTTCAATGCGAAGCAGTATCAAGACCCCTCTCATAAGACGGAGAAGAAATGAATGACAAGAAGGGTCCCGTGTTTGTCTCGCTATAAACTTACATAGTCGAAGGTACGATTACCATGATTGCCTCCCAATACAGTGGCCGTCACTGTGGCTGCGAGAATGGAGAGTCTGAGAGGCGGTATCATATTGACGATTTACATAAATATAGTTATCGTTTCCTCCAGAATAACATTATATATTAGAAGCTTGAAACCAAATCGTTGGGACCACTGGAGCCACATATCTTATAAAACCGATTAGCTGCAAGCCATGTCATGAATATATCTCTCAAACAAGTATTGGCTTGGGTAGTCTGCACATACGTGGTACCGATGTAACGCCAACAACTTGGATCTATCCAAAGAGTGATCAGTCAGTGATTGCGCACAACAGATTGGTTGATGCGCGCGGAGTTTGACAGCTTGACTAATGACAATGTAAGCAGTTCCATGCCATAGGACGTAATCTGTTGAGAGTTATGGCAATGTTGGTCCAGTCAATAGTCAGAGAGGAGTAACGAATATGTACCTAGATAATCATTGCAGTTACCGTGGATGATCCCCACAAGCACCCACGTCTGATTCGCTTTAATCCTACACCAGTGGGAGCCCTGGAGACGTACAACCCTTCTTTAGGCAATCCGGTTTCCCGTGGCACTGTAGGGGATTCCACTCGAGTTATTTAGGAGGTGCGTTTGATGGCTAAGACATTGGCAGTCGGAGGCCGAGATAGGCACTATCGTGACTTTCAGGGCATACGTCCAAGGAGACTTTGAATTGTTGTTAAAGTTGTTGGAAGATCAAGGACAACATGACGGATTGAGTTGATGTCATTCGTCTTATATAGTTATCAATGGTCGAAGGTAACAAGGCACTGGATCGAGTAGTTGAAGGTGGCAGATAGGCATAGGATGTACCTATGTACTTGGCCAGGCGATGACCAAACAGGTGTAAGCGTTCGAATACAGTACTACGATCTTTGGGACAAGGACGAAATATGCCATATATTGCTTATGCATCTGGATAGTTGAGCCTTGATGTGACATAACACGTACCGTGAGATCAATAACAAGAGATACACGAGACCAAAGACATGTGTGTGGCTTAGTGAGGGTACTTGTTGCGGGCACACATGAGGCAGCTTCTCAAGCAACTGGGCAGGCTGGACGAGTATACCTAAGTATGGGCAAAGAACTTATAACCTATCCCAAGGTCAAGAATAAACCAACTGTTTGAACAACGCTGCCTTCAGAAATATTGTCTTGATTGTAGTCGTAAATACTTCGATGTGGTACTTGTTCTGTTCCCGACCAATCAGGGCCAGCCATTCGCAAGGCGGATTTCCTAAAGCGGAATAAAAAAGCTTCTTCATTCAGCCTAGCCGATGTGCAATTTATCTACGTAATAAAAGTAGTTTTCTCCACACCGCAACCCCAACCCGATCTAAGCACTTCAATGTTCGTTCTCCCGTGCGAGCGAGCTTCCAAACTTGAAGACCATCAACATCCTCGCCCACCCACCCACACAACAAACCACCCCCACCCTCCGCCCAACATGCCTCCCAAACGCATGACCGCGAACCCCGTCAAGCCATCGCGCCACCGCGCCGGCAAGCCCAGCGGGGCGGGCTCCGACTCGTCCTCCTCCGACAGCGAAGCCGAAGCCGAAACCAGCACCCCCCAGCCCCCCAAGAAGCGCACAATAGCACCACCGCCCAAGGTCCCCAGCGCGGGGCGCATCATAAGCACCAGCGGCGCCAGGCCGGCAGACGACCGCGTGAAGAAGCTGGCAGCGGCCAGGCAGCGCGCCGAGATCGAGCGCAAGGCGCGCGAGGAGGGCTTCGTGACAGAGGACGAGGACGACGAGGAAGGCGGCGGCGCGGGCGCAGCAGGGGGCAGCTCGGAGGGGAGCGGCAGCGAGGAGGACTCCGAGGAGGAGGACGAGAGCAGCAGCAGCGAGGAGGAGGAGGAGGCGCCGAGGCGGCTGATGGTGCGGCCCAAGTTCATCTCCAAGGCGCAGCGCAGCAACCCGCAGCCGGACCCGGCGCAGAAGGAGGCGGAGGAGGAGGCGCGGTGGCGGGCGGACGCGGACGCGCTGGTCGAGGACCAGATCCAGAAGGACATCGCGGCGCGGGCGGCGGGCAAGAAGCACTGGGACGACTCGGACTCGGAGGGCGGCGAGGTGGACGACGCGGACGGGTTGGACCCCGAGGCCGAGTACGCGGCGTGGAAGCTGCGGGAGCTGAAGCGGCTGAAGCGGTCGCGGGAGGCAGTCGAGGCGCGGGAGAAGGAGATCGCCGAGAAGGAGAGGCGGCAGAACCTCACGGAGGAGGAGCGGGCCGCCGAGGACGAGTCGCTCGTGGCGCGGCAGAAGGAGGAGAAGGAGGGGAGGGGGAAGATGGGCTTCATGCAGAAGTATTACCACAAGGGTGCGTTCTACCAGGATGACCTCAAGACGGAGGGACTGGATAAGAGGGATCTCATGGGCGCTCGGTTTGCGGATGAGGTGAAGAACCGGGAGCTGTTGCCGCAGGCGTTGCAGATGCGGGATATGACGAAGCTGGGCAAGAAGGGCGCTTCGAAGTATAGGGATCTCAAGTCGGAGGATACGGGATCGTGGGGACGATTTGATGACCCGCGACGACAACGAGATCAGTGGGGCCAGTACAGAGATGGGGATAGGGATGGTGATAGGGGAGGTGGAGATGTTGGTGGGCAGGGAGCAAATGCTATGCCCTTGGGACGAAGGAGATCGAGGTCACCCAGGCGCGATCGGGACGACCACAGAGAGAAGAAGCGCGAGTACTCCCGCGAGAGGGACCGTCATGACGATGACAAGCGACGACGCGTGGACAGCAGGTAAACACCGACCTGACTTGTTGAATGGAGAAACCAAGGCCAACAAATCACGGCAAAACAACCAAATCATCTCATACTACAGTCCACAACATGTGTACAGGAAGTACAACGGATCTGACCATTAGACTTGGAACAAAATCGATGATACCCAAACTCCTGTCTCGTCCCGTCCTTTCTCATGCATCCTGCTCTATGACAATACCACACAAGTACATACCGCGAATTATTATATCCTGGTAATTTCCACCCTCGCCCTGTCGAAAATCTTATGACCCATCATGTTCCCACCACTGCTTTCAATATCCGACAACGAAGGGGGGTACAGCGTCATCCGGGCATATGTACCTGCACCGCGGCGCTTGGAAAGATAACCCGGGTTGATGACAAGAACACTCTCGACAACCTATAATGCGTTTTGGTCAGCAATGATCCATCTCCCTGTATAGTAGACAGACGGTGGGTTGTGAAACTTACCTTCGCAAAAGGCGGCAATGCACTCGGCACCACCAGCACATCCGGCCTAACATTCACCATGTCGCCCAGCTTAAGATAGCTCACATCCAACATTGCACCCACGGGCCTGCCATCCTCAGTCCCCGTCTTGGGGTATTTGCTCCTGTCCGTAGGCGGGAATACAGGGAAATAGTGCCGCTGCTCAATCAAATATCTGCTCAACCGTCCCAAAAGGTCCGTCGTCACAGCCGGCCGGCTGATGCACTCTTCCCCCTTGAGCTCCCACAGGACGTCCTGCGACGACACGCCAAGGACCATCTCGTTGACTGAGAGCGTCATCGGGTTGCCCACGATCCTGACCGTCTTCGGCAGGCCCAGCTCCTTCCTGGGGAAGGAGTCCTGGGGCCAAGAGACGTGCTTGTTGATCACGTCGCGCGTGGAAGGCACGAGGAGGATCGTCACGCCCGGGTTTGACGCGGCGAGCCGGTTGAGGGCGGGGGAGACCATGTACTTGAACACGGTGGCCATGGTTGCGGTATCCGGGTCGAAAGCCGCATCTTCAGGGAGATCGAAGTCGCCTGATGCGATGAGCGGGTGGTCGATGTCGATGAAGGGGCCCGCGAGCACCAGGGCATCGGCGTAGGTATCGGCCGCGACGGTGCACAGTTGGTGAAGTGGCTCGAAATCTAAGTTGTCGTCTGCGGTGTACGGGCCGGAGGCAAAGAGGACGTTCAGGGGAATCGGCTCGCTATCTGTGTCCATTGCGTCTGGGCCGCCTAGGAGTCTCTGCCGGTGTGCCTCCAAGGTAGAGGGGGCGGATGCTGCGTTGGCCATAAGAGGGATTTGGAGGATTTCGTTGACGGTGAAGTTCTTCCCGGAGGCATTGCTTCCTCGAAGGGCCACGATCTGTCCTGGGAAGAACTGATATCTGGAGACCTTGGACATGTCTAATGGTATGCGCAGACCACCACCTGTCCTCCGTGATGTCTCGAGAACCAGGGAAGCGGCGTTGAGCTTGCCTTCTGGGGAATCGGAGGCGATCCGGCCGACTGCTACAATCTCCGTGGTGCTCTGGGATGCTGCACTTCCGAAGGCAGATGGGTCCAGCTTATGGTGCACCATGATAATCTCCAAGAAGTCATCTATTCTGTCGTCCAATATCTCGGACGCTTCTGATAACTTCATGCCAAGGGGCTTATAGCCTAGCTTCTTCTGGTCTGAGGCTGCCGTCAACTTGATGCGTGATTCTCCGAACGGTGCTATTGGGGGCTCTGCAGCTGGGAGTTGGCTATTGAGAACCTCTAGAACCTCGCCTGGGTTTTGACGATCGTTAAAGGATGATGGGCTGTAAGCGGGTTAGTAGGATATCAATATCTCAACATGCAGTTTTCACTTACGGCAAAGCTCCCATGGAATCCAATTGGTCCTTTAGATTCGCTGGTGACTTCTGGTCGGGTGAGCTTGCGGCATGTTCTGACTTGAGACGGGAAGTAGGAGTCTCCTTTTTCCTCATAGCACTCTTCCTTGCAGAAGGTGTGTTTGGTATTAAGCCGTCGATCCTGTATTTGGTCAATATGGAGTTCTCAGATGAAAAACTTTGCAATAGACTGAACCCGGTTCATACTCACATGCCGAAAACATCACCACCCTTGGCAGCCCTGGGTGTCCCACCGGCTCGATGATGCCTCTCAGGCTTGATATGTGCCTGTGTGCGGGTGCTCTTCTCCAGAGCATCCTGCAGGTCCTGCTTGAACGCCCTCATCTTTTCGTATGATGGCTGCGCAGACTCAATATCCAGTTTTATGCAGTAAGACTCCCATTTGAAGAAAAGGTCCTGGGGCAACAGGTTGTACAGCCTCATGACAGACTGCATCTCGACGACGACATCCTGCCCCAGGCCCTTGTCGCCGGCTCCGAAGAGCTCATTGATCTCCTGCACGGATGAATCTGCCATATCAAAAGGCCCTTCCGTATGCCCAGATGGGTTAATTAAAATTTGACTGTGGTGGTGGTTTGCGCTGGTCGTTGTGAGTTGAGGTTGAATCTCGTGGTCCAAATCAAGTCAAATTGGGAGACGCGTTCTAGACGCGATTTTGAGGAAGGAGCGTGTTAATGGAACATGACCATGACCATGCAGGGGTTCCTGTCTACCTACCCTGCCTACTAAGCATACCTAGGTAGGACTTAGGCAGGTTGGGTAGTCTGCCCAGTGCAGGGGTCTGTCTCTACAGCTAAACCTTATCGATAAGTAACCTGGGAAATGCGGTCATTGACTTCAGTTGACTGCTTCTCAGCTGGTCTCAGGTCAGTTTAGCGGGGCCAGGTACCTGGAGATCCGGAACATGCCCTGTAAATCCACTCTGTCGGTAATTTGATCCTGAGCGAACAGCGCATCTCTATTAAAGGAAACGGAGCATCATTACTTTGCATCGACTCATTTCACCCCTGCCTGATATTTTCCTCTTGATCTGTTGATTGATTGATTATATGAACCGTGCTGGTTGCTAACATCAATCTGTACCTTTATTTATAAATCTGACCTATTTGTTCACAAAAAGTCCAACTTGTCAGAGATTGAGACACCCCATCGAACTCATCCCTATCGACGGAACACATTACATACATACGTCAACCAAACCACAGACAAAATGTCGGGCGCCACAGAATCAGTGACTCCCCTGAAGACGCCCATCGAGCAACCTTCACCGGGCAGCGTACCTAAGCCAATCCCCGAACTCACTGCAGACCAAATCCAGAAGTACGAATGGCTTCTCAAGCAGGTCAGCCACTGGTCGGAGACCCCCGAGGCCGGCGTCACCATCCCCAAGGACGCACCTAAGGACCTCAGCGAGGAGGAGAGGTTCTGGCTCACCAAGGAGTGCCTCCTGCGCTACCTCCGCGCGGCCAAGTGGAACCAGACCCAGGCCGAGAAGCGCCTGATCGCCACGCTGCTCTGGCGGCGCCAGTTCGGCATCTACGAGAAGCTCACGCCCGAGCACATCTCGCCCGAGAACGAGACGGGCAAGCAGATCTGCCTGGGCTTCGACAAGGAGGGCAGGCCCTGCCAATACCTGCTGCCGGGCAGGCAGAACACGGAGCCCAGCCACCGCCAGGTCGAGCACCTGGTCTTCATGCTGGAGCGCGTCATCGAGCTGATGCCGCCCGGGCAGGAGATGCTCGCCCTCCTCATCAACTTCAAGGCCGGCGCCGCGAGGAGCTACACCGCCCCTCCCATGAGCCAGGCCAAGGAGGTCCTGGACATCCTGCAGACGCACTACCCCGAACGTCTCGGCAAGGCGCTGATCATCAACGTGCCCTTCCTGGTGAACGGGTTCTTCAAGCTTATCAAGCCGTTGCTGGACCCCGTCACCAAGGAGAAGATGAAGTTCAACGAGGACATGAAGCAGTACGTCCCTGCGGAGCAGCTGTGGACCGAGTTCAGCGACGGCGAGCTCAAGTTCGAGTATGACCACGCCGTGTACTGGCCCGCGCTGATGAAGTCGTGCGAGACGAGGAGGGAGGAGCAGAAGAGGCGGTGGGCCGCGGGCGGGAGCGTCATCGGAGAGTCGGAGCTGTACCTGAAGGGCGCGGCCGACAAGGGTGTGAATGGCGACCAGGGTGCGGCCGACAAGGGTGTGAATGGCAACACCGGCGATGCGGTGGAGGAGACGTCGACGGCTGCTGTGGGGCAGGCTTCATAGTGTGGGAGTCGTTGTTACCAGCCATCGGTGAGATCTCCCCAGAGGTTGATGGAGCATTGCACGACGCCGAACAGGAGGATATAAAATGGGCTGTTCCACAGACCGAGATCCTGATGCCCAGAGCATATATGGGAACGGCCAACACTGGGACTGAGTAGCATCTGTGGGTGGCTTAGTGTCCATGATAGAGGTGTTGGCCAAGGGCGTTTGACTTGGAATTTCTACAGGCATACACATATGAGAAGCGTAATAGGGATAGATACTGTAAATCTGGGCAATTCAAGGAGTTGTCCTTTAAGAAGATGAGATACAATTACCTACAGTACAACATGTTGAGACATACCATACCTACTTAGTAGGTACCTACCTATATACTGTACTTAGTAAGTATCTGTTCAGGGGCCCTGTGCGGTTGTCAGCTAATTTGACAGGCTTTGACCCCCCTGACAGCCGCTTATCCTCTCGATAAGCCGCCGCCGATCTCAGCATGGCAACACCTCCAGACTCCAGTTAAACAATCACACCTAAACAGACATAGCACAGTAACCCAACCAACAACTCACTCCAATTGACCGACGGCCAGCCACACACGACCACCCCTCCCGCCCGTCACATACATGAACACATAACCACCATGTCGAGCATACCAACCCACAAGTCAGCAGTGAGCAAAGACCAGCCCATGGCCGCGCCCTCGCCGGCAATGGGCCTGGGCAGCGGCCTGCGGTACCCCATGAACGGCAAGACCATCTACCACCGCACGCTGAACCGGACGCGGACGTCGGAGCTGAGCCAGGCCAGCTTCGCCTACCTGTTCGCCGAGATGGTCAGCTACGCGCAGAGGCGGGTGACGGGCATCCAGGACCTAGAGAAACGGTACGCAGCACACCTCCCCCTCCGCCTTCCCCCCTCCACCCCCGCCTCCCCGCCAGACCATCGCCAAGCCCTCCCAGTGACAAAAACTCCCGCTGACCGGTGCACGCGCGCGTGTCCCCCCGCACACAGGCTCAACGTCCAGGGCCACCCCATAGGCCTCAAGCTGCTGGACCTCCTCCTCCACCGCGAGCCGCCGCGGTCGCAGCTCCGCCCCCGGGACATCATCACCCTGCTCCACTTCGTCAAGATCCAGCTCTGGACGCACCTCTTCGGGCGCCAGGCCGACGCCATCCAGCGCTCCTCCAACCCCGACACCCCCGACGAGTACATGATCATCGACAACGAGCCCCTCGTCAACGCCTACATCAGCGTCCCCCGCGAGATGTCCCAGCTCAACTGCGCCGCCTACGTCGCCGGCATGATCGAGGGCGTCTGCGACGGCTCCGGCTTCCCCGCCCGCGTCACGGCCCACAGCGTCGGGAACCAGGCCGCGCATGGCGGGGGCGGCGGCGGCGGCCAGGAGGCGGGCGCCGCGGCTGGTGCTGCCGCCCCCGACGGCGGGCCGGTGCAGGAGATGTGGCCTGGCAAGACGGTGTTCCTGGTCAAGTTCTCTGGGGAGGTTATCGAGAGGGAGGCGTACCTGGGCGTGGCCAAGTGAGCGGGCATCTTCAACGCCCTGTTAGATCCTACCTCTAGCTCCTCGGGAGAGGACAGGATAGAGGTAGATGCTGTGGCATGGGGCGGTTCTGTCTCCTGCTGTTTGTTTATTTGCATGGCCTGGCGTTGGGGATAGAAATGAGATTCTGGGAGCTGGATGGTGTTGCTCTTGATTTATGCTATGGTCGCCATGGGAAGAATTCCGCTATGCTGGCGAGCTAGGGATATGAATACCCGGGAGAGGTATCTGTTGCATTGTGATCTCAGAACTAGCACTACGTTCCCCCTTAGAACAAACCACGTCGTGTCCGGACGGGCACCCTGGGTATCAAAACTGCACATTATCACACACACACCATAATGCATCAAACATAAACATAACGCCGGACCAAGCCCTCACTCACACCACCGTCCACACACACCGCACACCCACGCCACGGCAAGCCCACCCCCCTCCATTCACCGCGGCAGCGCGCTCCCGCCAGCCGGCTTCTTCCCGGCGCCCCTGGCCCCGGCCCCCCTGAGCGCGCCCGCCGCCGCGCCCGCCGCCGCCCCCCCGGGCCCCTTGGCCATCAGGCCGGCGAGCCCAAAGTCCCTCCAGGCCGGCTCCCTCCGCAGCTGGGTGGCCCTCTGTATGCCGAAGGCGGCGTGCTGGTCCGGCACCACGTCGTCCTCGTCCTCGGGGTTGACGGGCTGGTGGTGCGCCGCGACGTAGATGTCGTCCGAGGGCAGGCGGTCCCGGCAGAAGGACTCGAAGAGGTCCGCGTCGCGCGCCCGGTGGAGGTGCAGCGATGTGAAGTGGGAGTCCTTGTTCTGGTGTTGTTGTTAGCTGTGGGAGTCTCTGGCCGTTTTTGGGGTGGAAGATGTGACTGATTGGTTGACTGAGTGGAAAGTACTCACCATCGTGGTACAGGTCGTCCGTCCGACTTGTGCATCTACCTCCTTGGTTGACTTGGTTGTCGTCGGTGGCCAGGTCAGGCTGTGTAGCGTGGGTTGTTGATGATGCGGGTCTGAACCCGCGGTATTGTTCCTGGTTGCCATGACGAGCGATGAATAAGGGTTAGGGTCATAGAGTTGATTTGATTGTGGGGGGGGGGGGGACTTGTGTAAGTGAGTGATGGATAGATGGAGCAGAGTACTGTTCTTCAGGACGGCGAAATCTTGTCAATGATTCCAGAAGATGTATTCATATTCATACTAGATGTAGATTCTAGCCCAGCCTTTCAAGATCGATTGTTTTAGATCCATGGAATGTGGAAGGCGCATCGCACGTGTCTCATGCGCCGTGGCGGTTGGATGCCGGAGCGCTTTGAGGTTGTGTACTTAATTACCTAGGTAAGTAGCTAGCTCCCTTTCCTTTCCCAAGGAAGGTTGTCAACCGCAACAAGGGCCGCGCTTGGGTTGAATATTAGGGGAGGGTGATGATATATAAACTAATCGGACTGTGTGTCTCAGTTTTCAGCTAAGGCCTTATGATATTCTCATATGTTACCTCTCGAAATGGTAGAACGCCCATTTTACTTGCAAGTTGCAGGTAAGTCACTTATACCCGAACATTACTAGCAGACGAGATAACCATGTGCCCTGTCCCCAAGCGTTGCTGCAATGACATATGGAATATGACTACAATATCACCAGCCCAGCTACATCTTTCGAAGCGTTCAAAAAAACCAAGACATAGAGAGAGACAAGGAAGAAAACAAAGAGAAGAGCTGGGATAGGGGCAGATGCGAAAACGGTATTGCCAGACATCCGGCCCTCGACTCGGGAGTTATCCACCCTCACGATGGGAACTTACGAGTACCCCCCCCCCCCAAAAAAAACTGCAAAAATAAATAACACAACATGCAACACCGGGTATTCGCTGGTCGTCACCGACCCAACTACTAATCCAGCCCTCAGCGGCTTGTCTATGGGAGAGCGGACGGGATCCCGAATTTTCCACTGGGTATGGTCGCATGTGTTTATTTGTAGTGTGCTGAGACTTATATTCGTGACGCGCGACGAGCTATCTAATGTTCGCGAGACCCGACTATGTTGAGTAGCCCCAAGACAACCTACACAGTAGGCTATCTTCTATGGGAAATTCTCAAAGGCGGAAAGAAAACGGTACCATACTATGCTAAGTAGACTTGTAACTAACTGCTTTGAAGCCTTTATAAATATCTTGTGAGATATGAGAACGCCAGAGATGCAGCCCCTATTCCTGTATACGTGCGTAACCTTAAAAAATCCAGTCATGTCGTTATTCAAACCTCTACGAGCCCTCCCCGCACCTGACACCGGACTATGTCCGCAATCCCAGCACGCGGCGGTGTTCTCGTGGTATGGCCTGTCGGGAGAAAATAGTAATACCTTACACCTCATGCCTCCGTCACCGCGACGGCAGGGGCGCTGCCGTCCCCGCCCGCCTCCCCCGCCGCCGACGCCGGCGTCGACTGGCCCGTCTTGTCGGCGACGAACTTGTCGGCCGCGGCCCTGGCGGCCTCCACGCGGGCGTTGTGGGAGTCGAGGACGGCCTTGAGCTCCGGCGGCGGGTTGAACCCGGGGTGGTCGCAGTGCCTCTTGTAGAAGTAGTTGTCGGGCTTGGGCGCCAGCTCGGCCGGCAGCTCGGCGAGCACGCACTCGAGCAGCCCGTCGATGGACTTTTGTTTCGACGAGTCGCGGTGCCATATGGTGATGAGGTGCGAGTTGAAGCGGACAGACAGGCCTACGCCGCAGATCTGGTCGCCTGGATATTGCATATTTGGTCAGCCTTTCTCCTCCAGCACTAAGTCATAACCACTCAAAAGGGGAGGGGAGTAAGGTGACGGTACCTTCTTCCAAAGCAGCCTGCAACTGCTCGCCGACGGCCATGAGCTGCACGCGGGTCCAGAAGTCGGGGCCGATGCTCTTGCCCACGCGGAACGTCCAGCTGCCGCCCAGGATGTTACGCCTGTCCTCCCATACGGGCTTGAAGCCGGACTTGAACAGGTAGAGGGACTCGCGCATCTTGATCTGGTCGACCGGGGTGTTGTTGTTGTAGCGCCAGAAGTCCTGGACGGACTCGATCTGGGTGCCGAGCTGCTCGAGCTCTGCCGTGTACTCTTGTCCATCCTCGGTCTTCTTCGGCTCCTTCTGTTGCCTGTACCAGGTGACGGGTTAGTCAGCTGGCTGCCAACATGGGGTGGTCGGTGTTGAGAGGAGGTATTCGGGGAGTGCGTACCTGTCAAAGTAGACGTTCCAGTAGTGCTGGGTAGGCAGGGGGCGCATAGCCTTGAGGAAGCCCATCTTGGAGTCGGCTCGCTGCTCGGCAGGGGAGTTGACATTGGGCGAGTTCGGATCCGAGGTCTGGGAGAGGTTGGAGAGACCCCGGGTGAACATGTTCAAGCTCGGTCTTGACGCCATGGCTGCAGGTGATTCGGGAGGAAGGGGCAGGAAGGGCTCGTCGGTAGGGGTGGTGGGAGGAGCTGTTGGCTGGAAGAAGACTCGCGGACGAAGAGAGTTGATAAGGCTTGTGGTATTGCAAGTGCTGGGCCGGTAGAGTGGTCTTCCAGAACGCTTTGGTTTCAAGGGATGTCTCTTCTTGGGTTGCTCAGGCCTGTTTGGGTCGAGAGATTGTGTAACACACGGCGGAAGACAGGCAGGAGGTGGTGTTGTTGGTTGGCTGATGTTTTGTCCGGCTAGGTGGTCTGCAGGTCCAGGTGAGGTCGCCAACAGGAAGCTGCTGCTACACAGTACTACTGCTGCTACAGGGGTAGAGGGGTGACAGGGTGCAGGGTGACAGGTGGGTGCAGGGGACGGAGATCAACTGATGGAGGGGCTGAGGGGGTGGAGGGGAGAAACTCGAAGGGGGTGAACACGGCTATAGGTTCAAAGAAAAGGGGGGGGGGTGCTCCTCCTTAGACACATGCAGCAGCCGTCTTACTGTACGGTACCACGTTTAGCACGCTCGTATGTTACTGCGATCACCCAGTTAGTTAACCAGTCAGCCAGTCAAATGCTGTTCGAGGCCTCGATGCTTCTCCCCAGTCCCGGATCTTTGGGTGAGACAATGGTGCAGGACAGCGAGGCCAGGCGAGGTTGGTCAGTGGCACAGGAAATAGTCTACATAGTAGATCTGCGAGACTTGTAATTGCAACTGCAACCGCGACTCGGACGGCGACTGCACTGCAGACTGCATACCTAGGTACTGTAGACTGCAATATAATGGAGATCCCTGGATAGCATCAAGGTGAATCAAGATCAACCACCTGGGCAATGCAACAACAAAGAGCCTCAAGTCGAGGATGGGATGTTTTGGATTGAAACGTTTCCATTTTTAGCGAGGGCCTCCTTGCGATGAACCCAGGCAGGGCACCTTGCCGACCGTTCGGGGTGGAGGAAACAAAAGGCAGACAGGCAACAAAGAGAGGCTGGCAGGCAGTTCTCTTGCAACTGTCACTGTCACTGTCTCTGTCATCAATCCGATCCTGAAACACCGAAAAGGAGGTAAACGGGGCTTGAGCTTTTGCCGGGCCGAGTGGAGACTGCCAGTACTTGCCTCCGGGGGACGAAGGCGTGCCTGCGTGCCAGCGTGCCTGGGACGTTTGGAGGGGTCAACTGGCTGACTGGTACGGATTACATAATAGTCTACTTACTCGCAGAGGTAGGTACATAGTAGAATAGAGGGGCACCTGCATCTGGAAGGGGCCCCGGCACCCCCGACTAGCGCTGGGGACCTGCCGTTGCCGTTGCCGTTGCCGTTGCCGTTACCGTGCCTGCTAAGATCCACGGCTGCCCCATTGATTACCTGGGTACCTACTGTGGTATGTACAGTAGTGTAGCAGTGTAGGTAGGTATGTAGCTCGTATAGTGTAGTGATTTGCATGCCGTAAGTACCTACTTAAGTAGGTATGTATGTAGGTGGGTACCAAAGTAGGTACGGTGTGCTGAAGACATCCAATCCGGGCTATATCTTGTTGAACTGGTAATCAAATCATTAATCAAATCAGTTAGAAAAAGAGACATGACAATTCCTCAGTCTTGAGATGACCTTGAAACTCATTCACCAACTACCTAGGTATCCACTAGATAACCAGCTAACCTAGCCAACCTGCTAAGTTTAGTCCATACATAAGTACCAAGCCTCAAAGCTGGTCTACCGTACTATAAACACCCGTGGACTTTACCTACTTACCCAGGTACCTATTTACATACTTAAAGTACCTAGGTAGGCATTCCCCAGGTTGT
The DNA here is from genome assembly GCA_023375675.1 of Cytospora piceicola. NCBI lineage: Eukaryota > Fungi > Ascomycota > Sordariomycetes > Diaporthales > Cytosporaceae > Cytospora > Cytospora piceicola. Next base: position 108,748 of record JALQBC010000034.1, on the reverse strand, counting down.
GTGGCCCTGACGGGGTCGTGGTCGGCCACTAGGATCCCTGATCCCTGATGATCCCCTGCTCCAGTGTCCTTCTCCCACCTGGAAACCTCAAGTGTTCGTTCATTCATTCATTGCAGAACAAACAAACAAACAAACGTCGGCTCTTCCCCGATTCCGTTTCACGCTTTCATCTCATCAGCCTCAAAGACGGGGGGACTGATCACCACACCCACACCGAGACCAGAGGCCCTGCCTGGCAGCCAGCCAGCCAGCCTGCCCGCCCTACGGCCACAAAGGAAGAACTCCCCCTAAGCAGGCGGGCAGTACAGTACAATGCAGGGCAGCCAACGGTCATCTCCGCGAATGCGGATTCGGAAGACCGACCTTCAAGATCCCATGTGTCTGTGTCTGTGTCTGTGTCTGTGTCTGTGTCTATCTCTCGATCTCTAGTACCACAATCAAGGTTGTTCTCCATTGTTCTTCATTCTGGCCGTGGATACGGTACTAGCAAGTGTCTGTGCTGGCCCGGACTTGTCGTGTCGTGATAGTAGCTATCCCTTACTTTACTCTCATGTGCGGTCTGCCAGTCAGCCGGTCTAGTCATTTAACCTTCCCAACTGCCTAAGCACTCTCACAACACAGACACACACGGACACACACTCTTCTCTCTTTCTTTCTCACGCTATCTCTCTAGTCGCCTATTTCTCTTCTATTTCTCCCTGTCGAATAGAGCAGGTAGTACGCTCTTCAGATCACCCTGTTTTTGGAAGGCGAGAGAGGAACATATATAATACCCAGCCCGGCTCCTACTTCTGCGTCTGCTCGCTCCCGTCCGCTACCACTTCGGCGTCCGAAACATCAAACCGAGACATACATACATAATCGCCACGAGCATCCCGCCTAGCACTTGTAAGTCAAAAGTCACCCAGTCCAGCAACTTGTCAGCCGACCGGAAAGAAGGGCGCGGAGACGAGAGACAACGGAGCGCTGACCACATCGGTTCTTGCTGCAGCTGAGCTGTACCGGAATATCAGGATCGATCACCTGGGCTTCGCTTCCGATCAAATCTCCCTTCCCACGCAGAGGATCTGTTCCTTGCCACAAGTACGACCACCACCAGCGGGGCGATTTCAACACATCCAGACTACATCTACATCCAAACTGCTTGCAGAAAGACCTCTCTTTCTATAATTTGTCTGCATTGCTCTGGGCCATCATCAGCTCCCCCGGTTCATCCTCCATAATCTCTACTGTCCTCAATATATCACGAGGGCACACCAACGACAGACACACAAAACACACTCCGACACGACACCTCGTCCCTCATCAAAAAAAAAAGAAGCAACACCAAAATCCACATCCACAACCTCAAAAATGGCACGCATCATCACATTCCGGCCATCTTCCTCCCGCTCCTCCTCGAGCTTCAGCTCCTCCTCCAGCAGCTGCACCAAGTCCACCGCCGGCTCCCCCAGGAAGCACTACATCCGCATCTCAGCCGAGAAGATGCGCTGGTACAGGGCCCAGGAGGCGGCGGCGGCAGCACGGTCAGGGTCCGGGTCCGGGTCCGGGTCCGGGTCCGACTCCCCCGCGCGGCGCCTGCGCATCAGTCTCAAGCGTCGCGACTCATGACGAGGCGGACGGACGAGACACCATTCACTCCTTCTACAGCGGCATTTTGGCTGCACTTACAAACGCAATATGGATTGATGCGCAATGGATTAATTTGACTTTTGGATATTGCCGGGGATTTGGAACTTTTGTTTTGCTTTAGGGGAAATTGCCACACACGGCTGGAATTGTGGCGTTCGACGGGCGGAGGATCTTTGATACTCTAGCAAAGGCGTTTTGTAACGGAACGGGACAAATGTCAAGGGAGGGCAGGACAGCTCTCATCAATGGCGGCACCGGTTCACGGCGTTTATGGAGATCGGTCATGGGCCCACGCCAATGCTTGGCTACGCGGTGTTGCAATTCCTTTTTCACGCTGAGGGATTCAAGGCCATTATTATTATCAGGTTCAGAATCTGCAGTAATGAACTATTACCACCACTCGCGATGTACATCAATTTTACGATCTGGGCATGTGACGGTTGTTGAGACTCAATTGACTCTTCAAGGATGCTTCAGTACCTAAGTTCGTTTACCAAACAAGAGTCTCATATCCGAAATGTGTGCATCATCGTAGCCTCCCGTCGTCGAGCATATTGAGATCGGTAGCATCATGATGGGAGACTCATTAATATTGATTAGATAACCAGAATAACGCCAAAGTAGTTCCAAATGCAGCAGGTATCTTGGTTGTGACGGGCCCATCCCACCTATCCATTTTGAAGTCATGACTTGAACGCCTTACGGAGCTGTACATGCAATCCCGTTGACGCAAAAGGTGAACAGCATACCAATCGAACGCCCCGTAGTTAATTTCACTTCTTCACCAATCTCTCCCATCGACCAACATCAGTTCACCGACAGCGTAGACAGCCTTTAAATGCAAGGCTCAGAGGTTGATCTCACCCTCCTCGAGAAGCCTGCCCAGAATGAGACTCTGAATGACCAGCTCATTACTCAAGGTCCGAATCTTCTTCAGCGGCGCGCCTGCCAGTTCAACATCGCCCTTCCGCTTCCGCTTTTTGGTGGTTGTGGTCGAAGTTGAGAAAGGTGAATCAGTGGGAGAAGCAAAGAGATCCGCCTTCGCAGCCATCGTATTCTGCACATAGACCCAGTCATATGGGTGTCCGGCATCCTCAGTTGCCTTGAGCTGCCCCCTTGCCTCGTCCATACTGTAGACCCTCGACAAGGAGGCACCCAAGACTCGGGCAAGGAACACGTAGGCCATCTTCTGGCTCTCATCTTTCTTGCGCAACACCAGGAGAATGCGTGAGCCGTAAAGTAGCTGTGGTCGATGCTCGATGACCTCGCTCAGCCTCGCAGACGCCACATCGTATGAGGGCAGATTCCGCGACCGTATCGCGTCGCCCAGAAACATTGAGTTGCCCGCGCAAAGGAGATAGTCCGACCAGTCGACCAGTTCCTGCTTCTCCACGCAAGTGGTGACCCATCGCTCGTGGATACAAGGAAGTCCGAGCGCCAAGGCCTGCATATACTTGACCTTTCGCGAGTGTCCGTCTGCAATCAGAGCTGTGAAGCCGGTGTTCCTCGCGGCAATGGTAAGCTTGATCTCATCGTCTGGGGGAGGTGTAGATGAAGCCACTTCTGCGTTCTTGATCGTCGCGAACTCAAAAAGTTCGTCAAATCCACTTGTAAGTACCTTGCCGCCCGCTTGCTTGATCATGTCCGCAATCTTTTCTGAACGGCCCAGTCGAGAGTTGTAGTGGTTGTCATTTTCACCTTGCATCTTTGACTGAAAGGATATCGCAAAAGCCATACCCGCCAATATCTTCGCGCCACCTCCACGACTGGTCTCACGCGAACCCGGCGTCTCCCTCAGCGACGTCCTGCCCAGCCTGGACAACCTCTCACTTTGCTCGAACGTGCGTGGGGCTAACGGCGATAATGACCTGGCCATTTCATCTGTGGACACAGAAGCTTGTCGGGCAAACGATCTACCCGAACGCCTGGCCGATGTCCGAATATTCTTCTGAGGAGCCACTGCGTGCTTGGACTTGGGCATAGCAACGGTACTTCCACGACGGTTGGCCCTAGCAACTATAGGAGAAGTCTGGGGCGCATTACTTGCAGGCGTTGAATTCTCGGTGTCGGCTGGCGACTCCTGGGTTAAAGGGGTCGTCTTGTTGGAGATTTCAGGGGTTGTACCCAGAATGCTCAGAGTAGATACTGAGCTAGATAGGCCTTCTGGGCTCGTGCTCTGACCATGGTCTCGCTTGTCACGAAGCTTGGATCTCGTACTGACGGCTGGTGGTGGTGGTGATGATGAGCCGACGACTGGACTTGTCTCAGTCACCTCCACCGTCTCCGAATCCGCACCTTTATCAGGCGATGTATCTTCCGATCTGTTCTGGCTTGCCTTAGCATCCGTGGATCCTCTGTGCTTTCTTTGGCTATGCCTAGTAAGCCTTTGAGCCTGTGAAGATGCGCTGGACTGAATGTCCGGAAGATAGGGATCGTTAGGATCCCTATTTCTATCCAATGAGCTGTCCCGGGAGCTACTTCCTAGAAGGTTTGAAAAGGATACGGGCTTTGAAGCCTCGTCGGATGATTGCGGCAACAGTTCACCAAAAGGTCTCAGCCTCGCGGGACTTGTTTCGGGTATAGCGTCTATATCTCTCTGCTTCGACCTGTTGCTCTCGCTCACTGGCTTGGGCGCACTATCCTCCTCTACCTCTGCAGCAAGTGGAGACCTTGATGGGCTGCGCGCTGTGTTTGGCAAAGTGTCCGCAACGACACCCGCATTGCTGGAAATGTTATCCGCATGTTCTGGCGAAATGAGCAAGTTGCCCGCCTGAGAATCGCCGATCACTGCCTGTTGAGTGTTGATATGCCCTACAGCAGGATGCACGATGGCGTCCTGTGAGCCCCCAACAGCGTCTTGAGAATCATCCCCGGCTCCTCCTTCACACTGGGTGAGATACCTCTGTGATTCGGTCTTGTGGGCTTTCTCTGTCCTCACGTTCGTCGATGGTACTACCACGTCTTCTTTGGCGGCTCGACGCTCAATGTTGATAGATTTGAGCTGCTTCTCAGCTGCCATTTTCTTGAGCATGGCTAGACGTCGGCGACGCTCCCCATCATCATAATCCGTATCATCATCCGAGTCGGTTTCCAGATCGGGAAGAGGAGACAGCTCCAACTCGTCCTCGGACTTGTGCATCGGTCTGTATGATTCCATTAGTCCTGTGTGAGGTTTGTTCGTTGGACGAAAAGGCGTGGAATTCGTCACATCCTCGTCCGACACCGGTTGTTCGTGACGATCCTGTTGCGGAGAGGTGTCGTATGGCGGCGGGAGTTGCGGACTCGAGATGGCACCACGCAATGGTGAAGGCCCAACAAAGTTCTTCAACGGTGATGAAATGACACCATTTGGTGAGAACAAGTCTTGCATCTGGAAATTGTCGGGTGATGGCCGAGATGAGGTTGGGCTCAATGCCTTGCAAGCGGACGACATTTGAGTTTGTTTGAACATTTGGGAGCTACCAAGTAGAGGAGCCTTGCTTCCGGCGAAAGGGTTCTTAGGCGGAGCTGGAGTCTCAGGATATCCGATGAGCTGGCTGGGTGAGCCATGGGCTGGATTACCGGTGCCGACTGAGTTTGGAGCGGTAAAGTCGGTACCGGTATCATATTGATCGATGTTGTCGAAGTTGATGGCACCGGTATCGTCCTCGTGAAGAGACCTATTCTCGTCTTGAGAATTGGAGGGGTGTTCCGAGTGCTGTGACACGGGTTCCAGCTCCTCCGGGGGTTCGGTAGGAATCAGATCATCCCCCCGGGGAAGGTATTGTTCGTAGCTACGACCATCATTCGACTGAGTTGGGGATTGAGACCTTTCCATCTTGGCTAAGCCTGACTTTGGCTTCTTTCGTATGGTCGAGCTGGCGCTTACGTGTTGGGTCGGTGGTCTCGGAACACCCTCGTTGCCACCACCGCCGTCATCGGATAAGGCCAAATTCAGGACTGAGGGATTGACGGTTCCAGCCGGTACGTAGAGATCATTTCGCATGTGATTTTCGCCAATTTCTTGGGGCACAATATCAGCATCAAGTTCAAGTTCACGTTCGGGCTTGTCGACCGTTTCGGAGAGGGTTGTTTGTCCAAACAGGTGTCTGGTCGATTGAGAAGAAGAGGCGCGTTGATTGTGGGAGGCGAACGTGTTTGGTGCCGCCTTGGTCCGAGCCCCCCCTGGTCGTTCGGCCGCACCTGCAGCACCTGCAGCATGCTGCTCATCCTTGTTTTTTGTGGGGTTGTCTTTGGCCGACCGACCCCGTCGCGGATTTGCTTCTGCCTTTGATCCTGCGTTTGCTTTTGATTTCGAATTCGAGGTTGATGCAGGTGCAGAGGTGGGCACGCCGGCGAATCTCTGATTAACCTTGGTAGGCTTCGCGTATTGCTCAATATGGTCTTGAACTGCCTCGAGAGGAAGAGGTTGGCTAGGGGAACTGCTCCTCAAGCCGGGAGCGTATTTCTGATGATAGCGTTCGAGAAAGAGTTGGCTATCTTGAGACTCGACGTCGCCACATAAAGCACGTCTCGCAGCCTCGGACAGAGACAGAGTCTGGCCCTTGGGGACTTTCGGGCCCATCTTTGCGATCGACGTTCATAGCGACCAATCGCGGGGGGTAGGACACCAATGAAAGTGGATGCAGGTTCAATGCATCGACGTTTGGTATACAGAAGATGCAGGCATAGATGCTAAAGAGTTGTCGGGACCCAATCTGATTGTTGAGAGGGATGAAAAGATGGAGATCGAATTGGGATTCCAAAAGATGAGAAAGAACGCGGGAACGAGAGGCCGCAACTTGGTTGTGCTTACGTACTTCGTAATCACTGGCGCGACTTTGGTGACGCCTTCCATTTGCGGAACGCGAAAGCACGTGGGTGAGGAAGAACCTGGGACCCGTGAAAGAATATGACCCTAACCCTGGTACTAGGATGTACTGTACCCACATTCATACACAGTAGACCTTTCTTCACTTATCACTTTGGGACGTTGAGGCTATTGCCCATCGCGGTTAGTCGAGTATCAACGCCAAGATAAACTGCTGTTTACCTGGGTTTCTATCTAGGTACTTAGGTAGGTAGCTTCAGGAGATCTTCAGAGTTAGCTCACTTGCTCATCTCGTTATGTTCTAAACTCTGGCATGCCAGTCGGTCATGCTCAACTCGAACCGTTTAGCTGTGGTTGGCCAATCGTTCAAACCTCGGTTCTCCCTTCCTCTCTCATTCGAACTCGGTTAATGGCCGGCTGCCTTCAAGTCTTTTCATTTTCTGAACCCTTGTGATTGCTTCACCTTCCAGCTCTCCGCATTGCTTTGCGCATCCTCATGAATTAGGTATTATTAGTTCTGTCAGGAAGGTCCCTGCGCCGCTGTCCTGCGCCGTTGCCCTGACAGTCTCAAAGTGGATCCCCTCCTCCGATCTGCTGGGATCAAGTGATCCTGGTATGTAAACACTACCGCTACAACAACAATCTACTCAAGAAAGTCAATATTACATGAGACGACGACTGTGTACGGATCCATATCAGTATCATCATGCGAACCAAACAAACCGCTGGCCTTATCGACTGGTAGCTACTAGGGTTGCTACTGGTATACATCCTGTACGATCCCGGACGAACGGGCTGCATACATGAGCGAACGCTTCAATAGCCCCACAGGAGCATTCGATGGTCTCCATACTGCTGCGACCCTGACGTCCCGACGACAGGACGACCACCTACGAGTCACGACGCGTTGCCTAGCCCACAGGCCCCTAGTACACAGAGTGTACTCTGGTACACGCATCTAGATCTCACATCGCCTCGCGCCCTGTCGTGCTTGAGCCTCCACCGCGATTCTGCGCGTCACTCGAGCCTCGACTCACCAGCCAGAAAGCTCGAGTCACTCCTCCACCCCTTACCCACGCTTCGTTCACCCTGACCGCATTCTGGCATCCACCCCGCCGATCCACCGTCCTTCATTTACCGCTTCTACAAGCGAGGCTCCTGGCAAAAGCTGTCCAAAGGTCTGGCGCTGCTGGCATCCCATGTACTGCAGGGCAGTTGGAGGTCGATAGTCGGTTCGAACTTACAGAACCCATAAAACCAGGAACACGAGGAGACTCGAGGATCAGGAAAACCAGAACCCACAGCCTGGATTCGAAAACCCAAAAATCAACATTGGACACACAGAGACGGCGCCGATTCATTTATCCTACAACCGAAAGCCCAACGATCGTTCCAGATTACGTTGCAATACCTCCACTGATCCACTCCCCCGAACGGGAGATTCCCCTGGCTGGATTCTCCGGGGCGACAGGGACAGGGACAAGCAAGGCGCCCCGACCCAATGATACTTAGTCGTTCGGCTGGGGGGTGTCTTGACTTGCTGGCCAGCTTCTGCCCCTGAATTTAGAAACAATTCTTTCTTCAATGACCGCCTCTGCCTCTCTCTTTGCCATTTGCTTGATTTCTACCAACACTCTTTTATACGATAAACGATACAACCTACTCGAATACAAGGCTTTCCACGTCGCTAATATCAGAAGACCGCCCTCGAGTTGGAGGCAACGCCACAAGCGCGCTCCGTCCTGTCTTTTCAACAACAGAAGGAGACGTCAAGACTGGTCCGGCAGTCGCGGGTCGACCGTCTCCGTCCCCCTTTCAGTTCTGGATTCCTCTGTGTATGGGATAATCTCCCTCTCGCCACTTTTTAATTGCATATCGCCCAACTTCAGGCCGACGCGTAGACAAAAATTGGCGCAAAGGCCGATCAGCGACGCCGACTGCGTGTTGCACGATATCATGGAGGAGCCCAGACACCGAGTCGTCCATTCGAGGTCTCTGTCAGGTCACACACGCCAAGCCTCGAGGGCTTCCGCACCGGAGCCAATGCCACCACCGCCAATGCCCATAGACGATGGCAACGTCCTGTGGTCACCCGCGTCGTCATTCGGCTCGCGGTCAATACGATCGTTATCTACAGCATCTCGCAACTCCAACAGACTCTCTCTAACCTTGCCAATTGCACCACCAACAAACATGCCATCGCGCCCAACCCCCATCACGATGACCGCGCCATCCTTTCCGCCGACGCCCAAGGACACCCCCACTGTTGCGTCACCTACCGACGCGAACGATTTTATTCACGCAATCGCTGCTCAAGAGAGACGGGTGCTGGAAATCCGCGAGGACCTTAAGAACGCCGAGGCGGAACTCACACGGCTCAAAAGGCAGTGGGGCGCGTTCGACTCGGTCAGGAAACGAAATTCCATGGTCAACGGGGAGCCATTCAGGCCGACTATTCTGGCTCAAAACTCGCCTGTTGTGGACGATGTCGAGGCGAAGCGGCGGAGTATCGAGCTGGACCGGAGGAGGACCATGTTGATGAGCCAGCAGCTGAACAAGGAGTGCACACCCCACTCAGGTCGAAGGCGCGTCATCCGCGGTGGGCATACCCGAGCCCTGTCACTGCTGTCGCCAACCAAGCCGGAAGAGTTCTCTCTCCTCGACGACTCACTGGACGGCCACAGCCCGCCCGTCAAGGACTCAGAGCCCCACCTTCAACATCTCGGGCGGATCACGCCACTTACCTCTTCACAGCTGAACAAGCGTGCCTCATGGGCGCCTCGTTCGACGAGTCCGAATTCGAACAACGGCGTGGGCGTGAAGCAGATGGCGGAGGACTTCAGGGCAGGCCTGTGGACATTCGTGGAGGACCTGCGCCAGGTCGCCGTCGGCGACGAGCCCATCAACGGCGGGGCCCTCCACCGCAGGGCCTCCAACCGGCAGAGCGACAGCGACAGGGACACGATCCGGGCGTGCGTGACGTCCTCGCGGCCCCACGCCGGCAGCGCCTTCAGCGACCGCACCCCGAGCCCCTCGTCCCGCTCCTCCGACCCGCTCCAGGAGTCCGACACGGCGAACCTGGGCCGGCCGGGGCGGACCAGCTCCAAGCGCACCAAGCACTTCTCCTGGACGCCGCTGACGGTGGACTCGTTCGACGACAACGACTGGTCGAACTGGGACAGCCCGCCGGCGGCGGCGGCGCCGTCGTCCTCCCCGCGGTGGAGCGGCACGACCATCAACGGCGACATGATCACGCCCATCCCCGAGAAGGGCGACGAGACCGACAACAACAACAACACACCACTGTGAGACGCCCTGCCTACCTCGCCCACCCTCCCGCACCCAACACACCCTTACTGGGCTCCGCCCCTCCTTCATACGTTTTGGCCTTTGCTTGTTTATCCGCCTGGTTGCTTACTCAAGTGATGACCAAGACTAATTACCGTCCCGCCCACAGCAAGAACGAGGCATGTCCGGCACCGGCTGACGGCGAGCCTCCCGTCTCCCCTTCGCCATCAGCACTGAAGCTGGAGGAGCTGAGCTTGGAGGTTATCAACAAGCTGATGAGCCTGGGCGAGCCCGCCGTGATCCTCAAGGACAAGGCTTCTTGAGTGCGACAACACATACATACGTCGCTAACTGGGCGAAAGGTGCCCAATTTCTTTTTCACTGTCTGGGGGGGGGGGGGCATGTTTACATTCATAGTGCATGATTCTGCATTGGCACATATTTGAGGAAGAAGAACAGTTACCGAAACCCTGGAGGGAAGGAGGTGCGTTGGTACGGACACGAAAAAATCTTGGACATATGGCACGGGGGCTGAACTGGTGATGGTCCGGAAAAGGGAGGAGGGAGACCTCGCTTACAAAAACACAAACAAAAGATGCCTGACTTTGGGGGAGGGGGCTATACATATACCATACGGATATACCTCCCCGGGCGCGCGATGTTGGACGAGCGATGGATGTCTTGTGTATACATCTCCAGGAAATACGCCCGCATGTTCTGTTTTCTTGCGGCGCTAAGCGGTGTGTCGATTATTTTGTAATGATTATGACCCCTTCATGATGGAACGAGATATTAAGTATCATCAAAACAATAAACCAAAAAAATTGACATGATGAAAGGGACTGAAGTGTGCAAGATACGTCCTGGGAGAAAATGTGATTATGTGGTCAGAGACATCGGATCAAGAAGACTGGGAAGTTTACCTATACCACATGACTCAAAGGAGCGAATGGCCACATGTAGTCGACGAGGATGAGACGGTGTTTTGTGATGATGATGGCCAAAGTCGACATTGCCTAAGACTGGGATAGGCAGGCGATTAAAGAACAACGGAGGAATCAGGAAGGACGACAATGGCCATGTACCAGGAAGACAAAAATGCAACTGCGGCCTTGAAAGGAGGAACGTATTTGTATGCATTTGACAGACCCCTACCGGCCGGCTCAACCGATATGATATCTAATGTTTCGCACCTGAAAGAAAAACAAATGACCACGCATGCAAATGGACGGATTCATTCTCACACTACCACTCAACTCTCTCCTGCCCACAACGTGCCGACTCACACGCTCATATGCGTTATGCTACTACACTCTCCCCCAATCTCCCCTCATTTTCCTGTTCCTCATACACAGCATTTATACACAGGGCTAGACGTTAGTGGGCCGAGCCCTTTACTCATCCATGACAGAAGCAAACTTGTCCGTCATCTGCTGCTGTATACCCTCGTACTGTAGAAATGTCCAACGTTAGCATATGTTCGATCACAACCAAGTACATACCAGGGCACCAAAGAGAAGGAGGGGATGGGGCGGGACTGCGGGGCCCACGTAATAACTCACCTTCTTGCAAACAGCCTCCTGCCCATCGCTGGGCAGCTCGAACTTCAGACTCCTCAGCTCGACCTGCAGGTCCTGCGTCGCTTCCCTGACCTTGGCCCAGCTCTGGCCCTGCGCGACCGCCTTCTGCGCCTCGTCGTGGAAGCCCATCATCAGCTTCATCATCCACTCGGTCTTCCAGATGGGGCAGAACTGGTCGTAGTCCGAGTATCCGTTCTGCTGCAGGAAGTCCTCCTTGATGAGGGTCGCCAGGTCCAGGGTGATCTTGTCCGGGTCGCTCAGCGCTGACTTGCCCACGAGCTGCACGACCTGGTCGAGCTCCTCGCTGTCGGAGAGGAGCTGCCTGATGCGGTCACGCAGGCGAGGGAAATCGGGGTATGACTTCTCGTACCACTTGTCCAGCACGGTGGTGTACTTGGAGTAGGATACCGACGTGTTGATGGAGGGGAAATGCTTTCGCTGAGCGAGCTTCTTGTCCAGACCCCAGAAGACCTGCACGATACCAAGGGTGGAGGAGGTGACGGGGTCGGAGAAATCACCACCGGGGGGCGATACGGCACCAACGACGGAGACGGAGCCCTCACGCTCGGGGCTGCCGAGAGACTGGACCTTGCCGGCACGCTCGTAGAAAGAGGCCAGCTTGGCACCCAGGTAGGCGGGGAAACCCTGGTCAGCGGGCATTTCTCCCAGACGACCAGAAATCTCACGCAGGGCTTCGGCCCATCGGGAAGTAGAGTCAGCCATCATGGCAACGTTCATGCCCTGGTCACGGAAGTACTCGGCAACAGTGATACCGGTGTAAATGGAGGCCTCTCGGGCAGCGACGGGCATGTTGGAGGTGTTGGCGATGAGGGTGGTACGCTTCATGATGGGCTCCTTGCGACCGTCGACATCGATGGTCAGCTCGGGGAAATCCTTTAGGACTTCAGCCATCTCGTTTCCTCGCTCACCACATCCAACGTAGACGATGACATCCGAGTTGGAGAACTTGGACACGGACTGCGAAATGACAGTCTTGCCGCAACCGAAAGCACCGGGAATGGCGACGGTACCACCCTGAACGGAAGGGAAAAGGGCGTCCAGTACACGCTGGCCGACAACGAAGGGCCCGTCGGCGGACTTCTTCTCGGTTGTTGGACGGGGCACTCGCACAGGCCATGTCTGCATCATGCCGTACTCGGTTTTCTTGCCGTCGAACTCGACCTCGAGGATCTTCTCGTCGACAGTGTAGTTGCCCTTGCCGGCGATCTTGGTGATGGTTCCGCGGGCGCGCGGTGGGAAGAGAATCCTGTGGGTAGAAATGAACGAGTTCTCGAAGACAATACCCCAGACGTCACCACCAGAGATGTGGTCGCCGACCTTCATCTCAGGGGTGAACTCCCACTGTTTGGTGCGGTCGAGGGCAGGGACGTGGACGCCACGGGGGATGTAGATGCCCTGGGAGGCCTCGGCGATCTTCTCGAGGGGTCGTTGAATACCGTCGTAGATGTTGTTGAGCAGACCGGGGCCGAGTTCGACAGAGAGGGGCTTGCCGGTTCGCTGGACGGGGTCTCCTACCGTGACACCGGCTGTTCGTTGGTTCCTTGTGTCAGCTTCGCATGGCCTTGTAAAGAGAGTGTGCTGGAAGCTATTAGGGTTGTACCTGTCTCTTCGTAGACCTGGACGGTGGCCTGGTCGCCATTGATTCGAATGACTTCTCCTACTAGTTGGTCCTTGCCGACTTTAACCTGCGTTGCACCTCGTGAGCCTTTGTGTTCTCATCCCGCAGCAAGCAGCAAGAGGTTGTTCGTACCAACTCGTACATAGCAACTCCAATCATGTCCTCGGCGATCACGACGGGGCTGGATCATCGTATCAGTAAGTCGTACTCTCGGGGGCCTTCACGGTGCGAGGCAGTTGGGGATGGTTTGGAGCTCGATGACGCACCCAGAGACGGAGTAGATCTTGCCTGTTGATACATGGCAGATTAGCTTGGATGAAACAAAGCAGTAGGTAGCAGGACAGAGTAGAAGCTTCTTACCATGGTGCTCCTCGGCGCCATCTGCTTGGGCGTTCTAGAGGTGGAAGCAGAACAGGTCAGCGTGGTTTGCCCATCTGGAGCCGTCGCGCCTGAGGGAATTCTATTTGTAGGATCAAGCTTACCGGAGGCATCTTGGGCGGCAACGAGTGTTTGTGAGGTTCTTTAGCTGGCGGGGTTGACTCGTGAAGAATTACAACAGGCACCGGAGTAATGAGCCTGGGTGTCGAGGCTGCGGTTGACGGTGAGGGCGAGTGTTTGGATGAGGAGGTTCTTGGTGGTGGCGGTGGTGGGGTGTTTGGCAGAGGCAGGTTGGAAGCTATCTGGAACTCGTGGTCGAGCTCGGCTGGCAATGGTGATGTCGTTGAGGATGCGGCGGTGTTCCTGTTGCCGCTGCCGTTGGCCCCAAGCTTGTCGAGCTTGTCACCACTAACAGCGGCTGGTGTGGATCCGGCCTCGTCCCTGTTAGTATGGATGTGGCTGCTGGAGCGCACTAACAGATCCACCAGCGACGGCCGTGCCTTCAACCTTGGTCGCAGCCCAAGCATTTACTCTCCAGCAGCTAGCTGTAAGGTACTTGAGTATTCTGCAGAAGAGCCTTTGGAAGTATGTTGGCTTTCCTGATCAATACCTTACTTGACCTTGGGTTCATACCAGTTGTTCATATCCATGGATGTGCGTCGAGTTCAACAAACAAGCGTCAACAAATGTGGTACCACAATACATGTCATCGTGGTCATGCAAGAAGAGGTCGGACAGACTCGCTCTGCAATGGCAGTTTTGCAACAAGCAAGCAAGCAAGCAAGCAAGCAAGCAAGCAAGCAAGCAAAGCGATAAAAGGGGTGAACGGGTTACGTTTATTGCCGTATCTGTTATTACAAGCACATGCTCGGCACACCCGTCCCCTGCCTTGTCCTCCTGTAAACGTTCCATCAATCTATCTTGGCTCCTGCAGGATCGTCCATCTTCACCCAAACTAAATATCTCACTCAGTAGTACGGAGCCGGTCTTGTCGAGCACATGTGCATTGCCCCATACTCAACTGGCCACCCCTGCTCTTTCGAACTTAACCCTAACCCTGAACAAGCAGCCGTATATGATTGCACGGACTGACTTACAGACGCAAATGTAAACTGGCGTACTTATACATATAATACCGTCTCAATTCTCTTGTAGTTTCTGGCGCGAAGAGCGCAGCGCGTTCGGTCACGCAACTCAAGACCTTTGTAGGACTTTTAATTTCAACGCATCCCGGGCCTCCCTGTCCGTCGTTCCCAAACTGATGGATGGTACTGCACTGACGGGCCCGCCTTGCATGGTTCTGCGAGGATTCGATATTAATACTATTACTTCTTTGGCACCTGCCCCTTCTTTCAACGGGAGCCCCCGATGCGAATGGGAATACAAATAGCATATATGTAATTGTTCGATCCAGTGGGAGGACATCGTGGCGCGTGGAATGACCACGGGCTCCGGGGAACCCAAGTACTGTAATAATTGACTTCGAACTCCTGCTCAAAAAGGTCTATCCCTGAGCCTTGGATCAGTATCTTTCTTGATTCTGCGCCACTGAGTCTTGTACCTCCCTGTTTCATCGGCTCGATGCGCTTTCCTTTAGTCCTGACAGTTTCATTCCATTGGCTCCTATAGTCCACATCGCTGGAGTACTGACCCAGGTCGCGGGCCCTGAACTCCAAATTTCTTGATCTTGTGAAATCCGCCCCCTTGACCTGCAAGTCGTCGAAGTCGATATTGTCCTCTCCCCGTTGCTCATCTAGGTCCATGCCGTCAACAAAGTCAGCCAGGTCGCTTTCATTCTGCAAGACCAGCAAAGACCTGGCAAACTGCGCCATCTTTGGGTATGGGATGGGGATCAATACCACACGCCAAGCAATGGAGAGGTTGTATGGGCAAAGAGTACCCAGGTAGTATTAGATAGAAACTAGCAAGGTACAGCTCTGGATTGGAATTCACATCTCCTGGCCTGATTCCTAGGCAAACAGAAGGTCGTGCCTTCTTTGGAAATAAATACGCAAAAGTTCAAGGTTCAAACTTCATCTCATATCTGCAGCCAAATTAGAGCGCCGGACGTCGTAGCCGCGGAATGAGTTCAACCTGAATAGGGCTACGCCAAACCCGGGTGGCATAACAGTGTCCACGGGTGCCTTCGATTACATATATATACATGCTGCTCTCTCTCGCTAGACTAATCCGACTTTCCTCCTACCTCAACAACAAATAACACTGGAATTTCACGTATCTGACATTCCACTCTAACCTGTGATTAATCCGAACTATACCTTCAAACTAAAGTAACGTTAAGCCTTGCCCGAACTTTCCGAGTGTACCATGTACCAGTCGAATCAAATCTAGACTGCAGGCGTTCATCCCCTAAACCCAAGGGCCAAGTCGGAATGGGACGAACAAACCACAAAAAGACCACCACCCGGAAGCAGCCCCAGCCACAGCCAGAGGCCGCGCACAATATCGTCACAAGATTTCGCCGAGGAGATAAGGCAAGCGCCAACCACCCTGCCGTCCGCGACTACGCCGTGGAAATCACAGGCAGCGAGAATAATTGGTGCGGTAAGTTTGCCCTGGAGATCAGCACCGAGACACAGCTCGGCGAGCGGCGCACCATCGAGGGCTTCGACGAAATTTTCCAGAGTCTCCGCCGAGGAGGTCAAAATGTACAACAGCGAGCACGGATGGATCACGACGATGACTACTACGAGGAGCAGCTGGACTTGGTCATGTGTCTGAATGGATCAAATTCGACAACATTAAACCCGTCTTCTGAAGGATTACACTCGATTCGTTGTGATATTGAAGCCTGCCCATGTGTACAAGTTGATGTGCTCCGAGTAGGAATGTAGCTACAAGTCTGCCCCACAGAATTCAGGTAGATAATGATAATTTTTCCCCATGCCCAGTTGCTTACAGGCAGATATGATGTTAAGTGCTGATCTCGAATGCCGAGTTCTCAAGTGAACGCCGCTCCAGCCGCAACGGGTGCATCTGCAGACAACGGATAGAAGACCGTTCGCACAAGTGGCAACAAACCACTCAAGATTGACCAAACCTTCCAATCTTGAATCCCCCAACAAATTGACCTTGAAAGAAACCCTCCGGATCATATTTCGTAGCGACCTTCCTCAGAAACGCCAGGCGTTCCTCGCCGTAACCCGCCATAACAGGTTCCGTAGGCCAAGCATAGTTGGCAAAGATATATCTGTGCTCAAGGCCCATCTGTCGCGCGAGGGTGGTCACTTCCTCCAAGTACTTGGTATCTGCCTCAGCGACGAGCTCGTCGTCCTCTGCGTTGTTGTAGGTGGTGCAGATCTGAACGATAAGTAGGGGTCCGTCCTTAGGGCTCAAACCCATGAAGTTGGAGGTTACAGCCGGTATTTTGGCTTCGCTGTTGGCTGTGATCTTGCTTGACGCTTCCAGCATGCCAAGAGGCAAGGGCTGCAGCACTAGTGTGTGGATGTGGCCAGCGACAGGTCGTACAAAGTCGGCGGATTTGTACCACAGATCGACCGCAGCACTAAGAAGGTCGACGTTCAACTTGACCGTAATGGACTTGTGCAGTGTTCTAGATTCGATATCAGCATAGTCCTCATACTCTGCCTACCTCGACTGTATTTAATGAGCCCCCGGTCGTCAGAAGCCGACTTACCTTCTGCCGCCCTCAGGTGCTAGGTTGCCCATCCTTTCCACAAACTCGCCATGCGAGCTGGTTCGGAGACCGCCAATTAGGGGAATCCTCCCCCATACGCTGGTAAAGTCCTCAAGGTTTTCTTGCTTCGTAGATCCTGTAGTAGTAATCATAGCGTTGATAAATTTGAGCCCGAAGGTCTGGGTAATACTCCACATAGCATGGTTAATAGGCTCGTTTTCTCCCGGAAATGGATTCGAGGCTACCGCTACTCTGTAAAGGGCTTTGAGGGTTTCTTGTCGGGCTAAAGGCAGGTAGAAAGGAGTACCACCGCGGAATAGCGCTGGATGAGGGAAACACGACATCTCGACGGCGGTAACAATCCCGAAGTTGGTCGATCCGCCGCGTAGCGCGTCCCAAAGATCCGCCGTCTTGCTATCGTCCCTCCTCGCAATGATGATTTCTCCTGAGGCTAGAACAACCTGCAAGTATCTCCATTAGTACTTAGTGCACTCTCAGAGTTAGCACACTCGAGCATGCCGTTTTACGCCATACAAGTTTACATGGACTCCAGAAGTGTAAATTTCCTGACTTCAGGTGGAATGACGAGTTGCGGTTGTGTTACCATGTTTCAGAGAAAGATAACTAAAGGACAGTGGATATCTTACCTCCCACGACGTCACCATATCGGCGCTGAAGCCGTAGCCGGCTGAAAGGCTCGACAACCCGGCCCCTAGAAGGAACCCTATAGCGCCAACGTTTCGCGAGCGACCACCTACCGTGGTCAACGGAGGCTTGTGCGACTCCAGGGTAGCGAATACGGAGTGCCACTTCTCGCCAGCTGCTATTCGAACGTGCTTATCGCCCGCAAGGACGTCAACACCGCGGACCCCCCTCACTAGCCATGCGTCAGAGCCATTCTCCAGCACAGCATGTCGAAATCAAGGGACGAAGAGGCAGCAACAGTACTCTCCTTGCTGAGGAGACTCACTGTCGATGGTGACGCCTCCGGCGGCCTTTGCAGTGCCCACATAGGTTGCGTGTCCAGCGCCACGTACGGCAATGGGCGTGGTAGTGGGCAAATAACGGCGGAGGGTCTTGAGCAGTGCCGAGATATCAGCGGTTGAGGTAGGCCGAGCGACGGCCACCGATTGAACCTCGCGCACGGAAGCGTTGAAGTAGTCATTCTCGCTGTCAGTGAACTCGGACGAACCGGGGAAGTAGAGGACCTGCCGCTTGTGGAACTGCGGCTCGGAGCAGAGGCTCGCAGTCAATATTCCCGCCCAGGGTGGTGGCGGCGGCGGCACTGACTGGCTGGTCATGGTGTCTTTAAGCGATTCGTGGGAAACTAGGCCCGAGGCTGCAAGGCTAGCTAGATAGCGTGGGGTCTCACGGTCTCTGGACTGTAACAACGATTGCGTTCTTTCAAGGCAGAGAGATAATGGGAGTTGTCCGGATGTGTCAAACCAATCTGTCAGCTGACAGCCCTGACGGCTATACACTAATTACCATCGCCGATGAGCGTGGCCACTTTGCTAATCTCCGGTGCCTCCAAGGACCTCAGAGCCAACAGTTTAGATGTAAAAGTACTAGGGCAAGTTCTTACCCGCAGGTAACGGGCCGATCTAGACCTAGTCTATGCGAGCTTTCAGCATGTTGGTTCATATCGAAAGAGATCTGGCCCGGTCTGACCCATCGGCGGCATGAAAGCATAACACATTTGTGCACAGTCGAATAGATAGTAATCAGTACTGTGCCAGCCCCCAACATATACGACAAAATGTGAACCAACAGGTCACAGTTAATGCAAGGATTGCAAGCCCACGGAGCCCCTCTTCGTGCCACGAGTTGATAAGCGTATGGCCTTACCAGTTGGTCAGTCCACGATTTGGCGTCATGCCATGGACTCGTTCCCTCCAAGACTTGTGTGACTCTCTGAACCCATGATTCTGGCTATGCTTGAGCATTCTCGTACGTGAGCCCGACTTCTTTCCATCAAGTCTGCTCTTTCTACCCCTCGAGCGGACTCCGGCATGTCGACTACTCTGGCCCTGGAGGATCCTGCAGATGTCATACATCACCTGTAAGCTACTTTTCGGGATGGCGGCTTTACACTATTATTGTGTGACAACTCTTCGGACAGTTTCTGGTGGTTCTTGACTTGAATATCATCATCATGCAGCATCCCATATGATTTCAGTCCACTGCAAGATATATCGAGATATGGTACGGCCTATATCTCACCGTCACGGCCCTTCGGCCCCTCTTCATATCTATGTACAATTTCTTCCGCTCCGATACTGTGACGATCCAGAGCAGGGCATATCGAATAGAACAACTTGACGACTGCTATTATACACTAATTAGATGAAGAAGGCTGACCAGTGCGGCGGAGATTCTTCATGAAATCAATCTTCAATGCAGATCATTGGGTTCGATCGTGGATAAGGAAACAAAGGCGTCAGGGAGCTGCTACGAATCGCGTCTTATTGTGGCTGGGTAGGGGAGGGGAAATATGCCTTCCGTTAGGAAGGTTGATGTTTGTTTTACAAGGCGGGCGAGCACAATAGAAAATTGTTGCCCTTGAGATTTGTGCCACCTGTTTTTGATTCTGATTGGCTCTGAATTACAATCATGCTGATTCGCTACAGCACCCGTCTAAAGCACCTGATTGGCTGTGAAAAGCAGTGATTTTAGCCGTCGAACGGCTAAGAGAACTAGAGATTGTTAGGCCTTTTAATGCCTGCCGGAAGGCTTACGGTTACTTTAAGGCCTACGATAAGACCGATTACGATAAGGCCTACGATAAGGCTTTCACTATAGACCTTAGGTTCGAACTAAGATGCACGCTCGAGTTTTAATCCGATTAAGACGTACTTACCTAAATCTGAATCTGTAGAAAAAGGGCTATTAAACGGTATATTTAATTAAATCGTAGCCCTTAAGGTACGCTTACTATTAAAGCTAATAGTTTTAATTCTCTAGGTTCTTTAAGGTTCTTAACCCGAACCCTAGCCTTTCCCTTCCTTTTTCTTTACCGAAGGCTTATATAAGCCTTTAAATTCGGATTAAGTTAATAAGTAAGTAAGTAAGTAAGTAAGTAAGTAAGTAAGTAAGTAAGTAGGTTAGCTAGTAGGTTAGCTAGTAAAGTAGCTAGTAAGTTAGCTAGTTAATTACTAAGTAATTAAATAAGTAAATAAGTATATAAGTAAGTAAGTAAGTAAGTAAGTAAGTAGGTAGGTAGGTAAGTAAGTAAGTAAGTTAGTTAGTAAGTTAGTTAGTAAGTAAGCTAGTAAGTAAATTCGCTATTAAATAAGTAAATAAGTAAATAAGTAAGTAAGTAGGTAAGTAAGTATATAAGCTATTTAGTAAGTTAACTATTATATAAGTAAGTAAGTAAGTAAGTTAGCTAGTAAGCTAGCTAATAAGCTAGCTAGTAAGTTAACTAGTAAATTACTTAGTAAGTAAATAAGTAAGTAAGTAGGTAAGTAAGTAAGTTAGCTAGTAAGTTAGCTAGTAAATTAGTTAGTAAAGTAGTTAGTTAAGTAGCTAATAACTTAGTTATTTAAGTATTAAGTAAGTAAGTAAGTAAGTAAGTAAGTAAGTAAGTAGGTAGGTAAGTAAGTTAGTAAGTAAGTTAGCTATTAAGTTAGCTATTAAGTTAGCTATTAAGTTAGCTACTAAGTTAGTTAGTAAACTAGCTAGTAATTTAGTTATTTAATTATTAAGTAAGTAAGTAAGTAACTAAGTAAGTAAGTAAGTAAGTAAGTATGTAAATAAATATTTCGCCGCTTAAGGCTGCGGAAGAGACGATAGAGTAACGCCCGAAGGGCGTTACTCTATCGGATCCGGAGCAGCCTAAGCGGCGTATCTACTTAAGTAGCTATTAAGATTCCGATCCTTCCTAACGGAAGGCCTTCTCGGCAGGCGGTCCTACCGCCGTTCCCCAGTTTGAAAATAAAGTGCTCTAGGGCTCGTACTAAAACACTATAGGCCGGATCAGACACACGAAGAGAGATATCAAGGTGAAAAACAAAGTTCGAGCCCAGTCCCAACTCTGTATGCAGCTTCCCCCCCCCCCCCCTCGAAATAACATACTCGATTCGGAAGTACCTTTTTTTTTATAACGTGCCGCCCTGTGGCTACCGTAGCGCACTACATAGGTAATATCAAAATAGTATACTATATAGTCCTCCTACCAGAGGGACCGTTTAACACATTATTTATATCGCCTGACGAGCCTAGCTCTAGAAAAACCGTCTAGAAACCGTCTAGAAGATAGTTTTAAAACTTAATCATAGTCTTTTAATCGATTCGTTCTTACCTAACTAAAATAGTTTCAAATAAGAAAGACCGTAGGGAGGATCTTCTTTCTGGATTTAGGCTCGTTAGGCGATATAAATAAAGCGTAAAACGGACCCTCTAGTAGAAAGACCGTATAGCGTACCGTTTTAACACTACCTACCTATTAAGGGATATCTAGGTACAGACATGCTATATAAGGCGGTACATGCTATATAAAAGTAACATCTTATGTTATTCTGACATAGCATGTCGATTTAATATAGCATGTTAGCGAAAGGGGTTAGCGTCTTTTTTTCAGGCCTAGTAAAAAAAAACCACTTAATAAGTTAATAAGTAATTAAACCTAAACCCTTAAACCCTGCTAGCGTCACTAAGCTAAGCTACAGAATTAACTATTATACTATATAAAACTACATATATTAATAAACACCTTAAAATAATATTAGTATATATAAGAGGTCACGGCGGTATATAAGAAAGTGTTAACTATATAAAAAATCCGATCTATACTAAATTAGGTTAAGGTTAGTTTAGGTTAAGGTTAGTTTAGGTTAAGGTTAGTTTAAGGTAATAGCCCCTGTCCTTTACAGCTAAGTAAGTAGTTTAAAGGTAGCCTTTTAGGATATATTTATATTAGATATTATACTTTATTATTGTTTCTTAGTTATAATTATAGTTATTTTAGTTATTTTATTAGATCCTATTTTTAGTAGTTTGTTTAGGGATTTTAGCGCGTTGCCAGATTCGGTTAGCAGTTGACACTTTCTTAAATACCGGTAAGGGCCTTAAAGCAACGACGCTAACCCCTTTCGCCAACATGCCATGTCAATACTTACATGCCATGTTAACACTTACATGTCATGTACCCCCCTACATGCCATGTCTGTGTGACATATATTCTCCTATGGGTAGGTAGGACATGGTATTTGGTATATCACGGGAGGGGTAAAGCTATTCTGTACAAAATAGTGGGACTATGTAACAACCATGATATGTTTTCATTTGACTTCAGTTATGCGCACAATTCTGATGTATGTAGTGCTACACAGTATGACTACCACCTTGTTCAGCCCCCAAGCAATAAAAATATCGCGGCCGGGTTACATGTATGTGTGTGTGCGCGCGCGTGCATATGTGGAGAGCCTTGTCCGGCTTTGAGTTCCAAAAGTGGTTAAAAGCTTGTCAATTCAAGACCTTCCGGAAGACAGCATGTCTTGCCCGGTCCGACGGGATTCCAAGACGGACGAATCCGATGCTATTGCGATCCTGCATGGTCACCTTAGTAGACTGTTGGTCCGAAACTTTGATCTCTCAGGTTTCTGCACCTTCTTGCAAGTGTATGGATATGCCTTTTCCTCAATCTCAGTGGTCAGGCCTCCAAGATCTCAATGGTCCGTCAGTCCATGGTACTCGTCTTCCCTTGTTCTTGCCAGAGATTCACAGTGGCGCTCGTATTGATTACGGCATTGGCACGGGAAGCGGCAAATGAGCTGAACAATCCGACGTTACACGGGAATCCCGACCGGAGCTTGCTCCCCTTCGCTCGTTCTCCAAAGCACTCATCCCTCTATCCAACTTCCTCTGTAGCTCTGTCCCTTCATAGTTTACTATGGACACTCTGTTTGCGCCCAGCACCAGCTTGATTTCCATTCTTGTAACCGTCCTTACCGGCATATTGGCCGCGTATGTGCTTCTCCGGATGCTCCTGAACCTCACGCAAGATGTCAAAGAGCCTCCAGCGATTGGGAGCACCATCCCCTTCATCAGCCCGGCGATCGACTTGTGGCGCAAAGGTTCCAACTATTGGAAGGGTCCACAAAGGTAATGGCAAGAAGTTGGTACTTTGCTTCTTCCAAGCCCATCGCCTCCAAGACCAGACTCAATGGAGTTATACTGACTTAGACTACAATCTAGTCGATTACCTATTTACACTCTGCGACTTCCTGGAATCCGACTGTACATCGTCAATTCCACCACGCTCATACCCCCCATTCAACGCCAAGTCCGCAGTATTTCTTTTGTCCCTGTTACGGTTAAGATGCATTCTACCCTCATGAAGCTTAGCCCGCCCACAAATCAAATGATATCCATTGATGCCTTGGAAAATGATGGCGCTATATTCGGGTCCCCAAAGGTCTTCCATCCAACGTTGAGTCCTGGACCTCAACTGGATACACTGAACAGAAAGTCGGTTCAGGTCATCGCAGCCTCACTGAGCAAGTTTGCTGCCAGTGGCTCATCGATGATCAACCTGTTCGAGTGGGTGAGCCTTCAGGTGTTGGCAGCTACGACCGAAAGCGTATACGGTCCTCAAAATCCTTTTCGAGATCCTACGATTGTAGCGATTAGATCGTAAGTCAACGCCTCCACACAACATATTTAACCTCAGACACTGATAATGCAAAGAAAATACGAGGCTGGGATCATACCACTGATGATCGACGTATTGCCACGTCTTTCAGCTCGACCATATGTTCAAGCACGAGAGGCCTTGGTCCAAGCTTTCGTGCGCTACTACCAAGAAGAAGGTCCAAAAAGCCCGGAGGCATCTCCCCTCATTCAAGCCCAGTACAAAGTCCACAGCTCAGCTGGCATCCCTCTGGAAGATATAGCAAGACTTGAGGTTGCTATCTCTGTTGCGATAATCAGCAATGCCATGCCAGCCTCGTTCTGGCTCATCTACCACCTTTTCTCCGATCCTGTTGTATTAGAGGACTGTCGACAGGAACTCTCGGGAGGGGTCAAAACACAAGACGGCGTCCACCGGATCGACATAGACTACGTCAAGAACAGATGCCCCATATTCGTTTCCACGTTCCAAGAAACTTTCCGAATCCACAGCACCAGCGTAGCCAGTCGTGTGGTCCTCGAAGACCATCTCCTGAATGGGCAATACCTCTTGAAGAAAGGTGGTATCGTCTTGATTCCGGCCAGTGTTCAACACAGCCTGGAAGCAGCGTGGGGTCCCGATGTCGACAAGTTCTATCACAAAAGATTCCTGCGAGAGACACGTGGCAAACGCTACAACCCGGTAGCTTTCCGGGCATTCGGTGGTGGATCGACACTATGTCCTGGCCGCCACTTCGCCGCCACGGAGATCTTAGCTTTCGCGGCGCTCGTTACTCTACGCTTCGATGTGAGGCCTCCCAACGGGTTGTGGATCCCTCCGACGGTAGAAAATTCAAACCCAGCCACGTCCATCCACCAGCCGGATCATGATATCCAGGTTGAGGTTTCGCCTCGTGACAACTGCGAATGGGTTGTGGATTTCTCTGGATCTGACAAAACAATGCAGATTTCCGCCGAGGACATGGTGACCAACGACCCAAAGGAGATCTAACGAGGCATATATGTTCGGGACCCTGGCGAGGAAATTGGGCATACGGATCGATCATGAGGTCTGTGGCTGGGGAGCCAACGGTACGCTTTGTAGTTGCGAGTGATTTGGATGGGACCGAACTGGCAGGATTATGATGTGAGGATCTCCCGTAATACTATGATTCGGCTGTAGACGCAAACGACCATTGAGCAGGCTGCGGCCGATACAGGGTATCCATCATATGCAACCAATACGTGAAGCCGATCTCCATGAACCGAAGAGCCTGCTTTGGTTTGCCGGTGAATCATTGGCTCCTGTATCAATTGGCTAGGCTCCTCGCTGGCTGCTTTTAAAAATAAAACAGGAAGGGCGAAAGAAGGTGTGGATTCGGCTCATCTTGGACATAATTCCATCCCTACCAAAGACAGAGCTGGTATTGGCTGAAAGATGCGGTGTCGGATAGGGCGGGAAAGGCGCCGAGAAATGATACATCTCAGCGGCTCCCGGCCCCTTTTCAGCCAGCAACGTCTGTCATGGTACACGACCAGCCAAGGTGCCAGCTTCATCTGGGGTATTGATACGTAGGCCGATGTGCCTTTTACATTAGGCCCTATCCATGTATTCCTCCGTCTGGTTCCTTTGTTTGTGCCTCCTGGAGATTTCCCGGGGTTATCATTCACCTGGGCGCCCCCTGCCCAGTACTTACCTAAGTAGGTATCCATTTCTTTCACGATAGACATATGGACATATTTATACATATCAACGCCCTTAACACTGTAATAAAGTAACACCATCTGGTGTTTTATTCAGTTACTGTCCACCAATACACAGGCTCCATAGACCTTATAGTGGAAGTACGTAGGAATAGTGAAAGTACGCAGGACACCTGTTGGCGCAGTAGGGTGCTCCATCTGATGTCAGACGGGTCTTGGCTGATAGGTCTTTAAGGGGTATATGCATCTACAAGGTATACACCTTTTTATGGCTAGCTAGGTACCTGTACACTATCTGTGGTAGGTTCCCTATTGGCCACCACTCCTGTACGTGTTGGTTCCTATCTAGGTAGTTCTCCATGCGCACCTGCCTTCCAGATCCACTCCAACATCCAGCGCAATTTCTGTTGCGGCTCATCCGCTGGATTGTCTCAAAATGTTTGCTTGTCTCGACTTGAATCTTTTCTTCTTTCATCTCGTTTGGGCCGACTTGAATTAAACTACATCTCGACCTGGAGCCATGACGGGCGAGCCAGCAGCCTGGTCAAAGACCGTGACCGACGGCGTCCAAGCCGCACTGCATGGCCGCAACATTATTCACTTTCCTGGCACACCGGAGTACTCCGAAAGCGAGGGGACATACTTCACAGCTGCGGCGCAGGCGATTCGGTCGGCTGCTGTGGCAAGACCAACCTCCACGGAAGATGTCTCGGCGCTCCTGATAGCCCTCCGCCGACATCTGCCTGCAGATGTGCCCATCGCGGTCCGTGGTGCGGGCCATGCTACATATGGTGGCATGGCCAAGGCCGCTTCCGGGGTGACTATCGATATCCGTGGGCTCCGGGGAGTGGAAGTCCTCTCCGGTGGGAAATATGCTCGTATTGGGGCTGGTGAGCACTGGAGGTAAGGATGACAATCCATCAGAACTTTCTACTTCGCTAGCTTTTGGCAAATCTGCCAAGAGCTTACTTCGCAAGCTCTGAGTTAACTGATTGTGATACACTAGTTCTGTATATGCTGCCCTCGAAGCTCACACGCCCCCGCTTACTACAGTAGGTGGCCGCATGCCTACTGTTGGCGTTGCAGGATTCCTGCTCGGTGGAGGCATATCTACCCTTTCCTCACGATATGGCTTTGGGGCCGACATGGTATCTGTATGGGAGGTAAGAAAGGACCTTCAAGTCAATCCTCAGCAATATCTGCAAGCAACTAACCATTATATATACCTAGGTTGTTACAGCAACAGGAGATGTCGTACGCGCATCCCGCGACGATGAAGCGACGGCAGACCTCTGGGACGCCCTACGTGGCGGATCGACCAACTTCGGTATCGTTACTGCGGTTGAGATAACCTGCTTCCCTCACCCGGAAATTTATCGAGGCACAAACGCTTTCTACCTACCTAATGCGCGACATGCCACCCTTAAAGCGCTCGTCGATATGGGCTTAGAGCCATCCCCGGGAGACGGCCAGCCTATCAACCATGCTATCTGGAGTATTTCCTATTTCATGGGCATGAAATTTATCAATGCTATGTTAACGACTACTGGTTCGCCTATAGAAGTAGATATGCGCGACTGGCTACGTGTGTGGGGAAGAGTCCCTTTAACGGGGAACTTGAAAGCAACTTCTCATGGCGATTTCATTGTGGAGTACGGGAAGCTGGTCCCAGAAAATGGTTCGAGGACACTCGATAAGACCATCACGCTGAAGATGGATTTCGATCTGCTGAACGCCGTGGTCGATCTATGGTATACGTCCAACGATACCATCCGTCAGAGAGTGTCGGGCCTCATGAACTCTCTCGTGTTCCAACCCTTGTCGGTAGGATTGCTCGAGACGGCATGTCGGACGGCTCCCTCACGACCGTCGTCTACCACTTCCCAAGGTCTGGACCCGAAGGATGGTCCGCTCATTGTCGTCGAGCTTTGCATGACCTGGAAGAAGGCGGATGATGATGAGTTCATGGAGAAGGCCGTAGCTGAATTCCTGAATGATTGTGTCGCTCTTGCGCAGCAAAAGGGCTTCGCCCACCGACACATCTTTCCAAATTATGCCTGGCCAACCGATGCCGTTATGAAGGGGTATGGCGAGGAGCGTCTGGCAGTCTTGCAAGATGTAGCTCGGAAGTGGGATCCCGAAGGTTTTTTCCAGACACAATTTGTGGGCGGCTTCAAGTTAGGGATGTAGTCATTGCATCGGGGTACAGTGTACAATACTAGGGCTTACTCTGGAAGTATCACCAGAATTTCGATATGAATCACAGTACATAAGCATGTGCAGAGGTCGATTAGTTGAAAAACGGTCGCTAGCTGAGCTGAGAGCTTTCACTTCTCCTTCTAATTGTCTAATGGTTTCCTCGGATACCTTGCTCAATCGCACTTACTCTTCTCAAATTTGAATCATGCCAACGGCGATTTATATACCCTAGGGTATATGCAAAGTGCTAAAAAACATTTTCACTTGGCTACCATTCACCCAAACTTCTTCGTCTTGAAAGTTGTTTGTGGTGTGAACTATCCTACCAGCAACAGAGCGGTACTCGACCCTCAGATCCGTCACACCGCGTCGTTATGGCTTCTTCAGCAAAATTCCAACAGTCCGATGTGACAACTGACTCACAGGGAAATCGAACCGGAGTTATCGCCGTCCGTGAAGCCCCTTTTGGAATTCTTTTAACTTGCCTCGCGCCGGGAATATTGACTGGAATTCTAGGGGCCTCCGGCTTAGGTAAAACGAGGGGCCCTTCTCAACCCTTGATCTTCCCGGAACTCATCTTCCTCTCCTCTCAATCAGTCCAGCGGTATTTTCTTCAACTCTCCGCCAAAGATCAGCAACATTCATTCCGCGTATAGTTTCATGACACAAAATGACCCCTATTCGTCTGTACCCATTCCGTACACCTACCTTCTACATAAGTCCGAAAATATATACCTCGAGAAAAGCTCGGGAATCCATCCTTCCTTATGGGGTCCGATAACGATGGCATAGTGTCTGATGACTCCTCTTGCTCTTGGATTGTTCTGTTATGTACTTAAGTAATTAACAGTCCGCAACACCTATGCGTCTACTCTCGGCATTTTCCTTGAAGTCCTTGGGACTACTTGTGGGTATTGCTGGAAATGATTATCTGTCAGTTACTTGTAGCCCGCACCTGGAAAAACAAAAATATTGATATGTATTGTTCTTAGTGTTTATGTTAGCCAGCTTTATATATGCATTGCCCGGACTGAATGAGTGGGGCCAGGGACTGCGAGCCCTACCATTATCGTGAGTAGTGAGAATGGGGCCATTCTGGCACCTTCAGAACTTGGGACGAATGGTCCCAGGGTCATCTCTTTGGATGGAAGAATAGGCTGTGCACTGCAGTTTGCCGGCGTATAAGTTGGCAAAGATCGGGCACTTGGAGGGGAAGGTTAGAGCCCGAGCAGCCCTTCAGGGATCCAACAGAAGTACCAACTATGTTTCAGGAAATGATAGGAAAAACCTCGGCTAATAGTTCGGTGAAGTCGGTATACGAGGGTTTTAGCGAGTCCGAATTCATCCGCTGCATGTGGCTGTTGGTTCTATCAGACTCCAGTCAACTTTCCTGTTTACACGGTTGGTTGCAAAAGTTTTGTGACCGCCCCTATCACATCCTTGAGGAGGGGCAGTACTCAAACTGACAGTGATCAATCCGAATCTGGAGAAGGCCTTTCTGCCCAGTCTAAAACAGCCGCTTTTGCACAAAGGGACTCGTTTGTGGGTCTCTATTACTTACCACTTATTCTCTCTGTCACCGGCATGCCAGCTTGCCGCGGATCTCACTTGACTGCTCTTTCAAATTTCCTCGAATCTCCAGACTCGTCTTCGTCCGAACTTTTCAGTGCATGGCGTGGGCAACTAACAAGTGTTTCACAACCAAACCGAGTTGATAAGTCCTTTGCTACAACTTCAATATGTCGGAATCTGTCTCTTTTAGTCCTGCCATCGTCACTGGCGGCTGCGGATTCACCGGGTCCCACATGGTCGAAGGCCTCCTATCGAACGCCCCGGACTGTGAGGTGCACGTTATTACTCGCAACGTGCGTAATCAAATCCCCGGAGTAACATACCACTCATGCGACATCTCGTCTCTGAAAGAGGTCCAGGCTGTCTTTGACAGTGTCAAGCCCAAGACCGTCTTCCATGTGGCCTGTCCAGACCCTAGCGTTCACCAGCCCTCGATCTTTTGGGAAGTCAATGTTAAAGGAACTAAAAACCTGCTCCTGGCCGCCAAAAACATCAAGACGGTTCACGCATTTGTGTATACGTCTTCTTCATCCGTTATTCACAACGACAGAACGGGGGCTGTCGACCTTGACGACTCTATGCCCGTCCTTGGTCGCCAGGCCCAGACCATTGAATACAGTCTTACAAAAGGCGTGGCTGAAACTGAGATACTTGCAGCCAATCGCTCGAATGGCGATGCTTCAATGTTGACGGTCTCGATTCGTCCGCCCCTTATCTTCGGGGAGCAAAACGACAACTGTGCGGGTAAAATCATCACCAATGCCCGGCAGGGAAATGCCCATTACCAATTCGGATCTGGGAAGAATCTCTGCGATTTCATCTATATACCGAACCTGATCGACGCCCATATCCTCGCGGCTGAAGCCCTGGTTCGCGCATACGGCAAAGCCCCACCAGCCCCAGAAATACGAGTTGATGGTGAATCATTTCTGGTTCTCAACGAGAAGCCTCTTCTCTTCTGGGAGTTTCAAAGAGAACTCGCCGCATCCGCAGGGTATCCTGTAAAACCGGAGGAAATCCGCGTCATTCCCATTTGGCTTGCCTTCTGTATGGCTGCTGTCAGTGAGTTGATAACATGGGCTTGCACCTTGGGAAAGAAAGCACCTATTATCTCACGATTTGCGGTCCGTGCTTCGACTGTACCCCGTACGTTCAAGGATGAAAAGGCAAGGATAGTTCTCGGTTACAGGCCGAAGATCGATTTGGAGGAGGCTGTGGCGAGGACTGGCAGATGGTATCGGGAGGAGGAAATGAAGCAAGCGGAGGCCAAGGAGATTTAAGTCTTTGATATCATACAACTGGCGCCAATGGTGCCTCTGGATTATTTCCAACATCTCTTCAAGCCTTAGGTCATACCAGTAGCAATGAAACTTCGATGGCCACCATGCTTGGGGTTCCTACTTGGCAGCATATATAACAACATTCTACACCGAGGCCAGCAGGTTCTCTAGTCCTATGCTTGTAACTACTACTTGACCAGATCACGACATGCTGAAGCTGGCTATGACTTGGTATCATTCTGTCATTCAAAACACGATGGACTCCAAGTCAATATGAAGACAGCATGTAGTCATTACGGGCCCGAGCACGATGACTTTCAGCTACCCTTCAGCAAGTAGTTGGAGCCTGTCGCCTAATACCTTCAGCCTGTGCAACGATGATGAGAATTTTGCTGAAAAACAGTCCCAATAAGTCTGCTGGAAAGAGGTTAGGACAGGAGCGAAAGTGCGGTCACATTAGTAATCTGGACAAAGACCAGACAGAGCTGGAAAGGGTTGTAATACATGCCACGCTCGCGGATTAATAGTTCCGGCTTTGGAAGACTGCTCCGAGCAGGCTCCAGGCGATTCCGATGAGCCTTATCCCCTGAGTAGTCAGCCCGGGTTGGATCAACAGAGAACATGAAGGTTGGATCAACAGAGAACATGCGCCTGGCAACAGTGAAGTCAAATGAGCCCGGGCGCACGGTAGGAAAGTTTCTATAGGAATTTCGAATTTTTAAATCAACTTTCGGAACAAATGACACACCAGACAAGTCAGTCAGCCAGGACGTGGTTCTTCCAGGCTTGAGCTTGCTTCTTGGAACCTACGACAATCACCGACACGCCCTTTCAAACGAATGCATGAAGTCGTGTGCAGCTACGCTTTGGACCCGGCAGCATAACCAGGCAGACGGATTCAGTGAACCAACACAGCTAGCTGAAAGCCCCCATCTGATACGACCATTCAGTTATAGTCTTCCTCAGTCCATTGCTCATCTTCATCACTAGGAATCCGCCTGGCCCTTGCTCTGGGTATACCATACTCAGGTACTTCGTGAGCACTCGCTCCAAGATGTGATAACAACGTTCTTTCTGACGGTTCGCACTCGAAAATCATCGCCTCAGGGTACAAGAATATCTGCTGTTCTGTCGGCATATCCAAAACAATACTTCTCGATCGAAAAGGACTCGTAAGTAAGACCTTCAATACAGGCCCTTGTTGGGCCTTCTTGACCAAATCATACAGGCTCTGTACGACGCTGAAGAGGTCTTCGAGCATATCAGACCGCTCGTACCATGCTATACCGTCCAAGACGCAATACACAGTTGCGCTGGGTGGATACTGCGCCACAATGGAGCGGAAGATAGCACAGAGATAGCGAATGTCGCGGCGCTGAAGTGCCTCAATATACATCCCATCGACGAAGTTCACGTTAGCCGTGATGCCATATCGGGCTTTTAGTCCGACTACAAGTCTTGACGTCAAGCACCTCACAAGACCTTGCGGGCCGCTAAGGTCGTCATTGGAGGATATTCGAAGACCGCAGAAATAGTATAGGGCGAAGGCGTCGCTGTTATCCTGCTGTGTTATAGCCGATGCGATGGTGGCAGAGACGACAGATAGGCTGGATATGCAGGCGATGTCGTTGGAAGTACCTGTCAGGTTCCCATGGACCAGGAGAATTTCAGAGCGGATGGCCGAATACCATTGCCAGAAACGATCCTGCTTGAGCAACCATTCGGCCTCACCTTGCTGTGCTGGACCGAAGTTTAGACCCTCTTGAACGACGGATTTCAGGTCCTTTGTAGTTTCCCCAGAGGGAGCAGCCAGGATTTTCAACAGCTCTTGAACTGAGAGTAACCCCTGCTGGGTAACACTCGTAGGCTGCAGAACTCGGACGCTCTCGGCTGCCATTTCCCCGAATCGCCTTTGGACCTCCATCATGGCCACAAGTCCTCGTCGCATATCTGTAAGCATCCTTGTCATATGGTTCTGAGCATGGATGGCAGCACGGTTCGCCATGCTTGTTATTGAATTTTTCAATGCCTTCTCGCCGGTGGCAAACTTCTCTGCGAGCTCATCCATGCTTTGTTCGAGGACCTCGATCTTGACAGGTATTGGCTGGATGATATCCTCCACCTGTGACACCTGGCGACTCAGCGCTTGTGTGCCGAGGAGGGCGGACACTGTATTGTGTCTTATTGCGTGCAACTCGGCCGGTACCTCTCTGCCTGTCCGTTCTACCAGCTTATGCGTGTCTACTAGTACACCCTCACTGCGGGTGCTTGCGCCTTCCTTAAGGATCAATATTGCTTTCTGGACGTTCTTAATCTCAAGATCGATGTCTGATGTTGACATTGTGTTTGCGAAGATAGGGAAGACCTTGGCAACTTTTGAGAGAAGCATTATCAGTGTCATCATCCGCATCAAAGGAGAGGCAGGGCTAGCTACCTTCGCTCTTCGGAAGCAAGTAAGCTATGAGTTTTGTCATAGCCCTGAACAATGCGTCATATAAGTTGTCAACCAGTTGAATGAGTTGTGGGAAGTTCTTCTTCCTCGATTCGGCGTCCATAATGATCCTCGGTATCTCTTCGAAAGTATCGAGGATCTTTTCCCGATACATTGACCTTTGCTTCAGAAGCTAGGCCAAATCAGTGGCGACCCTCCGGAGTGAGATCGACAAATGCATATTTACTCACTGTGAACATCCACGCCAGCGATGACCGCAGTATCGAGAGGCCAAAGTCGTCAGGAATCAGCTGGACCGCTGGCTTGATAGCGTCCGAGTGATCCCCGGCCTTCCGCATTAGGTTGCGGACTGACCCCGTGAAGCCCTTCCCCTTTGCATTATACTGATTCCGGGCTTCAGAAAGAAGGCAATAGACCTCATCCCAAGAGCAGTTCTTTGGATTGAAAGCAAGTTTTGGACTGCAGTCAAGGGTCTGGTACTGGGACAGTGCCCAATCCAGTGGGCTGGAGCTTTGGTCAGTACATTCGGCCCCGTGGGAGGGGCATGGATTTGATCCAGTTTTGAGAGACGAACTATATTGGATCCGTTGGCTGAAACACTCCTAGCTGGTTGTTGAACTTGGATGAAACAGCAAATGCCGAATCAATCTTGGCCAGCTCTGACTTGATGAAGTCGACCTCGGGCTCTTGATTCTCCGCCATTATAACGAATTGGGCAGTGGACATCTGGAAGCTGGGCAGTGGGAATGAAAGTTCCGTGGTCAGGCTCTGAACGTCGCTACTTATGCCGAAGGGGAGTTGCTTGGATTGATAAGCATTGTATGCGACGTTGGCTGGATTCTAAGGATCTAGCCAGGCCCATCTATGTTGTGTAATGTGAGCATACCAATCTCTCTCCGGCCTCCTACACCACCAAGTCCTGTATATTCAGCACTTTAGACATATGGGCTGTTTCGCCACATTTGTCCCGACTCTCTTGTCCTTCCCCTTCTCCTTCCCCACTTTCTTGGCTCATAATCGTACTTGCATTTATTTGCCCAATCTTCTCCCTACTGGGTCTCAAGGATATAACCTTATCTACGCGCAAATTCAACACAAATCACCATAATGAGAAGACAAATGCTGCCACCGCCGCCGCCTCCTCCACCGGGACCGCCTTGGTATAGTGGTAACGACGAAAGGCGACCGCGACCATGGCCACACCATTGGTATCCCCGTAACGACGAAAGGAGACCACGGCCACACAAGGATGAAACGCCGGAGCAACGGCGCGAGAGACTGCTCGCGCAACGGCGTTGCATGGAGGCTATACGGCGCCCCAAGATCCCCGAGGTTCGCAAGGTCAACTATGAACACTTCAAAAATCGATATGATGAAGATAAGCCTGATTACGCCATCGAGGTTCTCGTGGGACCGCTTAATCTCCACTCACAAATCAGAGACGAGAGAATGCGGCGAAAAGAGATGAATCTTTCCGCCCAGCGAAACTTCCCCATGCTGGCTGCATATCAATTGATGGAAGAGGCACTGCAACAAGTGGCAGATAATAGCAGTGCTTCCAAAGGCTTCGGGGGAGCAATTGAGGCTGGCATGTCTGGTACCATCAACGAGACATACACTCATAGAATACGCATCCATTCACAACCCATCCTCGGCTATTTGACGCAGTTGCTTGGGGAGAACGAAGGAGTGGTCCACCGTTCCTGGGCGCGGACATTCTTCCGACCGTTCAGGCCTCTCATCTACTTCCAGCCTAAAATGAAAGAGATACTCGCCCATCTGGAGGAGAAATGGGAGGCAACCGAGGCAGCCGAGAGCCGAGACGACAGACTAGCAGTAAAGCCTGAGAATGATAGTGGCATCGATTTGAGCTCGCAAGCAGAGGACCACCATGAGGAGTCTTACGCCAAGTCGATCTCAGGCAGCTCGCTCACATCTGTTGTCTCCAAAGACGAAAGTCCGTCCAGAATAATGGACAAAGTCATGGACAGTACCGAGGCCTTACGAGATATGAGATGTTACGTCGCCTTTGTCGACAGGGAGATCATGCCTCGCTACAAGCTGCTCCAAGGCAACGAGCCACAGAAGGTTTCCTTTGACGAATTGTGGTCCTTGTTCCGTGTGGGTGAGCTCGTATATACCCCCGTTACGGGTAATAATACAGACGGCCAATCTCAGGAGCTATGGCGCCTCTACCATGTATTGTGTCCTGATCCTAAGCCCGACTGGTCCGACACTGGGGATAGTCATAATTTCGGAGCGGCTCAAGATGACTTGCTGGTCGATGTCGGGTCTACCTTTGCGGTTTACTGCTATCATATTGACCACGATGGGTCATCCTACGGTGCAGTGCGCCAAGATGCACTTCAAGAACCATCAGCATTCAAGGGGTCGCTGGAACGGGCGGCAGATCCGCAATGCCTTCCAGATTCCATCTGGTCTCGCACATTACCACTTTGCCAAGGGTGTCAACGAGGCCATGGAAAAAAGAACCGAACCGCCTTTTGCTCCAGTCCTGGACAGCACCTTATTCGAGAAGGTCCAGCTCGCAACCCAGAACTTTGATAAGTACATGCGTGAAATTCAAGGGTTCGACGACGCCGATCTCGCCCTCCAGCAGGGTTACAGAGCAGACAAATACAGGGTCAGTCGACCTCGTCTGAGCCCTCCCTATCCAAACATTCCTCAGGATACCCCAAGTGCATTTGGAGCACCTCCTACAGCCCCGGCCTCTCACGCAAGCTATGGAGGTCCTGATACCGGTCTCGGACAGGCGTACACCACTCGTCACGTAGCTAGCTTGAGAGGTGTTCAGGGGTTCCATCGCACACCCTCTAGCAACGACGCCCAATATCCTTTCATGCATGGGGCCACCCAAGACCAAAACCAACTAATTCCCAGACTCCTGACTACGGTCAGCAGATGCAGACCGGTGTCGGCTTGGGACAGGAACACCTCAGTCCCGCGTCTGCCACCAGCTCCAGATCACCAGGCTATGGCACCGCACCTACGCCCTTTCAGACTGCGACAGTGACTGACGAGGAAGACTATGAGTGAGTAAGCACCCCTAAGTGGTATATGATAACTGGGCCAAAAGGAGAGGGAAGGAGTGGAAGTGAGGGGTTGCATGAACAGAGTCAAGATGCATGAAATTGAAAGCTTCGTCGCATACGTATTTCATTTGTTTGATCTCTTCTTCATGATAATGACAAACCTGGGGCTATTATACTGCGCCTAGTCTACGACGTGGCCATCGCAGTAGACGACACTGAATTTCTATGGTACACAGTGCGGCATCTGAGTCGGAAGGAACAAACACACTGCTTCCAGATAATTACTTACTTCTGCTCTTGCGTATTCATTACTCTACCCTAGGGTAGCAGTCACTTTATCTGATTCATCGAATCAACCTCATAACTCTGATCCGAATCTCATATAGGCTTGAGGGAACTCCCTCCACTGATGACTCCTCTCGCTCTCTTGTTTCGGCCAGGTTCAGATGTTTTTGTTCGCCCACTGATCCAGTCCTCTGGTGAGTCTAATGGTTTGTCTGTTGCACATAGTCGAAGTCTTCGTTTCATCTCATCGAAGCGGCTCGCCGCATATATTCGCGAATTCCTTAACCGCCTCGGCCCATATCCTCCTATTCATGGAAATTTCTCATTTCGCCCTTCACAAATACAACAGAGTATCAAGACCAGTCCGAAGGTCAACCGCTACCATGGTGGTCGTTTGATCCAATGCGTTTCTATGGGAAAGTAGGTTTGATTTTTATTTTTAACCTTGATTTCACCGTAACAAGTAAACAATTCCTTCCAGTACATGCCACCAGCTTATAGACTTTTGATTATGGTCCCGGCCCATGTCCACGTAATTCCCTGGGTAAGTACCAATGATAGCATTATATGGCTGCCAATCTGATCTGAGATAGAGCCATGGACGGCATGATTGGTCGTAGCAGCTAATGAGGATGCGACGTTGGCCCCCAGAATTGATGGTTGGGTTAAATACACAGGTGGTCATGAAGGCAGCGAGCTCTTGTACCCGTATACTGTAGCGGTGCATTTCTCGCAATTCAAGAACGAAAGATTAGTTACCGACGACGTATACGCATACAGGCTCCCTCTTTGTCTGTGCGCAATGAATCGCCTGGGGGGTTCTCTTGCCTAGAAGGCAGCAAGGCAGCGCCGTACGCTTTTGTAGGCCTGTGGATCTTATTCTTGACGAGTTGGTTGGCTTCTTGTGTCAAGGTCGGGTCGAAAAAGATGGTCGACTGTAACTGTGGCCCCAGGAAATCCCGCCGCTGAAATTTAACAGAGCACACTGTGCCACATGGCTTGCTTATCTAAGCGTACAGGCACCCACTGCATTGCTTTATTTAAGGCCATGCTCCACGACCGCATTCATCCCTCATCCTTCAACCTCATCAGCAGCGCCCTTTGATGCAACTTAATCACTTCTCATTAAGTCACATTCGAAGAAGATCTTGGCTGCAAGCTTCGAGGTCATCCAGATCGATTTATCTGACTTCTCACCCTAATACGCTCCCCTTTCTTACTCGCACACTCCCAGAAATTCGTTACATTTGCAACGACCATCCGCCAGCAAGTCATCAGCCCAGCGCAATGTCTGAAACTACTCCTTCTCACGAAGAAAAGGTCGTGCCTTCGAACGAGTCCCAGGCTGCTCCCATAAAGCCGGACCAGCCTGGACAAGAGGCCCCGGTCCCAGAGGAGATTGATGTGGCTAAGATTGATGTGGCTAAGATGTTCAAGGAAGCATTTGAGCGCTCCTCTAATATGACCAAAGAAGAAGTCGAGAAAGAGCTTCCCTGGATTAGTGAGTGTAACTGGGACAGAACAGTTCCAGAGGAGAGAGAAAAAGCGATATAGAACATGCGCTGACCGGTGACTCCATCCATACCAGAGGATCACCCTCCCGCATCGGTTGACCCCGTTACAGCTATGGCGTATCTGGAGAAGATAACCTACGGGGAAGATGAGGAGGAGGTGGGAACTGCTGAAGGCGAAGCAACCCAGACGGCAGATGCGAGCAAGAAGACGCCCTGATCACATATGTATATACCCTAGGGTAGCCATGGGGAAACCAAGACATCTAGAGGGTACTTGCCAGATTTCTCTGTGCTTATTTTAGATGTCGCGGCCCTTTATAGGCTTTCACCCATTCTCTGTTTGTATTTCTCCTATCACCTAATCAGACCCGTCTGAATTGCCTGCGTACTACTCGCTACCACTGTTCATTCGTTCACTGATCCCCCTGAATCCTGCCCGAGAAGTCATATCTCGCCTTATCATATACCGCCCCCACCCCCCTGATTCATCAAACCTACTTGGCCGTACTCGTACCAGCAACGTTTTTGACAAGCTTTCCCGTGCTGCCAGTCTTTGGGGGAACCGTCCCCGTGGTAGCAGCAGGAGCACGCTTTGGGCCAACTGTCCCTGTACTAGCAGCAGGAGCACGCTGTGCAGCAACCTTCCCCGTGTTAGCAACAGCACTATGCTTGGAAAGTGGGATGTTTGCTCGAACCGTGGGTTGGGCAGCCGGCGCTGCAGCCATAGGTTCTGGCGCTTCGATGCGACGCAAAGCTCTGTACGCCACGTCGGCTGTTACAGCCATAGCTGGGCCATATTTCGGTGCTACAAGAAAGAGGGGTCAGCGATGAAGGTTGCGAGCGAGCGCAAGGCTCGTTTAAGCCCTGTATCCACGACAGGGCTCCATACGTTTGTTGGCAGCCTTATCGGCCAAGGTCTTCTCCATTGCCTTCTTAAACATTTCCTGTACGTTGATGCTCATTTTGAAGTGCTTTGATGTTGGGCTGAAGTTAAGTTGGGATAATTTGGACGTCTTGAGTGAGGAGTCGATGCTTGGATAGATGAGCGAAAGAGACGTAGTGTTTCAAAATACAGATTCGGAATTGAGCATACATTAATTGCATTTATATCAAATGACAGGCCAGCCTTGAACACTGAAAGAAAGTGATGGGTGGATACACAAGTGTGATTGGTATCAAGCATCCGAGACGCCCGGCGGCGCAGTTGGTCGTGGCCTGCCTGGAAACACCAACACGTTGGCCCGGGCACAGCGGCACAGAGCTCCGCTTGAGGACCACCTTTCCGTCCCCGTTGAAGCTGGCCCAAAATAGATCAGTGCAGGCAGTGTAACCCACTTGTCCTTGTTGCTTGCTAGAGACAGTGTCTTCCACAAATAACGTCGTAGCTTCTGCTTTAGCATACGCTGAAGTGCCCCCTGCGCCTCTTGTTTCTCGCGTGAGATTTTCCTTCAAATGCTGTCTTGTAATGGTACATTTGCAACCAGGCCGTGCTCTTCAAACACACCGAGGTCCGTAGCCCACTGGTAAACACAGTTCAGATCACGAACAACCGACCCATCCACAAGCCACGGTCAATCCAAGGCCAACCTACGGTCAACCCATACCCAACCATGCCAATCCTCCAGCCTCACCAGTTGACATCCAAGAATAGTCACCGTCGTTCCCAGTCCGACCCTACTGGAATCCAATGTTGACTATGTATATGTATATACGATGTTGTTCGGCATGGCTGTTCGAGGCGTGAAGGTATTGTTATCATCATCTTCATCACCACCACCATCACCATTAATTGATCATCACCAGCACCAGCAACAGAATTCGAATAACATTTCAAATCGATCTATCTACAAATCACAATGTCGAAGCCCTCAACCGATCAGAAGCTTGTTGCTCTGGCGGATGCCGAGTGGAGGAAGGCTTTTGACGCTGGCCCGTATACAGGCTTCGCCATGCTGGACTACCTCGTGAAGAAAGCCGGCCTCAGTTGGAATGATATCTTAGCGAAGGGGTTTGTTAAGAACTCGGCCAATAAGCAACTCCAGCTAGATGCCCTCCCATATAACGATTGGAGAAAATCGCCAAGTACTATCACTAGTGATCCTACTATGAAGACAACCTGGCAGGGTCGAACAGGACGGTGTACTTCCTTTACCGTGAAGATTGTTACCGAACTGGAGGCAAAATACCCCCAGACCTACGCCTTTAAGATCTATGACCTGGGCCGCCACCGCATTGCTCGCTGTGAAAAGACAGGAGTTCTTATTGACTCGAGCTCTCTGCAAGGTGCTTTCAGATTGCCAGAAGATGAATGGACCCGTATCGAAGCTAGTGAGGCGAGCTGGAAATGGATCAAAGGAGAGAGCAAGTTCGTCAGACAAGCAGAACAGCCGGGCGTAAAAATAGTAAGTCCTGTCTTTTGTTTTCCCCCATTTTTCTGCTACTACTTATGCCCCTGGGCTCAATTGCCGACACTTGGAGCCCTGCCCAGTGTACACTCTTTTTTCTCTTCTGCAAATGCTGCCATATATTTCCGGAAACTACCCATGGGTGAAAATAGACCCGACTACCCAACTAACCACTTACCTATCTGCCTACCTGCCTACGGATGCCCATGGGTAGAACATCCCTGAAGCTACAAGTGGCATCTTACAGGCCTAAGCCTGTATTACCCCGAACAAATCTTCTAATGATTCACTAGCAAACGTCCAAATCACCAATCACCAAGGATCAGGCCATGTTCAACTGTCTAACTGAGTTGATTCCTGCGCCAAGCACAGCAACCTTTTTTCGGTAAGCTTGGTCCTATTTCCACGAGCCATGCGGGCCCGCTCGGTAACTAAGCACAATATCCGTGGATAGCTCCGTCGATTCGAAGGCCAAAGGTGGCAAGGTAGTGAACTATCACTGCTTGGTTGTTTGGAATTGGAAAACCAAAGCTTTGGTTTTGACAACGGCCCTCGACGCCAATGGTAGAAAAATCACCATACAGTTTGGCACAGGAAAAGGGACGTCTGCTACTCTGGCAGCGTGTATTAAAGCGGTGACTGATGTGGTGGTCAACTTCGGGGGTCCTAATGGTTCACAACAGTGGGCGACAGTGTCCGGAGTGAACGATGCGATTTTCGGGGCAGCTATGAACGTTTGGGGATTGCCTGTATTGAACTGATTCAAAAACATTATAGGGTACCTACACTTGTAGGTTACCCAGGTACGTTAATACTAAGTAGTCCACTATCTGGTGTGATAGCATGGCGGTCAGCTGGCTGGCAGTCCGGATCTCACCTATGTAATTACACGGTTGCACCCTGTGTTCCAAAACTAGAATAGAGTCCTATCACTCATCTGTTGTCAGTGATCTCGTGCCTTTAGGCAGCGTCCATATGTTTAGTAAGTCAGGCTCTGTGTCCTTCTTAAACCGCCTCTGTTGTGTTGATGAATTGCATGTCGGAACACCGTGGACATCTGGGTAATGGGTCTTTCTAATAGCTTCGTGGCAGTCAACTGGTGCTGTGCTCGGGTTGCGGCTTGTCGAGTGGCGCTTCAGACCGTATTCTATGATCATCACTTGTAAGTCGGTTTCCAAAAAAGTCACAGGGTAGAATGTGGGAATGGAACCGATTGATAGGCCTTCATCTCCCTGACCTTACTGACAAAAGGAGACACCGGGGAGCTGAAAAGCCACCAAAATGACATCAATCAATGCAGGTCTTGTCCATCCCTTAGGAGCCAGCTTAGTCTTCAGCGCCACTATCCCCAATCTACTGCATATCACGTATCTGATCTTTAAGCGAGCGAAAAGCTAAATGACCTCACTCTTTGCGTTTCTACTACTATGAATATGGGCAGGGAAGTCCTGCTATTCATCAATTATTGGGTGTCTACTCTAGGGTAGCCTTGCAATTTGCGACTCCGTGGATCATGTGCATATGATGTTACCAGCTGCCCCAAGCCTTCCCTTCGTCTCTCCTAGAACTATTCTCGTTCTAGGGCTGATCGAGTGATATCATCATCGGCAACGGAACCGCTCATTCAATGAACCAGCTCAGTACCACAGAGTGCGATAAACTCCCCATCATTGCCCTGGAGTTAGCTGTAGTCCGCAATCAGGGCTGCCAATGTCGCACTGTCCGCCACGTGCTGTATGCAGCAGACCTCATCATATCGGTACAACCCGTCCCTTTCTGTACACCCCACTCGCCCACTCGTCCACTCTCCAAAGACTCTTGACCAGATCCTCAGGCAGGGGGATCTCGCGGTCTTCCTTGGACTCGTACATCTGAAGTCTGGGACCACCAGCCTTACACTCGTAGACCGCGAACATGGCTCCATGTCCACGGGTGAAAGCATCATACTCTGCAGCCAGAGTCTTCAGTTCAGAGAGCAAAGTCACGAGCTTTCTCAGTGCCAGCTGGTGCTTCTCCTGCTCCTCCCACTGCTCCCACACGGCCCCGGCACTCAGTCTGTGGTGCTGGATGCCCCGCACCAGGCCGTCGGTGTGCTCGCCCACAATGAGGTTGGAGATGCGGGTAAACCAAAGCTGGGGCATCCACCCGGATGTCAATATCGTAGCCGTGTCCATCGTGTCCTGAGTCTTTGTCTTGATTTCACACATGTACTCTTGAGGAGTGCCGCTGCCTCGCATGATGATGTTCGGGCCGGTGTTGGTAAGGGTAGTCTGAGTAGGTGCGGTGCGACCCGACTTCGAGGTGTTGTCAGGGACAATACTCTCAGAGTTAGCGGCGCGAGCCTCCCTCTCCTCCGCTGCAAGAGCTCGGCCCTCAGTCTGATCCTTGGCCGCGGGCTGCGTGGTTGTGACCGCCTCTTCAACTATCGTCTCCAGAGCCGTGCTTGGATATTTACCTCCAGATCCAGTAGACTCCGTCTCCTTTGGATCAGTGTAGCAAGCATCGGCCTGGAACCGCACAACACAATTCAGAGGTCCCAGATTGTACTGGATGGTCCTGAAGTGAGCCTCGCTTTGCTCCAGTCCAGTACCCCACCTGGTGAATACGGGCTCCAGACTTCGACCGTACATCCGATGTGCGATGGGGTGAGGAGCATGGGCCTGATTTCCATTGCGCCAGGCCTCAGCACGCTCATTGCGCATCTCAATGACGAGGGTGTTCTTGACTAGATAGAGCTTCATTCGGAAGCCTTTGCTTTGCTTCCCTGTGGTGAGGGTCAAGAGGGCTTGCAGCACCCTCCAGTCAGCCAATATGTCGACGTCGTTGATTCTCCAATCCGGGCTCATGGCCTTGACCGCTTCGAGGGATGCTTGGTACGGGTATTCTGGCAGGTCTTGCGCAGTCTCCGGGTTCATGGGGGGGAGGTCGATGTCGGGGGGCAGTTGCATGGGCACTGGGAGCTCTTGCCACACAGGGGCCGCGCCTATTGCAAAGTGACGATTGTTAGAATTATGGAGAAGTTTCTTGGGATTTGGTATCGACTTACCTGGGACGAAGTACACGCCGCCGCCATGTCCAACGGATGACCAGTTGTAGCTTCCCAGAACCAGATAGCCATTCTTGGATGACACCTGTATATCAGCAGGCTGGATACTGGAGCCCAAGATTGTATGGAGATGCTTTCCGGTGTCTCGGCGCATCCAATGGACCCGAGACTGTTCAGGAGGGGCATCGAGATTCTGTGAAGACATTAGCAACACATTGATGGGTACTCTCGTCTGTCGAATACATACCTCAATGGGACCAAGCTTAGCCACCGCTTGAGCAATTGTTTCCTTGTTCGGGTCGTAGGCCCGTCCCATGAAGGTAGTGATACCCTCGCGGCACTTCACATTGTCGAAGGGCGACCATTGGCTCTGATGACACTGTATGTCCCGTCTCGTTCCGAATCTTCGTCCACATGCACACCGTATAGGCTTGAAAACAGGACGCCAGCCAGGAACACGAACGGATTTTCTTGACTGTACAGCCCGACCTGGTCCAATGTGTTCCCACGTATGGCACGTCCAAGACTCTTGATTCATTTTCTGGTGCTGCTGAATCGAGGCGACCGTCGCAAATTTCTGTCCACATCCGCACATGATGCTCATGGACTGAGGCTGGGAAACCTTACCAGACTTGACGGCCTTCTCGGGTTCAATAGCATCCTGCGAACGGCACTTGCCCGAATTGGCCTTGTCAGCCTGATGGTGCCGGAGATGGCCAAGGGTTGGGAACGTGCGTCCACATCCACACTTGGCTTTCTTTGTCTTCGACTCTTCCTGGATAATTGCCTCCTTTTTGGGTGTACCGACAGCTTCATCTGTCTCATCTGTCTGACGACACCCCTCGGGCCTTGCTCTCTTGGTATTTCTTTGATGGCTGCGCAGGCTGGTGTATTTTGCAAATTGTTTTCCACAGGGGCACTTGAAGGGGTTTTCCTGTGTGTCAGAAGCTTGGGTGCCAGCTACCTCATTGCGAGGAACTGTGGAGGATGTGAGTGATGCCGAGGAGCCCGCAGGGTTTGAGCCGTTTGACACGATGCTTTGCTGCGATGTTTGTGGGCGTCTGCGGTTCGATGGATGAGGCGTGTCTCGAATGGGCAGGTTGACTCGGGTATCAGAGAGGGGAGCAGAGACATTGTTTCTGACGTCCCCCTTGCTCTCAAGCTCGACTCGTAGTTTGCGGCCCATGATCTCGCGACCGTTGAGGTTGCGTACTGCAGCAGCAGCCGAGGCTACAAGTAAACATGACTGATTAGCAGGGGACCCAAGTGAATACGAATCAAAACAAGTAGCTGTGTTACATACCTGTAGTGGAGTACTCGACGTAGCCGCGTCCCAGTGGTCTACGTGTGCCTGGGTCGCAGGGTAAGTTCAAGGTCACCACCTTTCCGTGGCCAACGTTGTTGAGTAATCTGAAGATCTGCTCCCGCTCCAGCCCTTGAGTCAATAGTCAGTATACCGCCTCTC
Organism: Cytospora piceicola; assembly: GCA_023375675.1. NCBI lineage: Eukaryota > Fungi > Ascomycota > Sordariomycetes > Diaporthales > Cytosporaceae > Cytospora > Cytospora piceicola. The sequence goes on along the minus strand of JALQBC010000034.1, from coordinate 64,176 downwards.
TGGCGTAAGTGGTGAGACTGTTGGAATAGGAACGGGGAAGGGCAGAGATGGACAAGCAGTCAGTACCGTCGGCGATGTTGTCCAAGAGGACAAATCGCGATGTTGTCTGGGATGACATTGTATCGCTTGGGGAGGCGCGTCGCTACACCAGTTTGGTTCTGTAGTGGAGAAGTCGTCTTGAATCCGCCGTGCACTCGGTGGTTGGTAGTGATGAAATTGTCTCTCGCCTTGTGGAAACGTGAACGGACGTGAGAACGGAACGAATGACCAGTGAAGATGAACTGTGGGTTTTTGTTCTATTACCCGGGTGATGTTGGATCAGGAGGGCAGAAGTTCGCGGTTTGGGGAAGGTGAAGGCAGAAGCTTCCCCGGGGCTGGGCTAGACTAACCAGTCCTGTTTCAGCACAGCAGATATCGGTGTGCCCGGATCCAGTTGAGGTGACTGAACATTGAAATGACAGGGCGAGTACCTCTGAGAGCCTGCAAGGATTCACACCAGGACATTGAGGTATGTTACAGTGTATTCATGCTTTTCACGTTGTAGAAGCATATGCCATACGTTTCTTGCAGTGACATACGCACTTCGGGTTTGAGATTATACTTCCTCTTGGCCCTTTCACTAGGAGGACACAATGGCCTTGAGTGCTATCAGCTCATTTTACATATATCTGAAGACTCTAGTAATATGACCCGGAGCTGTAATTCTCTCTGGAAAGGCTGCGCAAGCCTACTCGGAACTGAGAATCCAGATGTCCTAGTCCGGAGGTCAATTTCTAGTTATAGATTGGATGGTTTTGAGAACTTTCAGTGGGCAAATGCCACCTATAGTTCATCCCGGACTCCAGAGTTCCATATATTGGTTCACAAGGGCCATGAACTCATATATCCGGGACAGACATCCTAACATATGTGATTGATACCCATATTACAAATCTCCACTCAAAAGAGAAGACAGCATGAAAGTAACACAACGTTCAGATGGGCCTATGACTGGAAATAGCAGGCAGAGGAGCCTTGAAGAACATTAGTTTCTAGGGATTCCCCAGGAGTTGTTTCCAAAAGCTGCAATGTCCAGAATCTAGAATAACAAGTCCAGTAATGTATGTACAATACCACAGTGGCCTCCCAAGGCCCGCGCTCTGGTATAGAAACAAGCAGGTACCGAGATATCAAAATGCCGACAAGTACATGCCAACTATGAATGTAGCTGAATTTTGTTGAGGTGAGTTGTGTTAGCGTGCAGTGAAAATATCAATGAAAGCAAGTCTAACGACTTGAATGTTCTGCCCAAGGTTATACATGTGGCATTCGACAAAGCAAATGCTTCAGTATACCACAAGGCGCAGTTGCTATCAGGGTAGCTAAGAGGCTAATTGGAGTAGTGACCGGGTGAATGCAAGCATATTTGGTAATAATTGAAAAATAGGGGTGGATACAGGAATTGCATATCATTTATGTCCATGATATTAGTCTGAGTATTTCTATCATGTCCATATACTGGAGGGCCGTTTTCAAGGGGTGCTCTGCAAATGTCCCAATGTAAATGAAGTGGGCCCGGTTTACTGAACACCCATGATTGACCAGTTGAACACTCGCCATCAGGCCCAACAATAGACGACACGCTCGCAGCCGTTTGAGAAAGCATATCAATCATGGCAAACGCTTGTAGCACGAAATCCCGTTGCTAGGGCCGCACAAAGAACACCTGTAGGGACACTCGCAGGATGAGGGCTCCCACGAATCGATGTCCCAGTCAGGCCAGTCCATATCTTGCGTCTCACCCGGATTCTGCGGGTTAGAGTCGTAGCCTGGTAGGCCGCCGCATGGCTCATGGATTGCTTTACTTTTTCCTCTCGTATCAGAGCAGTATGTGTCGTCGTTCATGATCATCCTCTCAATCTCTTGTTCCTGCAAGGTGAAATCTCGTTGATCGCACAAGGGTGACCCTTCCTCAGTGATCGCTCTCCACCAGCTTGGACCATCACCCCAAACGTGATGTCGCCGTATAATCCGGACGAAAACGTCCTTGGGTCGCCAATCAGAGACAAAGAAAATGGATTGTGCACATTGCACGAAGGAACGGTGGCCCCTCCACTCGTCTCCTTCCTGAATCGTGGCCGAGATGGAGGTTCTGTCAAACTCATCGTGGAAAGGATGAAGCATGATAAAGCTTAGGCTCAGCTGTTGTGGCTGGAGGTTTTCACACTCGAGAGCCTCGATGAAGTCGCACCAGCGCTCGTCTGCTGCGCAGTAGTCCCAGGAAAGTGCTCCAACATCCATGGTCGAGACGCGGATCTGGAGGTTTCTGGCATACTTGAGCAGACTCAGTAGTTGGGGGTGATCACACGGCTGAGAACAAAAGGCCAGGTCCAAAACCCATGTGTTCTCCCCATACAAGATGGCCTGGCCCATCTTCCTCATCTTGTGGTCAACCATCAGAGGTGCAATGGAAAGGATCCAACAGCTGCAAGTTGGGTTGGCTGCGGAGTGCTGCTGCTTGTCCGCGCAACACATAACGCAGCCGTCCCTCTCAAGGACGTCGGGCATGTAGATACATTGCGGCGAGACGCTGTGATCTGCATAATACTTACTACCCGGCTTGTGGTGCTCGTACCAAATATGGGACGGGGTTTTCAGACTTGTGTGCCTAAGGATTTCCAACTGCAGTTCGTTGGGTAGTTTCCTCAAAGGGAAGGGGTCCCGAATTCTGGATTCAGGGTACCCCATGGTCTTAAGGCACGCTTCCTCGGCCAGGTTTTGGAGGTCCGGGTCGTAGTATTTCGATAGGGAAACTGAATATCCACAAAGCCGTGGTAGTGACCACAGCGGGTCCATAAGGTCGGAGGCCAACCCTACACGTGTTGGCTATAATGTGAGGTTCAGCTTTCCTGGTTCGATCGCCGCTGCCAAGCGCTGGCAAAGTCGAGTCCAATCACGCACGACCATGCTGCCGTCTTTTGAGTACCAACGAAGGTCCGAATCGTGGCCGATCACTTTGCAGCTGGGGTGGCACTTCCAATTGTGAGCTGGATCACGGCAATCATGGCTGTCGTCACAGAACGACATGTTCAGGCGAACGGTCAACCTCGTCAATGCCTGGAGTGTCGTAGGTCGTAAAGTGTCCAACACGGACAGTCCCCCCTCACCCTGATAGTAGATTTTGAAATGGTTCTCCGAGTAGAAAGTCGATATTGCGTCCTCTGACCAAGCACGACAGACGAGGAACAAAGCTGTAGGTATACGGTCAACACCGCACTCGCATCCGTATTTGAAACTGGGCAGTATCTTGGTCCCAGTAGCACGACACTCGCGCCCGCCCTCTGTCCAGATGTTACAACGGCAACCACGGCAGTCAATGAACTGTTCATCCGATTCTATATCACGGCTTGTCCAGGACCTCTGGGACCAGTCATTCTGATTTCTATTTGGTTGTTGATCTTCGTCGGATTCGGATGCCTGGAACTGACATCCTTTGTCAAAGACGCAAGCCCTATTGAGGGTGATGGGTTTCCACGTCCATGATGCACTCGAGATGAGGTCCAGTTCTTGGTAGATCCGTCTTCTGACAGACTTGGGAAGATCCATAAAGGTCACATGGGGAAGAGCGACCTGCGGGGATTTCGCAGGGCCAGCAAAGAAGAATGAAGTGATCCGAGTCTGCATGATGGCTACCGTACTTTCTCTGGTCAAGAGCCCATGCTTGTTCGGTGTTTCTGTGATGGTTCAGGTTCAGGGTTCAGTCGTTGCCGATGGAGAATTAAACTTTCGAAGCTTTAAACACTTGGGGCAGCCCCGGTTGATGAACCTGAACCCAGATATATCTGATATTTGAAATCCTTTGTGCCTCCACCATCTGGTGCCTTCCTGATGATTCCTGGCCAATCAGGCACTCAGATACCTAGCTAGCTACCTATCTACTGAGACTTGCTCTAATAGGTATCCAGTAAAAGTTCATAAGAATATGACGTTTCAGCCCAAATCAAGGTACTTGAGCACTGTAAGACGGGTACAACCCAGGCAGCCCTGAATTTGGCCCTCAAGCCTGGAGGGAGCCTTGGAAGGTCTCACTTGGCCACCTACTGCAATTATTTGGTACCTAAGTACCCTAGGGTACCTACTGAGAACTGGAGTACCTACCATAGGGTACCTAGGTGGGTATCAATGTGCATCCAACGTGACTATATTTGGCAGCACAGAGTAGATTACTAGATATACATTTCTGATTACTCGGCCTGTTGAAACGAATCTTATAATCACTTACCAGGCATCACTCCTGACACTCCCGAGATCAGCCCATGTGGAACGGTCTCGGTGTATCTCGCTTGGGATATGTGACCTTGTACTGACGTTTCAGCTCTGTCTTGTCCTTAAGAATTTTGTTCTTCTGAATATTTCAGATCAAAACTTGTGTGTTTGACAATTCGCCCGTCTTGGGGCAAAATGTCCATCTGACTCTCGGTGTCCGAGACAGGATGATCATGTAGCTGAATGGGAGGATTGACATCCCGCAGTTCCATCTTCCAGCCTTTTCCTCTTGACTGGGTCGTGTCTGGGTCGTTGCTGTCGGGATTTGTGGTTTTGGCTACCAGATAGGTTAAGAGCGGCCGCAGCGCTGCGAGGGAGGCAGTGAAGATGGTCAATCCAATTTCAGTCACAGAGCTATAAGTATGTAGCACGTCAGCATTCAAAAAAAAGCTGGAATTTCAAATGGTGTTGGGAGGAGAGTACTTACTATATAAAGGAGTCGAGATAGAGCCTGACCAGCTCGCTAGATGCCGCAGACGAAACGTATCTGACTTGTATCAGGTACTTAAGTCGAATGAGTGTCGCGATATTGCTCCTATAGAATCGACTTAGTCACATGACATCGCAAGATGTGACGGGCAGAAAGTTGTTACTGGACATACACGACACCCAGACCGAGGAGAATCATGACAGATACTTTCAACTTTCGGCTGATCTGAATACTTCTAAGCAGATAGACAGGTAGCAGCTACTGCATATTAGCATCTGGTCAAACATAGACTAGGCCAAGAGGTTGACTCACCGCATAAAACCAACTCATGGTAATGTCCATGCTTGAGTAGGAGTATCCAGTATTGGAGATGACCTCCCCTGAAACGCAATTACCAGTCCCCTCGCCCCAGGCCGCGCGGAGGGGACGGCATTGCAGCGCCACGGTCAGAACGGTGACGCTTGTCCATATCGTAAGGACCACCATCGAAACCAAGAGCGAATTCCGCACGCCTATTCTAGCCTCTGCGAGTCGGAAGAGGACAAGTCCGACGCTCAGCTTCGAAATGTAAAGGGTGATCATGTATACTAGCTGTACGATAAAAAAGTACTTGTTCGCAGGACAACATTGTCAGCCCACGTCCCCACTGCTCCAGTCCAAAAACTCACCTTCGCCGCCAAGATGGCATTGAAGCCCGGTAGCATTTCGGACGCTCCATATCCATACGACAGGCAAATGAAGGTTAATATGGTGAGCAGGACGAAGCCGAGCTGCATTCGTGATAAGACATGTCAGTAAGATTGAAAGTCATCCGAGATCCATTCGTTTTTCCCCCTCTTCCTTTGATTGTGAACCAAATACGCACCAAAGCAACACACAAAGCACAGTCATCATAGCCAAACGATTTCTTGATGTATGTCCGGATCCAAACTCTGAGGCCGACCGCGATGATGTCTACCACGAGGAATGTGATGATTAAAGGTGGCACTTGGTCACGCGCTGACATTTTGGTACCAAACATGAAAGGATATATGTCTGGTCAGGAAGCAGAAAGGGATCTTTGTCCAAAGCTCTGGATGCGTACCTAAAAATTAAGATTCAATGAAAAGGGGACCAGAACGTTGCATCCGGTTGCAATCGTTACTTGTCACAGTTTGACTTGGGGTTTGGTGATTGAACCCTTGCACCTGCAGATGGTGTTTTGGGAAAGGGCCGCGAGTTACGAATGCAGATCCTGGACACTATCGGGCCACACTCGCATTTGATTTTAGGGTTCCAATGTTGGTGTTCTTGTTCCTTTCAGGGTGCATCTGTTCGACGATCTCTTCACAGTCTGCGTATCAAGGTTTGAACATTTCCACCTTCAAGACTGAGTCCAAACTCTCTGGCTACGAACAAAAATATACTTTGGCCGCCAGGGGCTGATTGCTCTGCAGTATAAGCGATTCTCGTGTTGAACGTAACGGTGATGGTTCGCTAATTTTGTTATTGTGGACCATATCGTGACCAGCATCGAAAGGGGAAATAGCTATCACCCATATAGTTTCCATGTGAGGAGGCTCGGTCCGGTTTGCTAGAGAGCCCATGTCGGACTCCATAACCATGCAGCCAACATCCCAAGGCAATGCTGCAAGCTTATCGGCACTGAACCGCATCAATCACCGAGAAGGGTTTTGGGACATGCGATGTGGAAAATCTTTTACATAAATCCCTGGACGACGCACCCGAGTGAAGGTCCGAGACGTCTTCCGAAGCACCCCTTGCTTCTAAATCCCAGCCAACATTGTACAGTTTCCAACGTGGTACCCTGAAATCCCGAGCCCACATTTCACATCATGTCAGGAACACTGCCAGTCGAAGGATCCTCGCCAGGGTCGCTGGACAGACTGCCCATCGTCCCCGAGGAGGTCACAGCCCAATGGCTCGCCTCGAAGCTGGGACACAAGATCAAGTCGATCAAGCTCACCAACTCGATCCTCGCCACCGGGTGCAAACTGCTCTTCGCCATCACCTACGACGATGACGAGAGCGCCGCCCCGGACGACACCAAGCCCGCCTCGGTCTGCGTCAAGGGGGGCTTCGAGCCGGAGCACATGGCGCAGTACCACTTCCTCATCGAGATCTACACGCGCGAGGTCAACTTCTTCAACCACATCGCGCCGAGCCTCGCGCACATGGACCTCCCCCGGTCCTACTGGGCCGGCCACGACGCGCGCAACGCCCTCGTCGTCATGGAGGACCTGAACCGTCACGGCTGCACCTTCGGCGACCCCCTCCACACGTGGCCCGTCGCGCGCGTGCTCGCCGGCGTCGAGCAGCTCGCGGCCATGCACGCGGGGACCTGGGGCACGGGCGCCGGCGACCACGCCTGGCTGACGCCGCACTACGACACGTCCATGCTGTACCTGATCGACAGCTGGGGCGCCGTGGCGCTGACCCCCGAGCGCCCGCCCCTGCCGGCCTACATGCGCGACGCCGCGCGGGTCAAGGCCGTCATGGCCCGGCACTACGGCTCGAGGGGCGCGCGCTTCAGCTGCCTGATCCACGGCGACCCGCACACGGGCAACACGTACTTTGGGGCCCGCGGCCAGGGCGCCGACTCGGCCCGGTTCCTGGACTTCCAGATGGTCCACTTCGGCTCGGCGTTCCACGACGTGACGTACTTTATGGGTGCGGCGCTGTCGGTGGAGGACAGGCGGGAGCACGAGTGGCGGGTGCTGGATCACTACCTGGCGTCGCTGGCAAGGTTTGGCGGGCCGGTGCTCGATCGAAAGGATAAGGAGGTCGAGTTTGAGTACCGAAAGAACTGGCTGTCGGGTGTGGCGTGGATCGTGACGCCTTACTCTATGCAGACAAAGGAGAGGGTTCATGCCATGGTTCCGCGGTATGTTGCGGCGATCAATGACCACAAGTGCTTTGAACTTGTGGAGTCGCAACCGTAGACCTCCTTTAGGCATTTGGCGCTTAGAAGGATATTATAGACTCAGCTGAGAGATATTGTCTGATATAAATTGAATAGGTAGCAGAGCCAGGTTGATCGCTGAATAGAGGGTACATACTTGATGTTTCCAAGTCGGACGCATATGTCCCCACCACACATACCACAAACCATGAGATACTGTTGGAAGGTTTTGTTTCTGGTACCTAGGTATGAACGAAGACTTGTTTCAATTGCTCTCGCACCCGGGCAGGGGTAGAGGGGCACAAGAATTAGCGTATGAAAATGATATTACAACGAAACTATCGATGTAGAGACAGGTTTGGCGTAGGAGCCACGAATTACACCTCAATCCTCCAGATAATAACAGTACCACACCATGTAAGCCCTCGGCCTGCGAGTTCCTGGCATCCCCCACACGACACTCCTTGAGCGCCCCTATATCCCTGAAGAAAAGGATACCATGACGAATGCGATGGCCTGCTCCCCCTCACCCCCTCATCCTGAGACTTGGCCGCGTTCGGTGCTGAAATTTCTCACATATTCGACCTGAAAGATGGTATGATTATCAAGCAATGCCTAGAGCTGATCCTTGAAATTCGGGGCGCGCTCCGACTGTGGCATGACCTCTCTCAGCTCACGGGTCTTGTGTCATCGGTAGTCTACATATTACAGGCTCCAAGTCCAGCGGTTTCGAACAATCAAATGATAAAGACCCGGCAATCTGTGGGCGGCATGACCCTGACGGGAAGGCCCTTTTCCCGGTGGGTTTGTGCTCGGGGGTTATGAGTATCCTGTCCGTATTGATGTTTCGGAAATGGAAGTTATCTGTTCCCCGGCTAATGTTTTCACTCCTGTTGTCTATGGTTGGTCTCTGCTGCTACTTTGTTAGCAAGTGCATCGATCCAATCACAAAACACAGTCTCGTCATCATCAGGGTCGGGCTTACCAGGACTAGCGGGTCGAGACTCCTCTCTGATTAACTCCAGACCATTCTCCGCAGGTGTATCGACCTCCGAGTCCTGCACAGTAGACCCAGTGTGGTTGGTGGTAGCAGGGGAGAACGTAGTCGGCGTGGTCAGGTTGCTCGGTCTTGGCGCAGGAGGGGGCGACGAGGGCGGGAACACCGGGGCGCAGTCCATGTAGCCGAAGAAGCCTGGCGGCGGAGGGGGCGAGGCCGACGAGATCTCGATGGGGTATGGACAGTTCATGGACTCGGGGGAGAAGGGAACATGCGATGTTGAAGGCATCTCGAAGGGTCTGGCAGACCCAGGTGGAGGCGTTGCGCGAGGTGATGGCATGTAAAGCCCGGCCGGGGGCGGTGGAGGTGGTAGCGTGTCGAACCAGTGTGGTCCAGGGAGTCCGCAGCTACCCTGATAAGGGTGTGGGAAGCCACCTCGAGGGGGAGGTGGGAGACCGCATGGGAATGGATCCAGATGCGGCGGCATCATAACATTGGCCGGATGCCCGGGAGCGAAAGGGTTGAAGGGAGGGAACCTCTCAATCGGCATGCGGGTGAACGATGGGCTCCGACCTCGACTTCGGCTACGGCTTCGACTTCGGCTTCGACCGCGCTCAACTCGAACACGGCGAGTTGTGGGTGAACCCTCATCGGAGGATGGCTGCGGCGGGGGAGAATGAGGAGGGGGAGGATATCCCGGGGACAGCGATCGGCCCCGTGGCCGGGGAAACCACCCTCGCTGAACATAATCCTTGCCATAGCGTCTCATGTCCCTCTCGCGCTGCCTTTCCCATCTCTCACGTTCATCGACCCTCTTCCAAGGGTTGCCGCATTCCCTTGGCTTGTGCATACCATGATCAGCTGTGGCGACCTTATTATCAGCACCACGTAAGACAAAGAAGTACTCGGTCCGTCGCTGGTCCTTCTTCTTCCAGAATCGGCCGGTCCGCTTCACTTCTTCAGGCGTCGTACTGGCAAAACGGTAACGATACTGCTCTCGCATAGTGGCGACCGTCCAGCTTCGTTGATGGAAGCGATTCGAAGTAGCCTCCTCGCGATGACGAAGCAGGCTATTCAGCTCTGACTGGATACCGATGGGGAGCTTCTGTATACGCCGGTCAAGGTCGTGCTCATAGGACTTGGCTCGGCCGCGGATGAGACGAGAGGGAAGGCAGCGCTCATTCGCGGTTTGGTAGCGGCCAACGGCTGCCAGGGTGATGTCGGACAGGTCCTGCTGCTCGTGGGCCTCCGCCCTGTAACAAATCCAGGACGCCGCCTCTCTGTCCTGGTTCGAAATGATACATCTGAAACCACAAGACATGAGTTCAGCGACCTCACTATCGGACGACATGCAGAGAGTCCATGCCTCGTAGACAGGCTGCGACGTGCCTTGTTCCTTGGGCACGCGGCTGATGGATGTAGGTTAATGCCATGATAGCAGTATCGATTGGGGCCAAGAGAACATACTAAGAAGGAATCCGCTCTCGAGGGCAGAAAGAGTCATAAGATTCGTCAGACGTGGCGGACATAATACTCTGGCCGTCATCATCCATGTTGCAACATGGAAGTGTATATGCGTCGGAGTGGTAGCTACCGACAGACGCCCCGTCGTCTGGACCAGGATACTGGCCTGTCTTGAAAGCCATGGCTTTGAATGATGAACGCACAAGCAGAGCTGTCAAGCCTGTCCGGGATATTGGGATATGTGAGGGGGGGAATCCTTGCTGGGAAAGGGATGAGAACGCGGGGACAGACTAGAGAATGGTGTGGAGGACGCCGGCCAGAATTAAGTAGAGAAAAGAAAGACCGACTGAGGCTCAGGTCAGACTCTCTATCTACCAGTCTACTCACTCCGTGCTACCTAGGTACTCCTTAGCCTACTACTCTCGTTTTCCTCTCTGGGCAAGCCGCAAGCGAACTGAGCTTGCTGCCGTCCACTGGGTGGAACATGCAGCTTCTTAGCACCTGATGGGCAAATGTGCAGGGAGACTAAGAGATCGGGAGGCTGGCATCTAGACCAACATGACAGTCAACAGGAACCTTAACCTGGTCAGCTCGCATCCGCCTCTGCTGCCTGGTTGCCTGGTCTGTGTTCAGATTGGCAGAAAGGCGATGGTGGTTGAAAGAAGGCGACCAGTGGGTGCGCGCTCTCTTGGATCATGCAAGTGGCCGGCGCAGCATGATATCAACAAGAAGGGTTGAGTGGTGATCGTCGACCCTGAAGGGCACCATCTGCCGCCAAGGGGTGCATTCTGCGGCCTTAGTTCGATGTTCATCTGAGTGGTGATTGGGACGATCGCCTGCAGCTTTGTTTCTGGATGGCGTACTTGGGTTAGAATTCGCTCCGGTTGGCTGAGTGCGGAGGTGTGCTTGGTGTTCCAGTGAGGCGCAGCGTTATGCCCCCACGTGGTGCAGAGAAGTGTACAAACTGGACTGTTGTTGACTGGAGGCCTGAGACCCCAGAAGCGGGGGTCGCCTGAACCAACAGGTGTAAATTCGCGCCCAGAATATGTGCTTCAGGGGCATCCAGGGGCGGATTTAGGGAGGGCTTAGGTGATACAGTAGGCATTCAGCCCTAGCTCCAACCATAGAACTTTTGAGCAGCAGCCACCCCCTCGTTTCAAGACATGTCGATTGAACCATATGATATATAGTCTGATGTTGTACACTCTTTCAGGGTTTCTATTATTGAAGACTGACTGATCATGAGAAGTCTTTCTGTAATGTTTCCAATAGAAATCTATCTATTGATGTGATATCTTCTAGGGGTGGGGCGGGTGGCCACCGTGTGTATCGTGTACTGTAACTTCTACAACGCCGGAAAAAACAAGACTTGCTCTATCAATAAACTCGCTCGGCTCTCAACAATCCCACACCATTTCCACCCTCGTACAGTCTCACCTTGACTCCTTGGGCCGTCTTCCTCTGCATCCTGAAGTCCTTCACCTCCTCAAACTTCTCTCGCACGTCCTCCTCCAGGCCGTGGAACAGGACCGCCAGCGTCGAGCTCTTCCACAGCTGCGCGCCGCACCTCCAGCTCCGGTACATAGCCGTCGACAGGAACCCCGCCGTCAGCACGACGGCCAGGAGCAGCGGCGTCACGAACCCCCACCGCACGTGCACGAACGACTCGGCCCGCAGCGCGGTGCCGCTGACGGGCTCCTGTCCGGACAGCGACCGGAACGCGACCGTGAGGGAGACGCTCAGGTCATCCATGAGCATGTCCAGGCCGGACGGGTACTCGTAGTAGTTCCAGTAGAAGCCCTGCACGATGTCCGTGTCGAAGAAGGTCGACCCCGACGAGATCCCTACCGTCAGGTTCACGCCGATCGTCTTGTTGAAGTCCGACTCGCTGCGGCTGGCCGAGCCGTTGGCAAAGAGCTGCGAGAACCACGACTGCATCCCCAGCATGGCCTCTGCACTGAGGAAGTACGAGGCTGGCGAGGTGCTGTTGCTGTTGCTGCTGGTAGACGCGTCGGTAGCGATGATGATTGGCTCCAGGTCAGTGCCCTGGCTAGAAGGTGTGATGACCGTGTCATTCGTCACGACGTTGGTCACGTTCTCGACGAGGTTTCCGTTCACGATCTGAGAGGTGATTGTTTGCACGCAGGCCGACAAGGCACATTGTCTTGCCCAGGGCTGAACGTTTCCAGCAGCCGAGGTGCTGCTCTCTGTCCCCATGAATGTCAGCTTCATGATGGTTGACCATGGGTCACCACCTTCCTGGGACTCGAACTGAATAACAAACGTTAGCAATCGACTGTCACCAATGTCATCGCTGAACTAATGGATGATACTTACCTGGCTTGTCATGCTAAACACGTCTCCCGCACCCAATACTGCTTTTCCATCCATAGTCTCCCACCCGCAGTCATCACCTGTGCTGCTATCATCACAAGACTTGACCATGTACGGCGTCATGTCGACGCACTCGTTACAGACAGCAAGTGTGTCAAACGGTTCCCACGTACAGTTACCCGTCTCACAGTTCACGGCCAGATTGGTCCACGGCCGGTTGTCCTCCATGAAGAGACCATTGTATACAGCCGCCTTGATGGGCAACACGGGCACATAGGGTGTTGATGAATCGAGGCCGGGTAGCGCCATGGTGAAGTTCATGGCACGGAGATTCGTTGCGCCAACATCCGATCCTTTGGACAGTGTCCGGTAGGTCGCGATCTGCTGGGCAAAGGGCGACACGAACAGGGCGACAACGACAGCGACCGCACCAAATGAGCCAATGACGCTAGCTCTTGTCAGCAATTGAATTGTCCATTACACACCCATGGGGGCAGATGCTGATGAAAGGAAACAATGGACAATGTACTTACCCGCCTCGCATTTTTCTGAGCAGATTGAGAGCACCCAGAGTACCTCGGCTCGCATCATCCAGGACCTCCATATCGGTCAACGGCGCATACCCCGTCTTGAAACGCTCCCACTTGAGCTGTCCCAGTCCACTCGACAGAGGCACCGCCATGGCTGCGTTCGCCACGGTTGTCAAGATGGCAATCACGGCGTTGAGCGTGATCGCATAGGGCCAGCTCGGCAGAGGCTTGTTGTCAAAGTACGCCAAGACAGCAATGATGCTCGCAACAGCAGCTATCGCGAAGAGGAGGGTGATGACCTCGAACGTCCAGGTCCCTGTCTTGGTCCACTTGATGTTCTTCACACTGGACAACTTGGAGAGCCTGCCGCTGTTGACCTCGCCCTGGCTCTTCTCGGTAGCTGGGGAAGTGATCTTGCTGTCCGTGGCGCTCCAGCCGTTGGACTGCGTCCTTGAGGGGTGCGGTGGAGAAACTCCGGGGAGCGATGGCACCTCTCCGACCATGACAGCCTCCTCCGTCGCACCCACGCCCTTGTGGCCATTTTCCTGGCCGTGGTAGTCAGATGGCATGGCCGGGTACTGGTAGGCCGTGTCATAGTTGGCGAAACTGACAACGGTTTCCTCACTTTGGTCACTCGGGAAGCGGACATGGTGTTGATCACGCCCTGGTTGGCCGACTTGATATTGGTCAGGGTACTGTTGCTGAGAGTACTCCATGGTTGGCTGTCGATTTGTTTGAGCCGAAGTGCAGTGGGATTGTTGGAAATGGGATGCGACATCCAGAAGACTCGTCCAAACTTCATGTCAAAAGGCGGGAGGCAGGCCTTTTGACTTCCATGATTTCTAGCCTTGACAGCAAGCTATACATACAACGCATCACGCCTGTTGGGAGGGGGGGGCTATCAGGACCAACTATCACAGGTTGCAGATGAAGTTTTGCGATCGACAAGAATTTCCAATTATGTTCGCCGTTATTATTCGCCAGAGACACCATTATCACAACACTTCGGTGGGGCTCAGCGACCAACACACTTCTTTCCGTTTTTGGTGCTCTGTCATTGGAAGTGTCCAGAGTTATAGGTGTTCTGGATGAGTGCTTACATGCCCACCTGCCTACAGATGTGATGGTCAGACTTTGCAAGTGTAGTTATCTATAGGCATGGTGGTGGTGGTGCCTAATGCACGCACCATGCAGGTTGCTAAACTTAGAGACCCCAATGATACTTCACCTATATGAATCCATGCACCCACTCTTCCATGCGTGTTCGTGCAGCAGGTATGTTTCCTCAGTACATACATAGCCTATTGAAAACACTGTCGCATTGCTTGCGACACTCATCTCTGAAATAGACTCAGAGTGTTGCATAACCTGCATCTTATACTTCATCTGTTCTCGAGAAGGGCCGACTGATGCCAGTGTATTCCAGATGTCATCAAGAAGAGACACATGGTCAGCTTACAGCTTCTGAAGGTTGAATCGAGGTAAGTGGAGCATCGACAAGCTTGGCGTCCAGGCTGTGCTTCCCACCCGGGCACACCAACATGCAGACGAGTACTAGGTATTCAGAAGTCAGACACTGGGACTGGGACAGGCGCTGTCCGCATCTGCCGACGAATTTTGGCGCCAAGAAATTCTCCGACCTCGCTATGCTACAGCATTGACATCTAGAAAACTTCTTACCAACATTCAACATTGTCGGGCATCTGATTCCTTGACTAAGTTACTCGAGTGGGGTTCTTTTTGTTGATGCCATGCAATATGCACACTTCTGGGTCAGATCTGCCAGGACAAAATTCACTATAGCTCCAGGTAAAGAAGGTGGGGGGGGGGGGGGGGTGATGTGGACAGACCGTCCGACATCGCCCTGTCGTCGCCTCCGGCCTGTTGTGAAGCTATACTAGACAATGCTTATTCGCAAATTTCTATGTTGTGGCTCAAGGCAAAGTTTACCTCTATTATTCTTGATCTTCTGTAACCAAGAGGGATGAGCAGTGTTTCACTACTGGTTTAAAGAAATATATGGAGTGAGTGGACGGTCGCTGTAAGGACATCGACGAGTGGTAACTTACGCATATTGCAAGTGTCGATATCATCCAGGGTTAACGAACATAATTG
Source organism: Cytospora piceicola (assembly GCA_023375675.1). Taxonomy (NCBI): domain Eukaryota; kingdom Fungi; phylum Ascomycota; class Sordariomycetes; order Diaporthales; family Cytosporaceae; genus Cytospora; species Cytospora piceicola. The sequence goes on along the minus strand of JALQBC010000034.1, from coordinate 49,099 downwards.
TAACTTGTGTTCGCATCTCAAGAAAAGCCCCTTTACCGAAGTGACCACACCCGGACCTGACCCGTGGACTGACTTCAGAGGTTGCAACCACTTCATCGGGCCCTCCATCTGCTTCGTCCAAGTCCTTATTACCATCTTCCCCGTTACAGCGGCCATTTCCCCCCCTTCTTCATCTCCTCTTTCGCGCCATCCCAAGTTGCCCTGTCGAACCGATAATTACAAGACTTCCGTGCCAACTTAAAGGCCAAGCCTTCCGGCGTCTCTCCGCCATCGCCTTCGACTCCCTCGATGCCCACATCGCTCATCAGCCCTCTAAACGGCCAATTGTCCTTGGCCGTATCCATATGCACATAGCCGGCCCCCAACACCTCGAAGGCATACTCGACCGCCGAGCAGACGGCCTCTCTCGCGTAGCCCCTTCGCTGATACCTGTGGTCGATACTCATGCCTATATCAGCCGCCAACACCCTGCCCTCTTCGGGCCCTTCCTTCTGCGTCATTTCCCATGGTGGTGCACTCGCCAAGGGTTCCGTGTACGGCAAATTGTTGTAGCCACCAAACCCAACCAGCTGGTTACTCTCCCGCTCGACGATGACCATGAATGCGCTTCGGCCTTCTTCCGTGGCTTTGGCCCAGCGGTCGATACGGGGAAGGACCTTCTCGAGTGTAAGGTCCGGTTCGACCTCCCAGGGGAAGTTGGCGGGATTGCTAAAATAGGCTGTCACGGCTTCGCCGTCTGAGGGTACCGCGGTGCGGGTGATGAGGCGTGGGGATGTGATGGTGTGACCACTCTCAGTGACGGGGGGTTGGGTCGACATATTCAATGTTGTTTGATGGTTGTATTGTACGTAGTGGCTCAGTAGACGTTGGCGATATCGTCGGCGAGGACTGCTCGTTCATATATTTCCAAAGGTATACCTATAGATGACCCGTTCCGTGAACACTTGTTATGTGTCAACTGAAGCATCAGCCAATGAGTCACCGGAGGATGATCTAGATGGGGAAGTTGTGAGCTGTGATGATAAGCACTTGAGATATGTGAGTCAATGCTAACCACGTATGCAGTCATACTCAGGCATAATATCTCCAAGTTTGTAATCATTGAGCGATTGGGCTAAATTAAGCCTCCGCCACATGTACGATGCTGTTTCGTGGGTAGAGACGGAGTCTACATCAACGGAGCTTTTGTATAGACTTAAGGTTGTACGAATCCCCGGCTCTAGATACGTTGCCGGACCCGAAGTGCTCCCGGCCATCCGATGCTCACACTCGACAAGGGTCTGATCTAAGACAGGGGCCAGGGTGCCTTTCAGATCAACGCAATAATGAATCCGCCAAATCGAAATTTCAAAGCATTATCGCCCGTCGAGAATTACCAGATCGTAAAGATGTTGCGTATAAGACCGGATCGTTCTCTAAAGCTTCCCGATAGCAAGGCCCACCTTAGGGTTGGTTGCGTTAAAAAAGGAAATCAAGACGGACCCGGGCGGTCTAAGGTTTCAAAAAGGATGATATAGATGTGAGATCGTATCGGCAAGGACTGGATACTAATCTTGGTTTAGGATCAACAAGAAAAGATCATTTTACAGGTTTTCTACTTATGTAGCTGGCAATAAAACCGAAGACCTGCAATGAAGGCAGAGATTTGGGTCGAGATAATCACCTCATACTCAGAGATCCACCGCGTCTACCACAGCTCACAAGTGGGCTCCTTTACAGGACAGTTGAATGCCTCTCTAAACTCGCGCGAGTTTGCTGTTGTGCCCTATATTTCAACAACATTAGCATGACGCGATGATCATATGTTTATGCTGCACAGTTTGTGCATCTCAGTGCCAGACAACATACCTGAATTCTGAACGCACTAGGACTATGAGGGTCAGTGTAGATTCTTCGGACCTCCTCCTCTTCCCTGATCTTCCCACACCAGGTTAGCCCGTAAGCCAGGAAAAAGGTCTGTTCCTTCGTGAATTGGTCCAGGCCAGGAAGTAACATGTCAGGCTTCTCGAAATCGCGACGGCGCCAGGACTGGAAAGCTGCGGTAAGACCGCCAGCGTCCGCGATGTTTTCTCCAAGTGTGAGTTTCCCGTTGATGGGTAGATCTCCGTCCTTGGTTGGGATGGTGTAATTGTGGTACTGTTCCACGAAGCAATCTGTCTTGTTCTTGAAAGCTTGAATGGTAGACTCGTCCCACCATTCGGTATAGTTCCCGTTTTGGTCATAGTTTCTTCCGGACGAGTCGAATGCATGTGATAGTTCATGGCCGGCCACTGCGCCAAAAGCGCCATATGATAGATACTTTGGAAGAGAGGGGTTGTAGAAAACAGGGGCCTGCATAATACCGGCAGGGAAAACGATCTCGTTCCCTGGAGGATTGTAGTAGGCGTTCACCGTTGACGCGGACATATCCCATTCATCTTTGTCGACAGGCTTTCCAACCTGCGCCCACTCGCGGTGAATGTCGTTTTTGGTGGAAGACAGTCTGTTGGCGAAGAAAGAGTCTGCAGATACATTGACGTTGCTGTAGTATCCTTGTAGCTCTTCCGCATTTGTGATGTCTGGACTGCGAGTTGGATAGCCAATCTTTTGTCGGATAAGATCGACTTTGTCGATTGCAAGCTGACGCACTTTCTCCGTCATCCAATCAGAGTTTGTGAGCTTGATACTGAATTCATCTTTGATATCGTGGATGATCTGGTCACCAAGGTCTTTTGCCTCTTTGGAAAATGCTCGTTCAATGAAGAAGCGGCTTAGTATCCAGGCTAAGTTTTAAACAGCTGTCAGCATCAGATCTTCGCAAGGGAAACAGATTGACTTACGAAGGTCACTGTCGACAACGCTGATGCAAGTCCTCCACCGTTCTGGCCTTACGTCCGCTTCCTTGCCTTGAAGCTTGTTGTTGAATCGACGGAGGGGAGTAAGGGCGTCGTCTTCAACAGCCCCGCCATATGCTTGCACCACCTTCCAAGCAAGATAAGACTGGATAGTCTCGCGTTTCTTGGACTCGAGGATCTTAGACAATGCTTCCAGGTACTCGGGAGATGCCACAATGATCTTTGATGGCTTGTGTCCATCAGCAAAGTCTTTGATAATGCTCTTGATCGAAATCGCAGGGTTGTAAGCTTCAGCCTCGTCCAAGGTACGCGGATTGTAGACTTTGGTGATATCAGATAAGTCCTCGGGATCTGGTGAAGCAGCAGCCATCTGAGCCTCGAGTTCTACCAGATCATCGACGCCCTTGTTCAGATTTGCAAGCGACCCTGTGACGCGGAAAGTCGAGAGTATGGTCGAGTCTGGGGTAGCATCTTTGAGTAATGCTTTAAGGACACTGCCAATCGTGTCCTTGTAACTCGCGACTATATCACTTCTGTCGTAATACTGCTTTGATGGTAATCCGAAAGACCACGGAGGGCTAAGTGAGATGATGTTTGAATCGGGGTCCTTGTCGTCGGCGCCAACGCCTAGCGAGACCGGTCCGTCCACTCCAATGCTCATCAAGAACTTGACGGCATCAGTCAAGGTGGTATCACCCTTACCCTTGGGTTTCCTGGCAGGATAGATCTCCTGAAGCTGGAACAAAAGGTCAAGCAGGGGCTTAGAGCCGATTGACTTGAGCAAAGTCTCGTTCAAGCAAGCATTGTATCCATCTTGCATCTTGGTAAATATTTCACGGTCTGGTGATGAGGCAGTCCAGAACAGAGAAGTATCTTCGGGGGCTGGTGATTCTAGAGTCCGTTTGAGAAGTAGCTGGCCTTCCTCGCTCATGATCTGAAGGCTTCCGACACCTGTCTGGTCTTCTCGGATTTCATGTACAGCATCAAATCCTTCGCAAACATACGTGCCGAAGTCTTCACAAGGGTCGAGCTCCTTGAACCTGGTCATGCTGTCAGTTCCAGGGTGCGTGTGATGATGATTTTCCATCGGGGTCACAAACCTCGGTGAGATGCTGCGAAGGAGAGTTGCAGAAGCCAGGACGCATCCAGCTGAAGAGCATATCTCCGGTCCATGGCCTGGTGTTGGGATAGATGGCGGCTCACCAGAGGGCGGCTTAGCACGTGGGTGTCGAAGGAAAGCTGTTAGCAGGAATAGTACGACGAACAAGAGAAGTAGTGCCGTAAGGATGATGTTAACGAAGTGACCAGCGGCAAAGTTCTTGAGGCGCTCCCATGCTGACGGCTTGGGACTGCTCTCGGCTGATTCCGTACCATTTTGGTCCCTGAGCAAAGGCGTGACTTCACTGGCAGAAAGGTTGTTCGACATATCTGCCTTCGAAGTGCTGACCACCTCAAGAATGTAGTGTGTGTGTACAGCAGTTGAAAACGAGCCAGTAGGAGCAAGGGAAGAAGCAGTCAGTATCAGTCACAGTGAATTACTCCAAAGACATAGGTTATATATAACGAAGAGGAGGAATACCCTTTCTTGGGGCAGTACTGTTTGTTTTTGCCACTGTTGACCGCTGAGACAGACGATCGGTGCCACGTCGCTATGTCCAGATGTCCGGATGATGCAAGTGACCTGTTGCGAGGACGTTAAAGGTGGGTCCAGGATCTGGCCTGTCATTGGATAGCGTCTTCTCTGCTTATGTAACCCGGAGTCTACACTTTCCGCCCCCGCTTACCCCCTAATTTGATCGAACTCCAATTTATTCCAATATGCCAATGCACCTGGCTGTTGCGCGCTGCGCGTCTAGGTAGACAACTTGAGACTTGTATTGCTGGACTTATTCATACTCTTTATATGCTCAGTTGCCCAGACAGTACTTGCATGATTCGTTAATCATCCTGAACCCCCCAGCGAAGCAGTTAGAGGGTTAGGCACGCAGGTTCCATCAATAGAAATGCACACCAGAACCTTGCACCCCTTGCTTGCGCCCTATGGCCTTCCACATTAAGAAGCTTGTTCAAGATTCCTTGGTTGCAGTAGTAATTCTAGTGTCGAAGGGAATAGGGAGAGATGCGGGGTTTTGGTGTGCACACTCTTCTCGATTGAACCTGGCATGCGAAGGGAGAGCTTCATACCTGTTCTCCTTCCCGGGATGTCTCTCCATGAATCCATCACATGATAAGTAGACTCTGGGCTAAGATTCCCCGAGTGCCTACCTAAGTAGGTAGGCATAGTTGAGCAAGTATGTAGCTACCAGAGGAACTTTCAAGAGCACCTAATCAGAATATCATCTACCCAGGTAGCTACATAATATAGGTACTGCCCAGAGAGGGTTGGATACACAAGGGTACAGGGCCCATCCCAAATTTTGCGCCCAACCCTTCGGCAAAACAACCTGATTCCCTTTCCTTCATCGAGATTTGAAACTCGTAGTTGACAGTCTTGTACGAACTTGCGTCGCTCATGCAGGCTTGCGTCCAGTCCAAGTCCACTGCATGTGATTCCTCCAAGGGATGTCACCGGTTGTTGGTGACACCTGAATCCTCCTGCACGTTGACTTCAAATGTTGCGTAGTCGATATCTGTAGCCAACAATTGTCTTTTACAACGTAGTACTCGCCATGTATTGCCTCTCAACATGGTTTTCTGAATAGGCTAAACTGACTTAATGGCCTGGATTGGTCAATATAAGCTGCGAAGCCCTTTATCGACAAATTCATCCACACCCCCCCGCCATGGAGGATTGCATGTGGTTCTGGGGGAATACTATATGGCTCCCATAGTCATGTATAAGTATAGCCAAATCGAATGAGGGAGGCAAGTTGGGAAGTTCTCTCCAACACTTGGAGACAACATCCATGTACTTTTGAAACCAGAACTCTGCACTTTAATGATGGACTTCGTTGCAAGTATCCAGACTCATATGGTCGCTACTACTGCGGCAGCAGTCTTCACATACTTTGTGGTTTCAACGGCCTACTCGTGGTACCGCCTTCGCAAAGTCCCAGGTCCCTTCTTGGCTAGTCTGACCTACCTTTGGACCTTGTCGGTGACAACCTCTGGACAAGATGCCTGGACCTACAGTGAACTAGCCAAGAAGTACGGCCACCTCATACGTGTCGGTCCTGGCCTGGTTATCACCGACAACCCAGATGTATTGCGCCGGATATCAGGCGTGCGGAGTACCTACGTCAAAGATGGATTTTACAGCGCCTCCTTTAAACACGCAGACTATGACACCATGTTTTCTATGATGAGCATCCCAGAACATGACAAGCGCAAGGCGCAGCTTGCGGGTTCATTCGGAAATATCGTGGCGCTAGACATGGAACCTATCGTGGACGACCTCATCAATGTGTTGACCCAATACCTTCGAGACAAGTGTACTAAGGGCTCAGAGGCCAATACGTTGAACTTCGCTTTGGTGGTTAACTACTTCACTATGGACGTCATCACCCGTATTGCATTTGGAAAAGAGCTAGGCTTCCTGCGGAGCGATACGGACGTTCATGGTCTCCTGGCGGCTGTTCGGGGGGCTTTGGTGGTTGTCACCGTTCCTCTTACCATTCCCTGGTTGCGGGGCATCATTACGTCCCGGTGGTTTGTCAAAATATTTGGTCCAAAGCCTACTGACAAGATGGGTATTGGTCTTGTCATGGGGTATGGCGCACATTTTCACTGGTGTTGATTGTGGGGATGTGATGCTGATACCGACCTATAGTGTGGCGGAGCAAGCTGTCAGGAAAAGATATGAGTCAGGTGCGCCAGACGAGAAGGACTTGTTGGTGAGTTGATTTCTCAAATACTCAGTCGTTCTTCATGTGAGCTGACCATGAACAGGGGGCCTTTATCAGACATGGACTCCAGCCAGGACCTGCTACTAGCGAACTACTATTCGTCATGCTAGCAGGCTCTGATACAACTGCAGCTGCCATAAGATCCACCATGCTGTATCTCATGACGACCCCGAGGGTGTACTTGAAGTTGAAAGGTGTCGTCCAGCAAGCTGTTAGTGGGGGGGTGTCCAGCCCCATCAAGCAGGAAGAGGCCAAGACGATATCTTATCTCCAGGTATGCGCTTGGCGTCACCTCCCAGACTGTGTGCTTGTGCCGAGAATACACCTACTAGAAACGCGGTGAGACTGACTAGTTGCGTGTCAGGCTGTGATTTATGAGGGACTTCGAATGCGCCCACCTGTCCCCTTAATGTTTCCCAAGGTCGTTCCACCTCAAGGTGATGAAATCGATGGTAGGTTTATTCCAGGCGGAACCGCTGTAGGGTGGAACCTGTTGCCCATGATGCGTGACGCCCGTCACTGGGGCCGAGACCCCGAACTATTCCGACCGGAGCGCTTCATGGACGCCGACCAGAAGACTCGCGTCTCGATGGAGCGACTTGTCGAGATGATCTTTGGGTACGGGAGGTTCGGATGTGCGGGGAAACCTCTGGCTCAGATGGAGCTGCACAAGGTTTACTTCGAGGTGAGTCCATAACATAGCCCTGAGCACCATGCCACTGCGATATGAAACTGATTTGCATGAAAAGTTATTTCGATACTTTGACTTTCAGCTGGTCAACCCAGCGAAGCCTTGGAAATCTGAGGTGTGGACTGTCTGGGTCGAGAAAGACTACATGGTTCAAGTAACAGAGACGTCCCCCTCTGAAAAATAATTGTCGCATGCGAGGGTTTTAGACCATCGTGAGTTGCTAGTTACTGTTCCCCGGGGGAAGAAGTGATCACAACTTGAATGAGACTGGAGTAACAAGTATACGGACCTTTGGGCGCCTGAGGGATCAATTTAAATTGCAAGAACCTTGGAAGGACTAGAAAGCTGGGTTGGAAACTAGTTTTAATATTTAATTTAATTCTCTGGAGTGCTTCATATTCAGTATCATAAATTATCAAAGATGGAACTGATTTGTATGGGGTGAGTGAGTGAATTGATTGCAATAGACAGAAGAGAATCCTTCATGAGGCCTAAACCCTTCTGCCCTACAATTTGTATGCTATTTCTGCTATCTAGGGCACCCCGATTTCTTCCTACGGAACTTAATTGTCCGTTGTATATATTACCAGCTATTGTGGCCATGGTCGCGACCTGGGCCCCTTTTGCTTCTGCCGAAGGACTAGGGTATTATCAGCATAAATTCAGCGATGGTCTTCTGCCCGAATCCATCTATTGATGCATGGGCTGAACAAGGTGCCCAAACGTGTCTGCATATGGGAGGAGATATTTTGTTCAGCTTATACTCGATTCTTGAGGGCGGAGAATACATAAATTGGGAGAAACTAGATGTATGTTAACGAGCTCATATGACCCTTAGGCTTCCGAAGTACTGTTTATCATTTTGCACAGCTTTGTTCCGTACTCAATCACCTCCCACTCCTCCGTTCCAGGCGTTGCTATAGCATAGAAGACACCATTCGGGTCCCATCTCTTCCTAATAGCCAGAAGTTCTGGGTAGTTAGTCCCGTAGAAGCTTGTTTGCCAGTCCGGTTGATGCGGATCCCCCTGTAACGTCAAGTACTATCATTAGTATTTGTATTTTCGACAGATGTTTCCGTGTGACTGACCTCATTAACATAGCCACAACCGTTTGGGCCCGCATCCCTAAATCCCTTGTCCAGGTTATATGTCACAAGTTCCTGGGCGGCAATCTTCTCCTCATAAGAGGCATCAGTGTCGACGAACAACCCAATAACGACGAAGTCACTGGTGTTCCTGAATTTCGGATTCATCGCGCTCGTCGACACAGGCACACCATGGCCTGGGTCCCAAATATGCCCGACCGCATAACCCCCGTTGTCGATGACATTCTTGAATGCAGCCACGATGCCCTCATTGTTGGTGGCCACGTCCTCGTGCGCAAATGCCCAGCCCCCAGTCAGCCCAGAAAAGCCAGCTCCTTCACCCTCGAACAAGTCCGTATAGAGGTTATACAGTGTTGGGTATGCTTTGGTGACTGTACTGTAGTTGGAAAGTCCTATAGCGTCCAATTGGGTAAACATTGGTTCGAGGAGGGTATCGAGCTGCTCAGCCGTCTGATTTACGGCCACGAAAGGCTGTACGTGTAGCGAGAAATTCGAGACCTCGAAGTACACGTAAATACCGTTGTCAACAAACCTATTTGAGTAGCTGTGGAATATCTCAACTGCTTCCCAGAACACAGTCTCGTCGGTCGTATGCGTAGAGTTGATGTTGAGTATAGCGCCTGCAGAAGGAACGTCGACGTGCGTCCGAAAGGTCACTGATAGGATCACGGCATATGCTGAAGGACCACCGCCTCTCAACGCCCAGAAGAGGTCCGGGTTGGTGTCCGCATTGGCAGTCACATACTCTCCTGCGGCGGTGAGGGCTTGGAACTCGAGAGCGTTGTCGGCGGCGAGCCCTTTCAGGGTTGTTAGAGGCCCGTGGCCACCTCCTTGGATGAAACCACCGGCTGGTCCTACCGTCTGGTTTCCATTAGTGTCGTTTCTCAAAATCTACAACTCTAGGTGTTTACGTACTGCACATTCCCCCACAACTACAGATGCTGGAGGATCTTGAGCATTAGCTAGCTCGAGTAGCTCTGCCCCCTGAACTCCAGCCCCTATCGTCACAGCTGGCCCTCGATAGTCCCCTGGACCGGTATAAGAGCTCGTGAAGGTCATGTTTTTGAAGCGGTGCGTATTGATCACGAGAGCTCCCCAGCCGGTGCTTCGGCCGAGGAAGTCATGACCTGTATTGCGAACAACCAGCCGCAGGTTGTGCTCACGAGCGAAGTCGACACCCGCCTTGACGTGATCGTGCTTCTCCGCGAGGATTGCATAAACTCCATAGTAGCCCAATGTACATGGCTCGCTTGGGTCAGTCGTCGGTCTGCACGTTTCATTGGTATAGAATGTCGACATCTCTGCAGCGGGCAGATCGGCTCTGTCAAGAAAATCAGAAACACGATTCTCGTGCGTGTTTCCGGAGCGGTCGTACTTACGTCCACTGCTCACCAGAGAAGCTGGATGATACATTTGTACACTCGACCGCATCATATGTGTCGATTGTGCCGAGTGGCCCTTGGAAGGTATCGTGGCAAACAGCGCCGGGAGGGACATCGACAACCAAGTTACCACCGGTACTAACGTTCAAGGCAGACCACTGTTGAGCCGTTGGCCAACAGCTGTCATCCACGTAGCACTTACAGCCATAAGTCTGTCCGTTCCACTGGGTCGGGACAAGTGCGGTGGTTGTTGTGCTTAGCAGCAGGATACTCAGTGAAAATAAGTTCATAGTCGATATACAAACGAGCTTCACGACATGGGAGCACTTGAAATATGGTCCACGGTGTGCTGCGTATAAAAATGCGAGAGACTGGGGAATCTATGAATTTATATCCCTACTAACGCTATATCCCCACTAATGCCAATCCATCTACTCCGATAACTACCTTTGGGATATACCGAAACTAGGCCGACTTAATGGTTCTTATCAGCAAGATATGCAGCGACTAACCCATTGAAGAAGCGATAGATGCAGGAGAGCTGCAAGAAGTGAATGGGAAGCGGAGAAATTCATCGATAATGGAGAGAAAATACGCATCCCAGTTATATCCCGGACAATGTCACGACAGTACGTGTACGGATGTATGACTGGGGGTATTGGCATTCGTCATTACGTTGTAGTCGGCACCGGGTGAAATTGTGAAGATAATTGGCGATTTGCGGATCGCCAAGGCCCAACTACTACGGATCCGTACATGTGAACAGGAGCATCTGTCACGCTGCTTTATGCCAAATGGCGTGCTACGCAGCACAGTCGCATTTGGATCTCTTGGGGCAGTTTGGTCGCTATTAGGATGTACCTGACTTTCTTCTTCAAGTCCCATGGGGATTTACATCTTGTAGATAGACGCTCAGGTTCAGCAAAGAGTGACAAACTCTGGTCTCAGGTTCTGATTTGTATATGGTCATAAATCATTTACCATGGGTAATGGCAGTAAAATAGCTTGTGTTTTGGTACTGTTTCGTCCGCTATTGAGAGACTCGACTTTCAACTAATAAGTCGTGATTGTTTTGAGGGGCAACCTCCGATGCAACCTTTGTGCAATCTCGTCGTAGTCTCTCTCGTTTTCCGCCGTGATAATGCCGTGCCTGATGAAAAAGTCGAGCATGACCATTGCACAGCTAGGCTTGAACTCGCCTCTGCGCAAAGCTTCTTTGACTTCATCGGCCTCCATCAGCGAGTAACTCTCGATGTCCTCCTCGGCCGGCTTGAACACAACATCCCCTCCAACTTCCAAGTCATAGACATTAAGAATGCCCGGGTTCATTAGGCCCGGCTCCCCACCGGCCCTTTCGTCGGAGACGTTGAACCACGACACAGTTCCGGCGCTCACAGCCCTTTCACGCACTATTTCTGCAGATAACCCGGCCTCCTCATTGGCCTCTCGAGCGATGCACTCCAGCGGTGTCTCTCCACGGGCGACGCCACCGGCCACTGCTTGGTCCAGCATGTTGGGGTATGTGGATTTCGTCGCACCGCGTCTTGGAACCCAGAACTGCATCCCGCGTTCCGAGCGCACGAATACCGTCATGTGTGCGCCCCGGCCGACGATGCCGAAGAGACTGAATGCAGGGCGCTCGATGCCAATGTCGAAACTTGCGCCTATGATGGGGAATTGTTCTTGCGTCTTCTTGCCCAGCCGGGGGAAGACGTGTCTCTCGCGAGCTAGGTTGATCAGTTGCTGAATGGCTTCACCACAACTTTCTTGCCAATTGTCTGTGTCTTTCGGCTTGAGGAGATGGATTGATTTCCTTGGCGACTTGGAAAGCCGGAAGCCGGAAGTCCATGGCATGCGCTCCACAACTGAGTCTACCAAGAGACCACGAGGTTCCGGGTCGTCAGGTAGGTAGAATAGCCATAGCGACTCGATAGCCCGAGTGAACTCTTCAGGACTGTTTATATCATATCGCGGAAAGCTGACGGAGATTGAAGTTCGTTAGCAATTCTGAAGTTCACAAGCCCAGGCCAGCAGGGAGGGAGTAAAGCGACTTGATGTAAGCCCCTAAACTGATAACTCACTTATCACAATCTTGGACGACCTCTAGGAGTGTCTTCATTGTAACTTTAACGAGACAGTCGACTGATAGACTTTCATACCGTCCTGATGGTGAGCATGCTAACCAAGTCTTGTTTTGCAGCGGTACAAATCATATTGAACTGACTCCTCAGGACAGCGATGTCAAAATCAGACAACTGGCTGAGTCAGCTACCCTAACCCTCTCTGTATGAATATATACATGTAATCGTGTAATTAGATTGCGCCCCTCCCTCTTCGTTATGTTGTCCACTCTGGGTGTCCTGACGGCACCTTTCCAATGACAGGCTCTCCATTATTCAGGCAGGCCTATATCATGGTATAAATTCAAAGGAATGGATGGACAGTATGCCAGAAATATGCAGTATCTACCGTAGAATCTCAACATTTAACTTGGCAGGTAAATATGACACTCACAATCATCGTCGGCTTCTTGACGGTTACGACTTTACACACTTATCTCCTCCCCACCAGGGTCCATGATTCTTGAGATGCCTTGAAACATTGTTCCGAGCATCTAAGGTACAACCATGCATGAGTACGGGAGACCTATCGCATCGGAAAAATATTGTACCAATTGTAAAGCCACCTTCTAGTTTGGGAATACTGCGCCGAGCCGGGATGGGCGGGAACGTAGCATCACAACAAGCCCGGCGTTCATGCCGAGACTTGACAGTTTGCACGAAACCCAAGGCTTCTCGATGTGTTAGGAGTTCTTCAAGTAGTCACCATCATCATAATCATCATGAAGTTGATCAACACAGAAGGCCTCAACCCCATGGCAGCGGTTGCTGCTGCTGCCACTTTTACCCAGGTGACCCTCACTCCTCCTCTGAACTGGGTCTCTGGAACCTATCTATTCCCCACGGAGATCATTGCGGGATACAACGCACCGGTCGCCGACTACAACGCAACCGCATGGGACGCACACATTCTGGCGTCTTGCGAGGCCTTCTCGGCTTGTACTTCAGCCATCGCATTCCAAGGTATGATGTCCAATACATACTGGTCCCAGGCCCCAGTGAAGGGATGGAACTGACAATTGCGTCTAGGAACGAACAGTGGAAGCACCGGTGGGCGGTACTGGTATGGATATGTCTTCCGCGGGGGTCCCACGAACGAGTCGTTCTATGTACGGGATGACGACTCTACTTCGGATGTCACCGACTCTGTTGCTTGGACTATCGTGGAGTAAGATCTTGCACTGCACATGTGACGACTGGGTTGGCGGCATAGGAAGATGCCGAGAGTTGCGCTCGATCCCTCAATTGTGTATACAATGTTGATCTCAGAGAAGAACTAAACCAACATGAAGATTCTCACCTACACAACCCCATGCCATGCTGGAGGGTCTAGGTCCCTAAGTGACGCACACATGCAACCCTTGGAAGTCACTATGCCTTCGGGTGCTTCATACTGAGTGCTTATGGGTAAAAGTGACAATGCCCGGCCGTTCTGTTAGGAATGCGAAGCAATCTCGCGCGAGACTCCAAAATGCACTCATGCCAGACTCTAGGAGTTCGGCCCCTTGACAAACGATGCCTGATGCGTATCCTTTAGCCACCCACCCGATCAACCACCGTCCCTCGTTCCTCATTTTGACTATAGCCCTTCTCCCCGAGCACCTCTTCCTCTTCTCTATTACAAGCCCTTGACTCGCTGCCAGCGTCCCTACTCTGTAGAAAGATGGCGAGGGTCAGAGTCATTGCCGCGCAGACGATGAGAGCTACTGTAGTTGCGTTTCCAGTTAAGAAACGCGGTGCGTATGTCGTATTGTAAGTCAACAGAGGAATCCAGGCGTTGAAGGCATATCTGGAGTACATAGACATTTAGCGAGGATCCCTCAGGTCGGGAGCAGACTAAACTTACGCAACCGCATTCGTCGTCCCCAGGATGAATTTCCTCTCCAGACTATCTCCGGCACACTGCTCGTTCACCATGGTCTACACCAGTCAGCTTATCATGTCTTGAATTTCCACCAGATGGGATAGACCACTCACGAGGAATACAGGACCCGATCCTTGAGCGAAGCTGTCACGTTCATGACTTGTTAGCAGAGCCCCTCAAATAGTCCGGCGAGACGCCATCCCTTACCCTGTGAGATAATAAGACGCCCATTTCAGCCCAAAAGGCACGCCGTCCCAGACTGTCAAGTTTATAGCCGCGAAGAAGCAGACACACAATGAGAAATACACAATGGGTGCCCGGACTTGTAGGGAATCACTGGTCCAGCCATAGCACAGCGTAGTCACGATGGTAATCGCGTTGATGACCGTTGGGTACGTGTTGATCTCCGCAACAGTGTATCTAGGAGCATGATCAGTGGTGCTCCCTACAAAATCACTCTTTAGGACGAGAAAATCCTACCGGTCGAGACTTTTCAGCCAGAGATTCATATAGGTCCCGATATTCTCACTGCATATGAAAAATCTGGTTCCCGTCAACTGGTCAGTCACCGCGTTTAATGTGAGGAGTGCTAGTCTCACGTGTAATAAGTCGTGTAGACCCAGAAGTGCCACTTCTTCAGAACGCGCTTCAAGCCGTTCACGGTAAAGGGCTCCTCGAGTTGCTTGCCTGCGCGCTTCATACGGTCTAGTGCGAGGGCTGTCTCTTCAGGCTTCAGCCAGCGGACACGAGTTGTGCTTGGAAGGTCCGGAAGTGCGTAGAATCCTGCCCGTCAGGCGTGTCAGTGGTACATTCCACAAGTGCAAACATGTAGTATCGATCCACCGGTACGCACCCCATAGAGCCATCGGCAGAGTGATGACTCCGTCGAAGATGAAGAGCCAGCGCCATCCGGAAAGCCCGCCGACTCCACCCATCCCGGTGTATAGAGCGGCTTGCTTTGTTGGGGTTAGTAAACGTTCATGAAGATAACGGTGTAAGTGACAAACCAAGTAGCCGCTGAACATAGATCCCACGAACGCCGACGCAAAGAATATGCAGGCCCTTTTCGCGAGCTCTGTTTCACCACGTCAGTTGATACATGTCGTATCAGGTGGGCTTGGTATCGTACACACCTTCTTTCGTGTACCTTTACAATAGTACAGAAGTGTTCATCAGTCCCTGAGATTTTCCAGAGACTAGGCCATTGGAAGAAGACTCACCACCCGCCGAGGACTGTGTGGACTGCAGGATAGAACGTTCCTTCAGCCAGGCCCACCTGTTAAACTAATATAAGCATAATCCAATACTGCTATGGTAACGGTGGCTTACAAGAAACCGGCATGCGTATAACTGCTGAGGTGTCTTCACAGCAGACGAGGCGAAGGTCACTACGACCCAGAACAGTTCCCAACTCGGACACCATAGTGAGAGTCGAACTATTGCCGGTTAGACTTTTTTCCTTTCGCTGAAGAACTGTACCTGGCCGTGGTTTTTGCTTGGTATCATGTTCTGTACTTACCCCGAGTACAAATAATTTGAGACGGTATCTGAGAGATAACATATCCTCTGTTTAGGTCAGTCGACACAGAGCATCCCAATATCCACACGCATAAAGCACTGCGGGACACTCACATCGTCCACATAGTAGTAAACGTTTGATACCTTGCAAAACGATATTAGCGTTCACAACAACTGTCGTGTGGGAGCATTAGATTAAGTACGCACTCATTGCCGATAACGTTCAGCTCCTCCTTCATTCCTGAAACGTACGCGTTCGCTGCCGGGGTTATCAGCCTGGAGGTATATAACAAGATCGGTTTTGGACTTGGTCCCTTCTTCGGACTGTACTTACAAACATTGTTAGTATTGAGGTTCTTACTAAAGTAAGTAAATCCAGCCCAAGTAAGAATATAGACGTCGAGCTTCGCCAAGAATCGCCGTTCTATTGGGCTTTTATCAAGCGTGTCCCAGATGACGCCC
The DNA here is from genome assembly GCA_023375675.1 of Cytospora piceicola. Classification (NCBI taxonomy): domain Eukaryota; kingdom Fungi; phylum Ascomycota; class Sordariomycetes; order Diaporthales; family Cytosporaceae; genus Cytospora; species Cytospora piceicola. The sequence goes on along the minus strand of JALQBC010000034.1, from coordinate 33,277 downwards.
CTGAACTTTTGGAGCAACGTTTTCGTTGCCACTGGGGCTCTTTCGTCAGTCGACGACGCGGAAGCAGGCAATTCCGCAGTTGAGATGGCAGTGATGCCTTCGTCTTGAGCTTTCATCGTGGCTCTTCGGTGGTCGCAGCACTACTAGTACAATAAGATTACTGGTCGGGCGATATTTGTTTGATATTAACCTCGCTAAATGTCTCACAAAACAGCTCAGCTCCTGGCTTTTGAATGTCTCTGAAAACTCAGAGCGATACGCAGCAAGGTTTCCAAGCCCAATGGGAATATCAGAGGGCAAATTCGTGATACTGTGATAAGAACGACTAGCCAAGTACCTGCATTATCTCGCGGCTCAAGTTGTATCTCATCATTGTTGATTGGTATGCCGTGACATCGTCCTTGGAAATCGCCTTACGTGTGGGCCATCACACCATCTGAGGGGTAGCATGAGAACGTCAGTCGCTGCATGCTATTACATATCACCGAAGCAAGGGGCCCAGGGGCGGGGTTCTCGATAATTGAAGACGTAGAGACCCTGACGAGCGTTGGTGAAAGAAATATCAGAGCAAACACGCTGTACATTCATCATGTCGCCCGCTCGGACAACCGATGACATCCCCCCATATGAATTCCCTCAGGAGACGAGCGAAGCCCGTATGTTCTTTGTTCCCATGAACCCGGTGTAAATCTGTGACTGAACATCAAGGTGATAGTTGAATATGCGGACCTCGAAGCCCTCGATATATCAAAGCTGAACCAGCCGGGCGGCAAACAAGCCCTGGCAGAACAAGTCCTCAGCTTCATCAACAAGAACGGTCCGCAGAAATCCCACCTCCGGCCCTCGCCATCGTGACACATTCTGATCTGATACCTGATACGCCACCCAGGCTTCTTCTACGTAGTCGGCCACGGCTTCACAGATGCTGAGATAAAACGCCAATACGCCCTTTGCCAGGCCGTCTTCGCCCTGCCCCTCGAGGAGAAGCTCAAGTACCAGTGCGACACGGCCGCGGGCGACTTCAGGGGCTACAAGCCCCAGTCCACCGGCAAGCTCGCCGGGCGCGACAACGACGAGCGGTACAACATCCCCAAGTTCACGCCCGAGCACGAGCGGCCCCACCCCCAGGTCGTCCGGGACCACTGGGACGAGATCCGGGCCTTCTCCCTCAAGGTCCACGACGGGCTCCTCCTCCCCCTCCTCCGGCTCTTCGCGTGCGTGCTGGAGCTGGACGACGAGGACTTCTTCGTCAGGAGGCACCGCTACGACGCCGAGGGGCTCGAGTACCTGCGCTACATGCAGTACTTCCCCCGGCCGAGGAGCGAGGACGCCGCGGGGGGCGACATCTGGGCGCGGGGGCATACCGACTACAACACGCTCACGTTCCTGTTCCACCAGCCGGTCGCGGGCCTGCAGGTGCAGACGCCCGAGGGCCAGTGGCGGCACGTCCGGTCGCCGCGGGATGCCGTCGTCGTCAACATCGCCGACGCGCTCGAGTTCCTGAGCGGCGGGTACCTCAGGAGCACGGTGCACCGCGTCGTCAGGCCGCCCGAGGACCAGGCCGGCCGCCCGAGGCTGAGCCTGATCTACTTTGCGAGGCCCGAGGCCAACATCATCTTGGAGCCCGTGTGCAGCCCGCTGCTGCAACGAATTGGGCTGGGGGAGCGGAGCGAGAACGAGAGATTTGCGCACCCGGTGACTGCGGAAGGTATGTTGCTGTGATCTCCGATTCCATTCGTGTTGTATGTTGTGTGTATGTGTGGTTTCTAATGATAGTGCAGAATGGGCTCGCGCTCGTATTGCGAAAGACCACCGATTCCGCGTGGGCGTCGTGGACCAGCGAGAGAAGGAGATTATCGCCGGGGTGAAGGAGGTATTTTATGACTAGGCCTCGGTCCCTAGAGAAGAGCGTGATTAGTGCCAAGCCCGATGTTAAATGAGCGTAAGATAGTGAGCACATGTGTCAGATGCTATCCCCAGGAGTGTCCTTATAGTGCCTTCAATCAAGGAGATATTTCGTGTTCCATATGCTTGCGGCAGGCCGCCTACTTGCTCAGGCTCTTTGTACCTCACATGGGATCCTCATCCACTGCTAGTTTCGCTCCTAGTCAGACATTCAAGGACGAAACGGTCGTCGGCGTCCAGTTCAGGCTCTTCTGTAGCGATGTCCAGTCCGAGCCGGACCTTGACCGGCCCCATGGACCCTCCCAGCTTGCCCAGCTTCTCCCAGATCAGCTCCGCCTCCCTGTCACTCTTCCAGCCTGCACACTCGATCACTAAAGGTGGGCGAGCCTTCCAATCCAGCATCGAGTAGACATTCTCGTCATCATCGGCTGTGCCTGGGAGGGGCCCTGTGTGCAGGAAGCGATCCAGCACCCATTCCACTTTTCTACAGCAGCCGATGCTACAGTAACACTCCTCGAAGCTGAGTTGCAGTCGATCCAGGGTCATCCACTTGATACAGTCGATCCGCTCAGCCCAGGCAACCTCGAGTTCATATGTTTTCTGATCATGGAGCCTCCGTAAGGCATCTTGAGACGAGATCCTGGCCTGGTTGATATCGGCCCTGAGTGTATCATTGAAATAGAGGTTGATGTAGTCTCTCTCGACATGGTCGCGCATGTCAAAGGTGTAGCTCACATCACGGACCAAAGGGGCGTTGTTCACGCCCCTTTCGGATCGACTGCAGAAACGACGTTCCATCACCTGGACGTCGTTGCTCGCGATGCCAACGAGAGTATTGAAGAACGAGGGACGCGAACACTCTCCAAACGGAAAAATGAACCTGTTTCCGCCAAAGAACACACCTGTGGCCTCGGCGTGAATAACCCGGCTCACACCTTGGAGCAAGCCCAGAGTCTCTCGCTTATGGCGACTCTGCAACGCCCGTAGTGATTCTTCGAGGCCATGATAGCGCTCATAAGTGTTACCCCCAAAGCCCCGCCAAAAGTCATTCCTGAAGAATGGGTCATTGAGAACGATATATGTGCCCTTGGGCAGCAAGAAGCCGTACACAATGTTGCGAATCTCAGACGGAAGCTGGAGAAAGCCCTGGAATTCGGTGCCTATTCGTAGCCGTCTGCGCATCGCGACAGTGCTGCGAAGCTTGTATGCCACCGATTCCGCGCCTGCGTCGTGCAGACTGTCCGGGTCGCTGTTCAGGAGGCGCGACAGCATCCCGGAGAAACTCTCCCCGTGTTCTTGCACAGGATGCATGTTGAGATCAGGATTTCTGCAATAAACCTTGCTGAACTGGATCCATCTGTAATTTCCGAACTTCTCTTCGTCGACCTCAGCCTGTCTCTGTGAGGCCCAGTAATTTGCCAGTCGAGTCTCCCAATCTTGAGTTCGTGCCGTGACGAAATGGTCGTAGATCATTGCACTCACCGCGAGTGGTGGTACATACGGCGCCGGATCCTGCAACTCCGGCCCATGCCCCTCCCATTTCTGGGCGGTTTTCAATGGGACGACCATGATTTTGAGATCTCGTATATAGTAATGAGAGCGGCTTCAAATATTCCGATTCAGAGTGCACAAGGTCGTCCAACTCCTACTACTTAAATAGGTGGCTGTGGACCAAAGACGATTGATGAGGTCAAAATAAGCGGGGTCTTCCCGAGGGTTAGCAACCAGGCAACTAACTAACTTCTATATTTCAGGGCGGTGTGCAAGGCGGCTCAGGGTTGTGGTTGTGGTTGTGGCTGTGGTTGTGGTTATAAGCTAACATCACTTGGAGACCAGTGCGGTTAGTTAGTGCAGGTTTGTGCAGTCACGCAGTGCAAAGGCAAACACTTGAGGGACAATGTTTTAACAAAAAAAGAACCAAATCCATTTATGCCCTTGAACTCCCGCAAGAGAAGCAGCATCATCACCCGATGAACTAAGCTAGCTCTATACTACCACACCAAACTTTTGTCTATCGATCTCCGTGGGCAGTTACAAGAACCCTATCCCATCCAATCTATAAACCCAAGCCATGCAAATGAAAATGCGAAGACGACCATACATCTCCGTAAGAAGAAAGGGGGGGGGGGGAATCATGTCGTATATCTTTTAAATAAAAAGGTAAAGGCCAAAGTTGAGGCAAAAGTTGTCAACCTGGGGCAGTTTAATCCCGGGGGTCGTAGGTCTTGCTCAGGATGAACTTGTCCAGGTCGGCATCTCCCCACTCCTCCCACTCGTTCCACTGGGATTCTGGCAGGGCGCTAACGCCGTCGCGGCGGGCGGCCTTCATCACCTCACGAGCGACGAGGACGCTAGCCTCGCGGACGCGGTTGATGCGGGGGTAGATCAGGCCGTTATCGATCTCGTCGGCGTTGAGGCAGCCGGCAAGGGCGGCAGCGGACTCGTAGATCATGAGGTCGGTGACCTTGGTGGCCTTGGCGAGGATGGCACCGAGACCGATACCGGGGAAGACGTAGACGTTGTTGCCCTGGTTGGGGTTGTAGGTGACGTTGTCCTTGGTGAAGGAGCTGAAGGGCGAGCCGGAAGCAAAGATGACGCTACCGTCAGTCCACTCGACAGCCTGCTCGTATGTGCACTCTGCCTTGGTCAGGGGGTTGGACAGAGGGAACAGGATAGGGCGGCGGCCCTCGCCACCAGCATCGACAGAGTTCTTAAGAGCGCGCACAATGGGCTCGTTGAAGGAGCCGAAAGTAGCAGTGAGACCGATAAGTGCAGATGGCTTGACGTGCTCGATGACCTCCTCGAGGGTACGGTACTGGGTGCCGTTGTTGTCGGAACGGGCGAAGTACTTCTTGTGCTCGGCAAGGTTGTCACCACGGTCCTGAGTCACGAGACCCTTGGTGTCGACAAGCCAGAACCTGTCCTTGGCGTCCTGCTCTGAGAGACCACGACGGGTGTAGTACTCAACAAGCTGCTTGGCGACACCAACACCAGCAGATCCAGCACCCATGAAGACCAGACGCTGGTCCTCGATGGGGACTCCAGAGAGGGTGACTGCGCCAATGTATCCACCCAGGACGACGGCACCAGTTCCCTGGATGTCATCGTTGAAGCACTTGTAGTCCTCACGGTAACGCTCGAGGTAGCCGAAGGCCTTCTCAGAGTCGAAGTCCTCGAACTGAACAACCATCTCGGGGTAAACCTCCTTGGCGGCAGCCATGAACTCGTCCATGAAGTCCTGCTGCTCAGCGTAAGAGGGACGCTTCTGGCGCAGACCAAGGTAGAGCTCGTCGGCCAGGAAGGTCTCGTTGTTGGTACCACAGTCCAGGACAATGGGCATGGTCTTGCTGGGGTCGATACCGGCGGCGGCAGTGTAGAGGGACAGCTTGCCGATTGGGATACCAATGCCGTTGAATCCGAGGTCACCGAGTCCGAGAATACGGGAGCCGTCAGTGACGACGCAGATCTCGGGTTTGGCGTAGGGCCAGTTCTTCAGGATAGTCTTCATAGACTTGCGCTGCTTGATAGAAATGTACAGAGCCTCGGGGCGGGTGTACAGGTTGGAGTATTGGAGGCAGACATCACCAATGGTGGGGGTGTAAACCAGAGGCATCATCTGCTTGATGTTGTCCATGATCACGCGGTAGAAAAGGTCGGCATTCTGGGCCTTGAGCGATGACAGGTACAGATACCTGTCAACGTCGGTAGCGCGAGAGTTGATAACGCGGAGTGCACGTGCGCATTGCGTCTTGAGGTCCTCAATCTTGTGCGGTACCAGACCGGTAAGGTTCTTCTTGGCACGCTGCTCAGGGGTGAATGAGAGACCTGTAATAAAATTAGTACCAAGCTTCGAAATACCGTCGACTCAGCGCAGGTAGCACTAGGCTATTTGCACTGGTGATATGTGAAGGGTCGAAAACCTACCCTTGTTCCACATTGGCTCTGAGAGGACTTGGGCACCGAGAGCCTGCTGTTCGCTGATGTACTTGGTCTCACTGGACTGCTTGATCTCGCCGTATGTGTCATTGTATCCACGGAGCTGGTCCAGCTGCTGAGCCTTCAGGGCGGCTTCGACAGCCTGGGTGTCGATGGCAGACATGATGTTTAGATTGGTCAACTTTCTTGGGAATTTCTTGGATGTATAAGTGTAGGAAGGGCGAAAGGTAGATAGAGGTGTTGTAGTGTTTGGGTTTGAGTTGGGAGAGGAGTAAGAAACGTTTTCTGGATCAGGAGAATTCGTTCTTATAAGTAGATGGGAAAGGTCGGTCGCAACTTTTGTAAGCGGAAGGGAAGTGTCTGGACCTCGCTCTGGGGCCGGTGACGACGGGTCTGAAGAGATAGACCTGACAGGATTGACAAGATTATCGTTATTAGGATTACGAGGAGGAAGAGTGGTTCCAGCAGAACTCGAATCAGGTGTAGGAGGCGATGAAGATAGAGGTTGGTTAGCTGAGGATGGAACGACCACACGACGGACTGCTGGAGCCACACGTCTGGCGCTGGAGACGAATACTCCTTTCAGGGCCCTTAACAGCGCCATTGAGGTATGTACAGTGACTTCCAGGTGGGAAGTGCCCGAGGTACAAGTGCAGAGGCCTTGGAACCCTTGCAGGTCTCGGGAAAATAAGGAACTGCCGGAAGCTCCTAAGCAGGGTTTGTTACGGTAATAACAAGCTGCGGCAAACTGGCACTTGCAGGCAAGTTTCAAATGCAGCCGCGTGTTTTAAGTGAGACAGACCCCCCAATAGGAAAATATGAGATGTGTCTCAATGCCCTTATTTTCGATGACCTGATCCGATTGATACCCTGAAGTTAGCTCCAGCTACTTGGTGATGGTGATGATGATGGTGATAATGGTGATAATGGTAGAACGCGACGCTGGTGATGAACCCTTCCTTATTTCTGACACCCAGACAGATTGATACAGATCCAGTAGCAAGTAGTCGCGTCACATACCTTGTGCAGATGCCCACCCTGTCGAGAGTGTGCGTATAACTTTTGTTATTGTTCGTACCGGTATGTTCCTGATCGCGGGCGGCCAAGTCGACGTGGATTCGGATTCTGGTGGACGCGGCAGCTCCGTATGAACCGAAACTTGGGTCCGAAGGTTGCTGATCAATAATTGGTCGCTGGTCGCCAGAAGTACGAGCCGAGGCCGAGATATGGTCCCGGAAGAATGTTCACTAGGGAAAACCCGTGTCGCGAACTGGTTGTGAAGGTGGAGGAATGTGGTCCGTGGTCCGTGGTCTATGGCATGTTATGGCTTGCGGACTGTGGCCTATGTTTGAATGGAGAACTGGAATTACAAGTGGCACGCACGGCTGGACAATTGACGGCGGCACAGCTTGAGACTTTGAAGCCCGAAGTGTCCTTCCATTCTCGAGATAAGCTGGCCGGTTTTCGGTCCTCGATGCGGAGTACAATTGGAATGTGAGTCAACATCCGATGTAGGTAATTAGTATTACATGCTGTGATGACTTCTTGGCTTTTCAGGCCACGCTGGTTACCATTAACTTTCTCCAGGGTACCTACGTACTACGCCTGCTACGTAGGCCTGGTAGGCAGGTAGGTAGGTATGCTTTGTGCTATGGCCTACCCCTGAAAATCGTTAATTTGAAAGCTCGGACAAGCATAAGACAAGCCTGAGCTATGGAGCTTATCGTCGGTCCAGACCAGTGAACAGTAGTTTGTCCCTCCAGCCCTCCTTGCCGACCCCTGCTGGTCAGTATTCCTGTCCCGGTCCTGCACGAGAAACAAAGTGGGTTACAGGCCCGTGAACAGGGGTGCCTAGGTAAGCCACGCTGCTAGGACTGCTAGGGTAGCTCTGTGTCGGGCATCCGCTCCTTCATCGTGCCCCCTCAGTTCCTTTGCCTCAGTGGCCCCCAGTGGCACAGTGGCTCCTCCGTTCCGGCCAGGGGGGCGGGGCACTAAAGCGTTTGGGTTTACATAGTGGGCATCATCCATGGATGTCCCAACTGCCAGACTGTCAGACTGTCTGACAGCCCTGACAGCATGGCATTTGCACCAGCGTGCTTACTGCGGCACACTGCCAGCTGCCAGGCCAGGTTGCTCCACTTTTGACTGTGACTTCAACTGTGACTTCATCCAGTCCACCTTGGCATCATCTTCATTCTCATATAGATTTTGGTAATAGGAGATAGAAACACTACTGTAAGCATGACAGACACACACAACTTGAGGAACCCGGTGTCGCTCTTTTCCGGAACCCGAAACTGCTGTAATGGCCCTACAGATAAAAGTTTTTGAATGCTGACTGGTTGTCTTCGCGTCTCGCTATGCATAATTGATGAATACCTTACTACCTAGGTAGGTACTTAACTACCTAGGTACCTAGGTGTGTGTGGAAAAGACCTTTTCCGAGACTCGAGGCTGGGGAGGCTGCTCCAAGAGAGATCGGGCTGAACTTAGCTTAGATTCCACCCGTAAAATAACCGAAGGAGAGAAACAGGCAGAAGAAGAAGAAGAAAAAAGGCAAATTTGAGAGAATAAAAAACAATCGCCCTACAAATAAACCTAGGTGCACTGACAATGATAGGTAATTCAGCCCGGTGTCTTTTCGTCTCATGGAAATTGGTTGTGATTTGAAAGCGGTGCCCTTGAAAAGCACCCTGTTCGCTTGGGTTGCTGTCAGGGTCACTGTGACCTTTTCTCGGATCCACGCAGTCGGAATCCACTTTTTCGGGAGGAGCATTTTGAGGCTCAAGTTTCGACAACATCAGACATCACATCAGGGGGACCTTACTACAGCATCAGAGCATGAACTCCCTCACCCGACAGTGGAAACATCTCCTACCCTTTTTCTCCGCCTTTTTTCAGCCTTGCATTGTTTCCATCCCGGCGTGGCTTACTATATACATATATCGAGCGATCATTCTCCCGCCTATGTTACAGTACGTATCCGGTCCCCTTTTCTTCTATCCTGCATGTTCCTGCAAGATCTGTTCCAACCCGATACACCTACTTACCTAGGTACTGTACACACACCTAACAGTACAGATCCTCCGTCATTACCTTGTACATCACTTTTTCCGAAATCTAAAATTTTTTCTTATTTCTTTCCTTCTCCATCTTCTGTACCCATTATTCTGTACTATGCAGGGTCCTTCATACGAGTGTTTCCGACTTCTCCCGATGATGCGACTCTGATGCAAGTGGGAAAGTGGGCCTTTAGACCCCGGCAGACTCATCCCGGATCTGCACCCGATCGGGGGAAACGTGCCTAAGTACTCCGTAGTCTGTTCTGGCTGGCTGCTTTTTCCGGCATTTCGGGTGGGGGTCCCATCTTTTCCAGCCTGCCTCTGCCGCCGCATCCCAGCTTCTGAGCCTCTTGTTTGATGATCTTGCATTCAACCCTTTTTTAGAAACCACAAATCTCGCTGGTGACGAAGTGTACACGACACGACATGACACGACACGACCGGCACAACAACTTTCGAGTTTTCCCTCCGTCGGACCCGATAGATCAAATTTTGCACCTTCAACCGCGCCCGACTCTACCGGTGAGGCAACAAAAAAAAAGGGCAAAGAAAAAAAAGAGTCATACAAACAGCTGCTCACCTCATCCATCACCCACTACCGTATGATGAATGGATGGTGTGCACGACCAAATAGGATAGTTTCCCCAGACTCCACTTGGCCCAAATGATACGAACTTAGATCTCCAGGGTCTTCTTCTCCTGTATGCGACCCTGTGGCTTGGCTCTCTGACGTGACAGGTCCCCGAGCCCGGGTACACATCCATCATGATTCAGATCCGTTCCCAAGGCCAAGAGATCGATCTGTCTTGCAAAAGCTTCGCCTCCTGATCCCGAGCATATCATAACGACGCTTCTACGAATAAGAGGGTCATGTCACGGATCTGCTGCTGACGATCAGTAATAGTGACGGTGTGATGCTGCTCATCTTTGTTTTATTCTTGCCCTCTTCTTTTTCGGTTTTCTTTTCGGTTCCTGTAACAGTGGCTGTGAGCGCACTGGGCCCCCCCCCCCTAGACACTGTCCCGAGGTCATGATGAAGAAATGTAGACAACTTTGATAATCAAGAATGGCGATCAGGCATTCGATACTACCTAGGTACTAAGTATGTAAATGTGATGCACCCCATCAGTTCCGCGCTCCCTTACCATGTGTTCTGCAGCCATAATTAGTCTCCCTTCTTTGGGACAAGCTTGTCCATCCCAACTACATTCCGTGTTAGTACACAGCTAGGTCTCGGAATTTGGAGCCCGTGGTGAACAAGCTTTCCGATCTCTCCTACATCTTAGATAACACTCGTTGCATTTTCATATCCATGATATACTTATAGACGGAGACCTTTGCCCATTGATCTTCACGAGACACCACCCCAGGTCAAGGCCTCAATCTTGTAACTGGATGAGCTTGCTTCTCGAAACCTAAGAAGAAAGCGTTCACGATCTATATCAGTCAGACATGCGCCCGGACGGCCTTGGAAATGGCCGCCCACTACCATCCGGAAGCCGGGGATGCAACGCACTGCATGCAGGCGTTGATGCAGCAGCAGCTTGGCGTCCTAAAACGGATACATAAGGCACCACCGGCACTCCGTGCCTGGCTGTTACCCTACTGCACAGACGATGTTGCGTCAACACACCATCATTCCTTCCTTTGTCACTGTACATCATCTTTGCTGAGCTTCAGTTGACCCGCAGTCTGCTTCATCGGACCCCTTTCGACCGCCGTGAGGACCTCTTTCGGTCACCGATTGGCGTACCTGAGTACGCGAGATGATGTCCGTGTACTCGGTTCGCAATTACCCCAGACTTCCAATCCTGGCTCTGGTGTTGTCCGGGGCGCGTCCCTTACTCTGCAGCAAGTCTCACTCTATTGGGTATAGCGGGTGCAATAGCTCTTCGGTATATTGGAGGGGCTGAGGAAATGGTTCTGCACACTACAATGCCAGTTCAATGTTGTCCAGGTTTCTAGGCCCGAAGAACGTGGTAATGCATCGGCCAGCATATGTACCTAAAAGAATTGTAGCCCTTCTTGGCCAGCGCCTCCAGGCCAACCATCCACGAGCATTGATTGGTGCTGCGATCAAGAGGAGCGGTCAGACGTATCAGACCTCCATTCCCAAACCGCGGGCCGTTCCAACGACTACCAGCCTGATTTAGACCTGATGAGTGAGACGAGCAGCCGTAGACTGGGTAGGATCCTTGATTCAAACAGCACTTGGGGCATCGCACGTTCGCAGTGGCTCAATATATGAGATTCTCGAGGCACCTGGGCAAGCATTATGCGGTGGTGGAATCGCCTGTTCTTCATCAGCCTGCCATATGATTCGATGCGGTCCCGAATATTGCCTTGTTACTATGACCATCTCCATCTGCATATTGGCTTTCCTTTGATTGCATTGCAGATAAAGAGATTGAAACTCATTGTTCAAACCTGTCCGCACGGGGGCTCCGAAGTTTCTACATTGGACTTCAAGTTGTGTCGTATGCGTCTGAATGGTCCGCCAAAAGATTGCCTTGTTGCGCTACAAAAAGCTGGGGCTTGACATGACGGGAGTTGACGAGAGTAGGCATCGATCCGCAGATGATAAACAGACTCGCTTCCACCTCCTTGGACTTATCAGGTTAGGATGAAGGAAACCCGTTGTGGCGTACTCGGGAACGGACTTACCTAGGTACAAAACCCATCCAAACGCTTGCGTAGCCCCAAGCTTGGTCAGTGGATCGAAGTAGTTGGAAAACATATCTTAGTCAGAGTTCAGAAGTGTCTATGCTTCAATCAGCAATTGCCTCCCTCTTGTTTATTGAGGACAACAGGATCTGACTGTGCCTACACGGTAGCGATACCAATCAGAAAGAGGGCCCGGGCTATGGCCTTTTTTGACCTGGTGGTGTCAACATGAACAACCACTGGTATGGGAAGAATAAACATGTGATATCTGTGGCGATGGCAACAGTGGTAGCGGTATAGAGCGAGGTTCGGTTCTAGCAATGGGACATTTCCGGAGATACACTCCAAGCCATCCAGACTATGTTGCAGGTGAGAGTCACAAGTCCTATTCGTAAAGATAGTATACAGTGGCAACCCCCTACGTATCATATAGCCCATCAAAGCCATCTGTATGAAATTTTAGAAATGTATGGTATTTAGGGGTAAAGGTCCACATACATCATTAGCCAATCCATCCACTGGGTAGGGTGTATGATTATGATATATCAAGGGTTTCCATGTTATGCTATATAAGGATATGATATATTGGGGTAGCCACTGTATTAGGTAACAATACCTATGACGAACCAAACTGCGAGCCGAAGCTTCCAGAGTACCGATATTTGGCGAGAGTAAAGTTAGTGATAACGTGGTGAAGCCGTTGCGGAGCATGTAAATAGCGGACATGAGATGATTTGTCTCCAGCCAATGATAAATTACCTAGGTATACCCAGACAGACGTCTGCAAATTATACCAAGCTTCTGAACTCAAAACCACCCCCCCCACGGACTCTTCAAACTTGGCTACAGGTATCTCCCATCAACGAACACGATTGACCTTGACGTTCAAGGACCCTACAGAGAGCGGTCAAATGTTGAGTCCAGAAATATTCGTGTTCTCATCAAAGCTCGGGCTCGGAGACTCATTGGTGTTTAGATTTTGGGTGATCATGGTACCTGGGTTGAAAACTTCATGATATGTTGATCAATAAAGGTCCACGTGGAAGCGCCGCAGTCGTTCGACGATGGTCGACTCACCCAGGCCAAGAATTCAAGCCTTTTGATTATCGACCAGTTAGCTGGGAGCAAAGTTCTTAAGCAGAAACACCGTCCCAGAGGTCTTCCGTTGCCACATGCATCGTACCATCGTCGAACGCCAAGCCCGTTGTGATGTAGCTCTTGTTACAAAATGTCTGCGACAGTACACAAACCGGCAGGGCACCTCCAAAGCCGAATACCAGAACATTTTCCAGAACATCATATTGTCGGGGAGCCTGGCAGTTGACTCCGTAGCCCTTAGGGTGGCGACAACACGATGGTAACACTAACAGTTACCGGCAGATACACATGCCTGTCACAGCGCTTGTTGGAAGAAATGGTACGAGTGCTGCTAGATATTTTCAGCGAAGGATGCAGCAAGGCTGACTGGAACCTTGATGCGTGTTTCCGTGTGTTTCTGTGTGAGTCTTAGGGAACAGAGCACCGTACTTAATAGTCATTGGGGTACAGGCTCAACTGTAACCTCTGGAGATTCCCAGTTATTTCCCCAGTGTCGCCCAACATGTCAGAACTTCTAACAGGATCCTAGGTTGCAGTCTGTTCGTTTTTATTACGACACGGGCTACTGCAAGCAGAAGCGCAACAAGCCGCCGAAAAAAGTAAAATTAACTTATACCAGCCCTGGCTCTCGTTGATGACACGCAGCCCGTTGTGCAATCTTGGACCTCACCTGCCAAACTATCAATCAAGTTGAGAACTGATCTCCTAACGACGTTGGTCTGTAGACTAGAATAAAGGCGAGGTTACCACATATGTGCCTTTGCCTATTAGATCATCTATAGTGAGCTCCTTTTCTACACCAGACTCTTGACCCAACATATTGTTTTGAACGATCCAGCCCCATGCAAAAATTATTTTGTCACAATATACTATTTTCAACCGCCTTCATGGATTCCGAAGCATCCGAGGACACTACCCTTGGTATCAATGTGACTGCTCCTCGTTTCATGGCCGCTGAATGTGCCCGTCTACGAGTCCCGTGAATATCAATGATCCAAGTGATGACCAACCCTTCATGTAGTGCGGTAACTTGTCACAGCACACTCATACTGGGTCTAAAGGTAGACACTGTACGAAGGCCAATTAGCGTCGTGCTCTTCGGCCAAAGCTGCGTTGCCCCTGGGGGTTGCGCGTCGCCTTCGACAACTACTTAGGTATACACATGCTGTGATCCAGAACACGTCCGGTTCGACCACCAGTTGACTGCTAACTGATTCACCGGAGTTCACCGGAATAGCGTCCAATGCCGTCGTCCCAGGCGGCTGGAATCATCTGGTTACCCACCACTTGACGATCATCAATGACAGCTTGAGGCGGATCGGCGGACCGACCCGTTCAGGTTGCACACTGACATTGATGCGACTCAGGGGCTGCACGTGGTGCTAAATCAACCGTGACACCAGCAAGTACAACGCTAAGCAGACCTTATCGTTATGTGGTACCAATTCAATATAAATACAGGACCTAGAGACTTCTCCATGAGTTCCTTTGCAGGACTCTGGATGTGTTTGGAGAAGCTAGCAAGATAATTATCTGGTGACATTCCGGTATCTTTGGAAACACGTCAGCCTGGGTCACCATAGTATACTCAAATGACGTTTGAGCATCTGAGGACCCGCCCATGAACTTCTTGATATAGAATGTGATTGGCTGAAACGTTAGTGGGCTCCAGTCTTAACCGCGAGACAGCAACGATCGATTTCAAGCCGAGGCACAGCTGATTGCTGAAAAGATAATTGAACATTCAGGGGCCTTGAGTGATTCTCTCCTGTCATTGCCTCCTTTCCTCGTGTCTGCGGTCGTTTTACCTATCATCTGGTTCTGCTTCATATATTGGGCTTGGTAATCCTAGAACTACTTCCTAGAGTAGCTGTTCGACATACCGTAGCACGCATTACCCCCCTGGCTTTGTTACATCATATTCTCTCATATTCTCCTTATGTCAAGGCCGCACTTCGCCTGCTCGGTCTCGTGAAGCGATAGACTTCTCGGACATATCGGTAACCTTCTCTTGGTCCTGTTGCCCTTCGACGAATCATCACCTCATTCATTATACTGGCGATCCGGATCGCCTCGCGGAATAGTGCCCCAACGACTGTTGCATTGCCATGGCTCCTCCACCGTCCAAGGCCGAGAAGGCGGCCTACATGGAGAAATTGGGACAATATCTGAACAAAGTCAATCCTATACCGACATTACCAGAGTATACCGGCCCTTACAAGGTCGGCACTACAGATGTCGAGATATCGGTGTCGGACCTACACGCACCTAGTTCTGCCCCATCCAACGCCGCAGGCATCTCCACAGTCCAGTTCCGCATCTTTTACCCTGCCCAACCAGACTCCAAGAACAAGAGGATATCATGGCTGCCCGCTCCTCAGAGAAGCCATATCTCGGCCTATACAAAGTTCTTGGGCTTCGGTCCCGTCGCTAGCGAACTGCTCTCGTGAGTCAACCTGCGTTTCTGAGCACTATGCTTCTGCTAATCATGCTTGACCCCTCTAGGTTCCTTCCTCGACATGTACATTATACCACGATACCCGTCCACAAAAATGCCACCCTCCTCGACCCTAATGATAATCCTAACAAGCGGTGGCCTACAATGATCTTTTCCCACGGCCTCGGTGGAAACCGCAATACATACTCGCACATCGCAGGCTCCATGGCCTCCCATGGAGTTGTCGTTATATGTCCTGAGCATCGTGACGGAAGCGCAGTCACATCATTCGTTCGAGACCCTGCAGCACAAAACAAGTACTTCACCAAGAACACCAAAAACGTGGTTCCCTACATCAAGATTCCTCATGACCAGACACCAGAGGTATGGGACGCTCGGAACCAACAGCTGAAGGTCCGGCTCTGGGAGCTCGGTCTGATACACGAGGCGATACTGGATATTGATTCCGGCTTGGATATAAACAACCTGAACACTAGCACGCCACCGGATTGTCTAAGCCAGCTCTCGTCGAAACTCGACGTCCAGGAACCCGGATCGATCATATTCAGCGGACACTCGTTCGGCGCAGCCACTATTGTCCAACTTCTCAAATCCACATACTACGCTGGCACGCCCCAACTCGAGTCCTTGGAGGAGCCCCTCTTCACCCCTGCCCCTGAGAGTCGGATCCGCGCGCAAATCACGCCCAAGAACCTTACCGTCCTGTTCGACATGTGGTGTTTCCCCTTCCTTTCCCCGACGACCACGGCACTCTACCGCCTGCCCCTGCCCTGCTACGCCGACAACGACCCGGCCGCGCCCGGCGGCTCCGCCCTCCTGGCCGTCGAGTCCGGGGCCTTCGTCAAGTGGAGCGAGCACCTGCACGCGACGTGCCGGGTCATCTCGCCCGACCCCGCCGCCCCCGTCGTCACGGCGTCGGCGTTCCAGCGCCCCTCGGGCGTCCGCCTCCCGGAGCCCAACTTCTTCTACGTCGTCGACAGCGCGCACCTCAACCAGAGCGACTTCGGCGTGCTGTTCCCGTGGCTGACCAAGAAGGTCTTTGCCTCCGAGCAGCCCGAGCGCGCCCTGCGGCTGAACATCCGGGCCGTGCTGCAGCTGTTCAGGACCAACGGTGTGCCGGTGGCGAGGACCTGGGTCGGTGACCTTGTCGACGGCGCGGATGTCGATGCAAAGGCGGGTGCGGTGGACTCTGGGAGCGGTGCCGAGGAGAATGGTGTTGAGGATGGAATCGATGACGACAAGACCATTTTCGACAGGAGCGGAAATGATGTCGTAGACCACTGGAAGTGGATTGATATCGTTGGTATGGGAGGAGAGTCTGGCCATGGCGGCAAGGACGGCGAGCCCCAAGGCGTGGCAGGCGAAGAAAGCATGGCTAACGAAGTCGAGATGGGCGCCGCGGATACAGAGGAGGCTACAGTATTGCGCCCTGACGTATAATTTATGGACTTACAGTTGGATAATCGAAAAATATGTTGTTGGGACATGAGTAGACGGACGGGCATTCCGGGTCGACAATGTCGATCATAGACTACACCAGCTTGGAGTTAGTAGGGTTCATTTGATGATTACTTCACAGAGGATATTTTAGAGACTTCGATTAGACTTAGATTTTATATAGAAAAGTAAGTATAAAAAAGTATAAATAAGCCCCGGTAGTAATAAGGAACCACCATGATGATACCGAGGAGATGGGACAGGGCGAAAGATACGACCATGAGGGACATGGGCGACAGCCGATCTTCTAGTCGGTTGCTTTCGACAAACCAGACAATTAGGATAGGAGCGAACGTGGCGACGCGGTATTGTCCACTGGCAAAGGATCGGGCGAGTGGTGACGACACAATTCACACGGACTCGGAAAGACAGCCACTTGTCAGCGAACCTCAAAACCGGCCACTCCACCACGGCGATACCAGAAGGGCTCGAATCCTAAGTGCGACGTAGACCGAGTTGAGCCAGGACTAAGGCGGAGAATATTACGGGGAGCCAGGAGACGAGGCTGTCCTTCACCGGCCGCGAAGGCAGCTCGTCGTCATAAGGGATCGCCCAGGGCCTTCTCGAGACTTGCATCTCCCCATGTTTCGACCCCTCAACCACCTGGGCACGGATAGGCCGAACAGGTTGGCTTGCGCCACGGGATCCATAAACTTCATGAAGAGCCGAAGGATTGTCTCCCCGAGGAGAGACTTCAGCTTCCATATGGGCCCTTGCATTGAATGCGCGAGGTTCATCAGGGATGTTGCCCGCTCGTGCACAGCCCCTGGATCTTGGCGAGGGCGGCTTCAATGCGTTTGGTAGATGGATTGTTGAGATGTTGGTCGAGAATACTAATCAGGCAGTTTGATAACACTGCTGCCCACCGATTGGATCTTTCTGTCCAGAGCCTTAGTTTCACGTACCAGTAACTCGCAGAGCAAGTTGAGAATGGTAAGTGATATCTCTTATGCGCTGCCTATCCAATTGTCATGATACTTCCATAGTATCATTTCCTGTACATACGTTTCTCCAAGTGAACAACAGAAATAGTCTTATCCTTGTAGAGATCGCCAAACGTGAGCTTGCCCTTGACAATGGGCTCATCCCAGTGCTCCCTATAAGCTTGGCCTCGTCTTTCTAAGTGTATAACGTGATATCCCTCCCATAACTGGGATCGTCCGGATGGACGGGAACAGAAGAAGAAGAAATAGGCACGGCGGCCAGCCCCTTGGGCGATGAGCATCGTGCTCGTACGTGAGCGGCACTTGAGCGGCACTTATATCTTCGGGCATGGAGCCTGGCTTCGACATTTCGAAAACGCACTTGAAGTAACAGGGAATTTTGTATTCCTCCTTTTCGTCGAGAGTTGCTGGCTCAATCGCAGTAGCAACACGCTGCATCTGCTGACGGACCTTACTGTGGACGCCGTCGGCGCCAAGTAGCAGGTCTCCGGTGAAGGAATCGCCGTCCCTAGTGGTGACAATGACATCGCTGTCTGTCATAACGACAAGCTCGACGCACCTGTTAACCAGTATTGTATATTGTACTGAACATTGCCCAACAGGACTCGGAGTAATTACTCGCGGTCAACGTAGCCGCCCAGGTATTATCCACACCTAGAACAAATCATATATCACCAGCACCTGGTGACTTCAGGCTTCGCACATGTCACTGGTAATTAGCTTGTGTACTAAGAACCACACCTTCTCTTGAAATGCTCAGCCATCCCAGAGTCAATTGCCAAGCCTTTCCCCTCTGCATTCACCATGTGCTGACCTTGAAAGGGAGGTATTCTGGATTCACTAATGCCTTTGAAACATCCGGGCTGGTCGAGGATTCGCATGCCATTTGGAAATAGGCCCAAGCTGGCGCCGATTTTGGGCACGATTCTCCCCGGATGTCTCGAGGAAGATGGAATTGATCCCGTACTTCCCCAGCATGTTGGCGAGGGACAGCACAGCAACGCTGCCGCCCATGATGATGAATTTGAATTTTTTTCCCCCTCTCGGTGTCAATTGATCATGGTGTGGAATGGTAAAACTAGTTTATGCACTTGATCATCATACCACTATTTGTAAGCCACGACAAATTCTACACATTTAATATATCATAACAAAGACCAGCATCGTAATTATTCCTACACAAGCAACGGAGCAACACTCGATCCAGAATGCTTCATCTGGTCTTGCGTGAGAAGGAGATATACTCGACCAAATTGTGCTAGTCGAGATGGCTGATATTATGGAATTGCTATTTGTGACTGATACGATCCCGAGCCGGTTTTCGGAAAGAGTCTGTTTTAGGACGGACGCATGCGCCTCCAACTTAACGGCGAGTATGCGGGAGGACCAGGTACCCGCAGCATGTCCTTTAGTACATACCTAGGTACTTATGTAGGTAACCCCTGAGTGTGGTTGCGGGCCGAAGTATACTACAGATGTGCATGATGATCACTTGCTTAGGTACCCTAGGGTACGTAGTAAGCAACCATCCTGGCGGGTTCTCGACACTAGTGCTGCGTCTTTGCTTATTATTCCTTGCATATTGACATCCCATGGGATGGTATTGTGACCCTAATTGCTAGACAAGGTGCCCAAGTGCAACACACTGTCGGACAAATCCATGTAATCCACGCGTTGACTTATGCAGACGGTGAATCTTTTTCGTCCCATCTTACCACATCATAACCCGCCAGGCACCCTCTGCAGTCGGTGTAACCCGTGCTTGACCCCATTCGAAGACAGAACGTCGTAGCAGGGACGTGTTAGTGACTTGCCTGTGATTGAGGCGCAGCGCTTGTGTACACTCCCCTGCGGAGACTGTGGTATGTTACGTCCAAAGGTCAGACGACGGACTCGCTCCTCGCTGATTGTTAGTATACAGGCGCACACGGATACCAGCAGGGCGAGTATATCTTGCAGATTGCTTGCTGTGATTACGTGAGACATGCATGCTGCCGACATGAATCACAATCTCCAACGACCATAGGACGAATAAACGATGCTGCAAGACGGGAAGTTGCCCTGGACATGATGACGAGGAGGGATTAAAACTCGCTCTTTTACTCAGTGACTGATAACTAGTACATCTTCATAAGTTCGGTGTTGGCTAGAAGAAGCCCAAAAAGGAAACTCTATTGTGCCGTACTTGAGTATATAAAAATAGCATATTCTTAGTGTTCTACCACATCCAGCCCAGGCATCACCGCAGCAAAACTAGAGATCATTACACATAAACGTAGCAGTAGGGCGCCCCTGACATCACATTTGCAACCTCTCCCACCTTGATAGGACCACCCACTATCCCAAACTCCATCACAGTCGAGTTGTCCACCTCAGGCGTCACCCCCGGCGGGTTGAAGATCGTGCCGGTCCCGTTGTACGTGTACCTCAGGGCCGGGTGGCCATCCTGCCACAGGGCCCACAGCCTGTCGACCATGGAGTGGTGCAGATAGAAGGCTGGGTCCTGCGCCGAGGCCCAGAAGTCCGAGTTGGTGCCGCCGATCGTGGCATGTCCACCACCATGGATGCCCCGCTCCGTGAAGCCGAACAGGAACTTCCTGCTGTTGAGCCACCGCAGCACGGTCGTGACGTCCGGGGCGGCCAGCAGCGCGTCGACGTCGGACCGGTTGTTGAAGGCCCGGCGGGCGCCGTCGTCGAGCCTGCGCTGCATGCAGCGCGGGTTGGCCTGCGTCCAGTTGTCCGGCTTGACCATGTCGAAGCTCGTGGGGGGCAGGGGCCCGAAGGTGACGACCGCGTCGGAGAAGGGGCCCCTCTCGATGCACAGGTCCGCGGCGCTGCCGTTGCTGCCCAGCGACGTGGGCGACCCGTCGAAGATGGGGCTGTCGGCCAGGCTGGGGTAGAGTGGGTAGTCCCAGTAGGGTATGCCCAGGTGCTTCGGGTACCCGCAGTCTGCCTTCATGGCGCCTTCGAGGAGGTAGAGGAAGTGGCGGTGCCAAGGCAGCAGGAGGCCCGAAAAGTGAACGTTGAGCGTCAGGTTGACGTGGGTTGCCGTGAAATCAAGCCAACGGCTGGTTGCTGCCGGTACGACGTCGGCTGGGTACTGCGAGGGCAAACGCATGAGGCACTGGATCGCGCCGATGTATGACAGCTTTTCGTGATCGGCCATGCCTCCATATTCCTTCCTCTGTACTGCCGTCTCTGTAGTACATAGTTTGGGCTGTGGATCATGTGATGTACTGTTCTTGGGCCGGGCCGTGACGGCCGTGGCCACGATGAAACAGGTGAAGATAGTAAGCAGCTTCATGTCGATAACTTGCAAATAATAATAATAATAATAATAATAATAATCGTGAACAGAGGTCAATATTTTGGTCAACTGATATCAGGGGGCCAGGCCAGGATAATTTATATTCACCAGCGGATCATCTCTGTTCCCATGTAGGCTCCTAGTGTCTACTACATGGTGATATCAGTGCCGCTGACCAAGCATATGCAGGTGCTGCCCATGCATAAGCCTGTAAGCATGCAATGCAGTGACAGAGGAGTGTTAGCTCTATCGAGGCATAATTCTTGATAAGAAGCCCTGCATGACGAAAATGAACCCATCTGTGCAGCTACCAGACTACGGACTTCCGAGACATCGGCAGCACCGGTACGCTGGGTGGGTGGGCAAGACAGGTTTGGTGACCCTCCTGTGGCAGTGACGGTGACATCTAATCCTCCTCAGCTATTGTCTCGGATGAGTCCGTTACTTCCACGCTTATTGACGTCGTAGCCAATATCGTGCTCTGTCTGCCATACTTTGTGCCCTGCCACACATCTCCAAACTCGCGGTATACACCCTCAATTAGGTCTAAAAGTTTGGCCTCCGTCTTCTTGCGGATAATTTTCCCGACTGGCGTCCGGACTAGACAGCCCGGCTGCACCAGTACCACATGCGTCCTTGTGATTGTGGCGTGGGCTGGCATGTTGGCATTCGCGTCCTGGATAACTGATTCCCAGATTTCATCCGCGGCGTCGCCGGAGGGATCGACGCCCTGGGCAACTTCGATAAGCGCTAGGGGTTGTCGACGCTGGTTGCCGACAATCATGACCCCTCCTGCCTTGGGATGTGCACTAATCGCCCGTTCTATGGGTCCCGGGTGGATGTTCGAGGCCGACGACAAGGTGAACGTGTCGTCGATCCGGCCGATGAACTTGAAGACGTAGCTCGCCTTTTCTGGGTCGGGATGTGGTGCCCACAGGTCACCAGGGCGGAACTCGGGATATGGGGGCTTTGTATTATCGGGCGTTATGCCTTGCCGAAAGTGCCAGCTCGCATAAGGGGCTGTCTCCTCGCTCATGGTAAGCACTAGCTCGTAGACTGGAACCTGGGAGCCGTTTTCGAAGACCTGGACTGGTGATTCTCGAAATGTGTTGCCCGTATGCACGGTATCAAAGCAGACATAGGTGTGGTCTTCTCTATCAGCTTTCAGCAGCCCTGGTGCCATAGCCTCGGTGCAGCCCCATGCATTCTGTGTGACTGTTAGTTCATGTGCCATACCAAGTTACAGTCTTGGAGAATCGAGGCGCTAAAAGGCTAGTAGCCGGCTTCAGAGAAGCAAGTATCCAGCCTCAGAGGCGCAAGTAGCTGGTCTGGGCCCACCGTAGAAGTTTGGGCTATAACCACTTACCTGAATGTGAGTGTACTTAGCCCATATATCACCGGCGAAGGGTGAGAGCATGGCTGGAAGCGTAAGGTGTCAGCTCATGTTCGGGATGGCATTGCCTTGAGACACCAAGAACTTCAACTAACCGCCTCCGAATAGCACAGCCTCGAACTTTTCGATGTACCGCTGGGCATTCGGCTCTCGCGCGAGACTCTCCATCATCCATGGTGTCATTGCCGCCTTGGTCACGTTGGCGTATTTCAGATAATCACGAATGTCGGACGTTGCCATGGCTCGATGTCGATATCCCGGGCACAGTATGCCTCCGCCAAAGACGATCATCGGGAGTGCGCTCGTTGCGGCCATTGCGTGGAACGGTGAGCCAGTGAGCAGGAACCTCGTGCCGTCTCCTGGGTGCATCAAGTCGCAGTATTGCTCACGCCCGTGGATATCGGGTAGGAACAGGTAAGTCCACGCATTGCCGTAGAATAAGTTCTTGTATTCCACCGGCCTCGGATCACCAGTTGTGCCACTGTGAGAGACCTGCGTCAGTCAAGAGAGCAGATAGGGGGTATGGAAAGCTCACCTAGAGTGGATGATCATGTAAGGATCAAACTTCCCATCTTCCCACGTCTTGTTGAAAGGGTAGGGTGGTACACGCTCTCCGAGGTCTAGTAGATCGTCTAACTCTGCTATGAAGGCGTGTTTCACAGGGCGGGCTCTCAGGATATCTTCAACTAGCACTCCCACGGCCGAAAGAATGGCTACGCAGTCGGTCTTCTCCATCACAGAGACCTGAACATTACTGCTGTTAAGCGGCGACGAAAGAAGGACCTTGTACCCGGTCTTGATGGCGGCCACCTGGACGATGTAATAGCGCACGTCCGGCACGCCGAGGTAAGCAAAAGTCTCGAAGTTGGAAGAAGGTCCAAATGACGCCTCGATCGCATGAGCTACTTTGTTGATGGCGTTGGCGAAGGACGCGAAGCTGACATCTTCAAAGCCCTGGGCAAGGTCCCAGTCATCGTGAGGTAGCGATGCCCATGGTCGATCTGGCTCCGCTTCGGCTATTTCGTCGATAGCAACGGGAAGAAGCTTCTTGCAGTAGTCAGCAGGGCGCGTTGGGCGTCCCATGGTGTTACTGTTCACGAGTTTCGTCGTAGGAGATGTACACAGATCACTCTTCAGGGTCGTTGAAGGATTCAGATGGTCGGGAGATTATCCAGGACAAAGTTCTGCAGCGACATTGGGAAACGGGAAATTAATTATATCGGCCCGTCACGATCCAAGTGGGCGGACTAGAAACGGCCTCGGGATGAAACACAAGGGCCGTCGATTATCTGGGATACGAGCCCATGATTCGGGCTTACTCCGTCACTAACAGAAGACGATTAATAAGCATATTGAATTCTCGAAGTCCAGCCGCAACTCACCAAAGGTACTGTTGGTTATCCGACAGACCTCCTAACAAAGTGGTCAATGCAGCTGTTAGGACTGGTGTCCCTCGCTTCATGTCAGTTAACCGATATCAACATGAGTCCTGTCGAAGTATAGATCGGGGCCTGAGTACACTATCCTGGTATCTTGCAGGGGCTTAGACTCTGCTCCACTTGATTAGAACCTCTTTGGGTTAGGAAAATCTGCACTATTAAATAGTGGGATCGTTGGTTAGATGAACCCAGCCTCTCGATGGCGCCCATATGGTATCCCCATCGACTGGTACACCGCTGCTGACTACAGGAAGCAACTTTTTGAAGGTGACCAGTAAGATAATTCATCCTGGCAATTCAGTTAGCTGCCTGAGCAGGACATTCTGTCGAAGAATTACAATGTCCGAGTGATCCGATGTCGTCGACATCACCGGAGTACATACCCTTAGGGTAGGGTACTCATGGCAATCCGCGCGCGCCCACATACCGTCCCCTCAAGGCTGCATAAAAAGATTGTCGATTCAGCGATTGTGATATGACCACATGATCTTGCGGGTCTAGATCGTCTGGTACTACAGTACATAAGTGCCGCATGAGTGGGTTGCGCCCACTCGAGCGTAGCGGGATCGATCGGAAGAGGAACCTGACCTTGGGAGCAGCTGAGAAGTTTCAGGGGTATTCAGTGATTTATTGGACTGCTGGAGTCGAATGAAGGCTGGTTTTGTTGCTGACGATTACACATTAGGTATCTACTTCGTATGCTTCGCCCAATTACCAGCCTTTAACATGCGGGGAGGACACTTTGGCGAGCCATGGTCTATTGTATCCTCCAGGTTCATCCCATTAGCAAACCCACCCCCATCGTCAACTGGTCCCAGCTTTTCCCCGTTCTGGTGGTCCATCGCCGCGGAGCAGCTCTCCACAGCAACGGCAGTGCTGATTGCTACAAGGTTACAGCAGAATCTAATGTGCCATTCTGCTCATGTGCATTCTGTCCGCTCGTCAACATAAAGTGTATAATGCAGGCGGCAGCGCATATATGGCTCCGGGCCAACTGCCGAGTTACCCGCTCGGTTTTATGTTCCACTTCAATGTTGGGTACCTAGATAAGCTCGCTTAAACAGGGCGTGCTCTATCCTCGTATATCTCCATAGTGGCTAGAAGAGATACTGGGCAAGCGAGGGGAAAGCGTCTCCCGTTTCTGGCCAATACGCAGGGCTAACGCGATTATTCGTTCATTAGCCAACCTATTATGCCTTCCCTCTTGACATAGGCGCAACCATCGGGTCCATCTTCTCCACCAACACTGGCTAAGCTAGGGGAAGATATCTTAGTACCTCCAGGCACTTGGACATGGTCACCTGAGCGCCTTATGAGGAGGACCAGGATTACACTCGTGTTTCGTGTATGCCTTGATGTATTGCTGACTATGCGGGTATAGTTTACCTTGGGTTATACCGCGTGTATCCATCTCTATAACCCCATCCAGGCACGACAACCTGTCAGTTCACATACTTGAGTACTTAATGTAGCGGTACAAATCTGTGAATGGCTTGGCTAAGCCAAGCGATAGCAACCGTCTGGTCTATGCCGGAGAGCACCAATTGATCTAAGTTACATACTTTGTAGGATACCTAGTCCTTAAATATTAGGACATGGGCATGCCCTTCAGGACAGTCAACTTACATTTAACTAGTAGGTAGATATAAAATTGACACCAGGCGATTGGCACTTGCGGGGTAAGACACACACTGGCTACTGAACAGTCCTGAGTGCCGCGCAGCATAACTTAGCGAGCGACAACTCCCCTCCTATCCATGCAACGTGATGTAAGTGACAAGCTCTCGCTGTAATGTGCGCGCCCTTTGGTAAAAGAACATGTGATTCCTACAGGGTCACGTTCCCCGCTCCATCTTCCTTGCAGGGAGAGAACATATATGTATCTATATCCCGAGCAGCCCCCTTCTTCGGACAAAATTAACCAGCTATATCAACATTGCCACCACAAACTGTCCTACTTTGTCAGACTGCATCCATAAACCCCGCAACTGTACCTCATCATGGACCAACTCACCAAGAAGACCCTCACCACCAAGCGCGGCTTCACATACACCTACTACGTGTCACCAGCCGCGCCCGGGAAGCCCACCCTCGTCCTCCAGCACGGCTTCCCCGACACGGCGGCCCAGTGGGCCGACCTCATCACTCAGCACCTGCGGCCGGCCGGCTACGGCGCCATCGCCCCGGACCTCCTCGGCTACGGCGGGACGTCCAAGCCCACGGACCCGGCGGCGTACCGGCTCGGCGGCATGACGGCCGACGTGGTGGAGATCCTGGACGCGGAGGTGGGGGAGGCGGGGGCCGTCGTCTCGCTCGGCCACGACTGGGGCTCCCCCGCCGCGTCGGCGCTGTACAACCTGCGCCCGGGCCGGGTCTCGGGGCTCGTCAACGTCAGCGTGCCGTACCTGGGCGCCAGGCGCGGCCCCGTCGACTACGACGCGGTCAAGGCGCGCGCGGGGTTCTGGTACTGGGACCTGTTCACCGCCGAGGACGGCGCGGGGCTGATGAACGAGAACGCCGACCTCTTGTTCGACATACTGCATGACCCGGACGGCTGGGTGTCGACGATGTGTGCCGAGGGCGGGATGCGGAGGGCGCTGGAGACTAGGGGCGAGGGATTCAATATCAAGAGAAGGGCTTATGCCACCGAGGAGATGAAGAAGAACTTTGTCGAGAGGATCAAGAGGGATGGTTTCGATGGCCCAGTCTGCTGGTACAAAAGCCATGTTTTCGGGCACCAGGACGAGGAGTGGGACACGGATAATCAGGTTGTGAATGTACCGTCGTTATTTATAGGGTACCCTGAGGATGTGGTCTGCAAAACGGAAGCCGTTCAGAGAAGTGTGCAGGCCGGTCTCTTGCCGCAACTGACGAATGTCACCCTTCATGGTGCTCACTGGGGACTGGTGGAACATCCGAAGGAGTTTGGGGAGGCGGTTACTCAATGGCTCGACAAGACTTATCCTTCTTCGAAGCTGTGATGGCCGGGACTGACCCGTATACACACACAAGTACCCAAATCTTTTAAGACGCACTTCTAAAAAAAAATAGTATCTATACCCTGCGGTCTATAAGTTTCTAGCAAAGGGTGGAGAGTAGACTCTCACCGCATCTCCCCACAAGCTCGCGCATACCAATCGCGTCGACAAACCAGCCCAAGAGTGCCAGCCTGCGGGAGTGCCTTTCATCCATGGTTGGCGAATTGTCCCGGGGGGCGTTCTCAACATCCGAGACCTCAGCTTTCCAGTCATCTTTGACAATCGAAGAAGTCACGGTTCGAGTCCATCTCGAAGTAACTGGAGTCGTCCCCAGACCTGTCCGAGCCGGTCAGCTCAGTCTCCCTCTCCCCATCAAGTTGTCCTCCCTTTTCGGTCGATCCGGCGTCACGTCCCTCATCAAGGTGTTCCTCAGAATCGGCTGGCTCGGCCTCGCGTCCCTCATCGAGCAGTTCATCAGAAATGTCCGGCTCCTCGTCGTCCCACTCTTGGACATCCTCCACGATCTGCTTCGGGTGTCCGGGTCTCCGGGGCTTGGGAGTGGGAAGCAGCTCCGAGTCGATCAAGTCCAGGAAATGGTGGGTCGATTCCCGTAACTTGTTAGCAAGCTACTAGACGAAATTTCTTGGCTGTCCCTTCGCCATGTTGTTCATCGATGAACTCGTCAATCCGGGCCTTCAACCAAGTGTTGGCCCGTCTTCGGTTGTCCTGACCGATGAAGATGTATTGGAAGGAACCTTGACCTTTGGGTCCCTGCGATCCCGTTGGAAGGTCTCGGACCATTCGACAAATGGTCTTGACCCATCAGCCTTCAAGATGTTCCTCCTGCCCGGAAGAGCCTCGTACCGCATCTTGTAGTGCTGAGCAATCTTCTCCGCGCCACGCTTTCCAGCATGCCCATGGTTCATGTCTTCGACGACCGGATTGTATCGCAGCCCCGACACACTGTCAGCGATCAGCTGCACCGTTCCAACCTGTTGCCACGTCTTTACACTCGCGGTTCCCCTCTTGATATCCGTCGCCAGCAAGCCGAACGTAATTAGTGCGGCTACTGAGACGCATATCAGGTAAATATACCTTTGCCTTCCGTTAGGAAGGTTGATGTTTGTTTTACAAGGCGGGCGAGCACAATAGAAAATTGTTGCCCTTGAGATTGTGCCACCTGTTTTTAATTCTGATTGGCTCTGAATTACAATCATGCTGATTCGCTACAGCACCCGTCTAGAGGATCTGATTGGCTGTGAGAAGCAGTGATTTTAACCGTCGAACGGCTAAGAGAACTAGAGATTGTAAGGCCTTTTAATGCCTGCCGGAAGACCTGTAGTTACTTTAAGGTCTTTAAATGCCTGCCGGAAGGCTTACGGTCACTTTAAGGCCTAGATAAGGTCGGACCTACGATAAGGCTTACGATTAGGTTCGAACTAGGATGCACGCTCGAGTTTTAATCCGATTATAAAGTACTTACCTAAATCTAAATCTTTAGAAAAAGGGCTATTAAACGGTATATTTAATTAAATCATAGCCCTTAAGGTAGGCTTACTATTAAAGCTAATAGTTTTAATTCTCTAGGTTCTTAAGGTTCTTAACCCGAACCCTAGACTTTCCCTTTCTTTTTCTTTACCGAAGGCTTATATAAGCCTTTAGATTCGAATTAAGTAAGTAAGTAAGTAAGTAAGTAAGTAAGTAAGTAAGTAAGTTAGTGGGTAGGTTAGTTAGTAAGTTCGCTAGTATGTTAGCTAGTAAGTAAATTCGCTATTAAATAAGTAGATAAGTAAGTAGGTAAGTAAGTAAGTAAGTAAGTAAGTAAGTAAGTAAGTAAGTAAGTAAGTAAGTAAGTAAGTAGGTAGGTAAGTAAGTAAGTAGGTAAGTAAGTAAGTAAGTAGGTTAGTTAGTAAGTTAGTTAGTAAGTTAGTTAGTAAGTTAGTTAATAATTTAGTTAGTAAGTTAGCTAGTAAGTAAGTTTGCTATTAAATAAGTAAATAAGTAGGTAAGTAAGTAAGTAAGTAAGTAAGTAAGTAAGTAAGTAAGTAAGTAAGTAAGTAAGTAAGTAAGTAAGTAGGTAAACTAGTACGTTAGCTAGTAAGTTAGTTAGTAAGTTAGCTAGTAAGTTAGTTAGTAGCTTAGCTAGTAAGTTAGCTAGTAAAGTAGTTAATAAAGTAGCTAGTAATTTAGCTATTTAATTATTAAGTAATTAATTAACTAAGTAATTAAGTAGGTTAGTTAGTAAGTAAGTAGGTAAGTTAATAAGTAAGTTAGCTAGTAAAGTAGTTAGTAAAGTAGCTAGTAATTTAAGTATTTAATATTTAAGTAAGTAAGTAAGTAAGTAAGTAAGTAAGTAAGTAAGTAAGTAAGTTAGTAGGTAGGTTAGTTAGTAAGTTAGCTAGTAAGTTAGCTAGTAAGTTAGCTAGTAAGTTAGCTAGTAAGTAAATTTATTATTAAATAAATAAATAAGTAAGTAAGTAAGTAAGTAAGTAAGTAGGTAGGTAAGTAAGTTAACTAGTAAGTTAGCTAGTAAATTAGCTAGTAAAGTAGCTAGTAAGTTAGTAAGTAAGTTAGCTAATAGGTTAGTTAATACGTTAGTTAGTAAATTAGCTATTAAATTAGCTAGTAAGTAAGTAAGTAAGTAAATAAGTAAATAAGTAAGTAAGTAAGTAAGTTAGTAAGTAAGTAAGTTAACTATTAAGTTAGCTAGTAAATTAGCTAGTAAAGTAGTTATTAAAGTAGTTAAGAATTTAATTATTTAATTATTAAGTAAATAAGTAAGTAAGTAAGTAAGTAAGTAAGTAAATAAGTAAGTAAGTAAATAAGTAAGTAAGTAAGTTAGTTACTTAATAGCTAAGCTATTAAATATATAAATAAGTAAATAAGTAAGTAGATAACTAAGTAAGTAGATATATAAGTAGGTTAGCTAATATATTAGCTAGTAAGGTAGCTAGTTAGTTAGCTAGTTAATTATTAAGTAAGTAACTAAGTAAGTTAATTAATATATTAGCTAGTAAAGTAGCTAATAAGTTAGCTAGTTAGCTATTAAGTAAGTAAGTAAGCTAGTAAGTTAGTAAGTTAGCTAGTAAGTAACTTCGCTATTAAATAAGTAAATAAGTAAGTAAGTAGGTAGGTAAGTAAGTAAGTAAGTAGGTAAGTAAGTAAGTAAGTAGGTAAGTAAGTAAGTAAGTAGGTAAGTAAGTAAGTAAGTAGGTAAGTAAGTAAGTAAGTAAGTAAGTTAGTTAGTAAGTTAGTTAGTAAGTTAGCTAGTAAGTAACTTTGCTACTAAATAAGTAAATAAGTAATTAAATAGGTAAGTAAGTAAGTAAGTAGGTAAGTAAGTAAGTAGGTAAGTAAGTAAGTAGGTAAGTAAGTAAGTAGGTAAGTAAGTAGGCTAGTTTGTTAGTAAATTAGCTATTAAGTAAGTTAGCTATTAAGTAAGTTAGTTAGTTAGTAGGTTAGCTAGTAAGGTAGCTAGTAAGTTAGTAAGTAAGTAAGTTAATAAGTAAGTAAGTTAATAAATAAGTAAGTAAATATATAAATTAGCTAATAAAGTAGTTAGTTATAAAGTAAATAAATAAATATTTCGCCGCTTAAGGCTGCAGAGGAGACGATAGAGTAACGCCTAAAGGGCGTTACTCTATCGGATCCGGAGCAGCCTAAGCGGCGTATCTAACTATCTAACTAAATAGCTATTAAATTTCCGTTCCTTCCTAACGGAAGGCCTTTTCGGCAGGCGGTCCTACCGCCGTTCCCCAGTATTACTATAACTAAAAGAGTTAAAAGTAGATTCGTATAAATTAGAGATATGCCTTCCGTTAGGAAGGTTGATGTTTGTTTTACAAGGCGGGCGAGCATACAGAAATTGTTGCCCTTAAGATTTGTGCTACCTGTTTTTGATTCTGATTAGCTCTGAATTACAACTGGGGAACGGCGGTAGGACCGCCTGCCGAGAAGGCCTTCCGTTAGGAAGGATCGGAAACTTAATAGCTAGTTAGTTAGATAGTTAAATACGCCGCTTAGGCTGCTCCGGATCCGATAGAGTAACGCCCTTCGGGCGTTACTCTATCGTCTCCTCCGCAGCCTTAAGCGGCGAGATAATTAACTAACTAACTAACTTACTAGCTACTTTACTAACTAACCTATTAGCTAACTTACTTATATAGTTACCTACTTACTTACTTACTTAATAACTAAATACCTAACTTATTAGCTATTTTAATAGCTAACTTACTAGCTAACTTACTAGCTAACTTACTTACTTACTTACTTACTTACTTACTTACTTACTTACTTACTTACTTAATAATTATATAACTAAGTTATTAACTACTTTACTAGCTAATTTACTAGCTAACTTACTAGCTAACTTACTTATTAGCTATTTTACTTATTAGTTAATTTACTTAATAGCTAAGTTACTAGCTAACTTAGCTACTTACTTACTTACTTACTTACCTACCTACCTAGTTACTTACTTACCTACTTACTTACTTACTTATTTACTTACTAACTTACTTACTAACTTACTTACTTACTAACTTACTTAATAATTAACTAGCTAACTTACTAACTACTTTACTAGTTAACTTACTAGCTAACCTACTTACCTACTAGCTAACCTACTTACTTACTTACTTACTTATTTATTTATTTATTTACTTACTAGCTAATTTAGTAGCTAACTTACTAACTAACTTACTAACTTATTTACTTAATTACCTACTTACTTACCTACTTACCTACTTACTTACCTACTTACTTACCTACTTACTTACTTACTTACTTACTTACTTACTTACTTACTTACTTACTTATTAAATTAATTAATTACTTATTTAATACTTAACTAGCGAACTTACTAAGTACTTTATTAGCTAACCTACTAGCTAACTAACTTATTTACTTACTTACGTATTTATTTATTTACTTACTTACTAGTTAATTTAATAGCTAATTTAATAGCTAACTTTTTAACTAACCTACTTACTTACTTACTTACTTACTAACTTACTTACTTACTTACTTAGTTACTAGCTAACTTACTAGCTAACTTACTAGCTAACTTACTAACTAACTTATTAACTAACTTACTTACCTACTTACTTACTTACTTACCTACTTACCTACTTACTTACTTACTTATTTACTTACTAACCTACTTACTAACTTACTTAATAATTAACTAGCTAAGTTACTAACTACTTTACTAGTTAACCTACTAGCTAACCTACTTACTAACTTACTTAATAATTAACTAGCTAAGTTACTAACTACTTTACTAGTTAACCTACTAGCTAACCTACCTACTTACTTACTTATTTACTTAGTAGCTAATTTACTAGCGAACTTACTTACTTACTTACCTACTTACTTACCTACTTACTTACCTACTTACTTACTTACTTACTTACTTACTTACT
Source organism: Cytospora piceicola (assembly GCA_023375675.1). Taxonomy (NCBI): domain Eukaryota; kingdom Fungi; phylum Ascomycota; class Sordariomycetes; order Diaporthales; family Cytosporaceae; genus Cytospora; species Cytospora piceicola. The sequence continues at coordinate 1,173 of JALQBC010000034.1, read as the reverse complement.
TATTTAGTTACTAACTAACTTACTAACTAACTTACTAACTAACTTACTAACTAACTAACTTATTAACTAACTTACTTACCTACCTACTTACTTACCTACCTACTTACTTACTTATTTACTTATTTAATAGCGAATTTACTTACTAACTAATTTACTAGCGAACTTACCTACTTACTTACCTACTTACTTACCTACTTACTTACTTACTTACTTAGTTACTAGCTAACTTACTAACTAACTTACTAACTGACTTACTAACTAACTTACTAACTAACTTACTAACTAACTTACTAACTTACTTACTTACTTACTTACCTACTTACTTACCTACTTACTTACCTACTTACTTACCTACTTACTTACCTACTTACATATTTACTTATTTAATAGCGAATTTACTTACTAGCTAACTTATTAACTAACTTATTAACTAACTTACTTACTTACTTATTTACTTACCTACCTACTTACTTACTTACTTACTTACTTACCTACTTACCTACTTACTTACCTACTTACTTACTTACTTACTTACTTACTTACCTACCTACTTACTTACCTACCTACTTACTTACTTACCTACTTAGTTACTAGCTAACTTACTAACTAACTTACTAACTAACTTACTAACTAACTTACTAACTAACTTACTAACTAACTAACTTATTAACTAACTTACTTACCTACCTACTTACTTACCTACCTACTTACTTACCTACCTACCTACTTACTTACCTACCTACTTACTTACTTACCTACTTCCTTACCTACTTACTTACTTACTTATTTACTTATTTAATAGCGAATTTACTTACTAGCTAATTTACTAGCGAACTTACCTACTTACTTACCTACTTACTTACCTACTTACTTACTTACTTACTTAGTTACTAGCTAACTTACTAATTAACTTATTAACTAACTTACTAACTAACTTACTAACTAACTTACTAACTAACTTACCTACTTACTTACCTACTTACTTATTTACTTATTTAATAGCGAATTTACTTACTAGCTAACTTATTAACTAACTTATTAACTAACTTACTTACCTACTTACCTACTTACTTACTTACTTACCTACTTACTTACTTACTTACTTACTTACTTACTTACTTACTTACTTACTTACTTACTTACTTACTTACTTACTTACTTACTTACTTACTT